>CM023863.1:13469603-14070385 GCA_013389735.1 Phaseolus lunatus
AACAATATTTCAGCAAGGCAAGCAAATATAAAAAGAAGTGGAGAAAGAGTAATAAACCATGCCTTTGCAGCAGGATGAGCAAGATCTATCTCACGCAAGATAGCATTTCCATCACTTGTCACCACAATACCTATTAATTACAAGGAAATTCGGTGTCAGGAAATAGATTGAAACACAATCCTTGCAAATTAGACATTGTGATAAACACTAAATAAAACTTTTAAATCAGAACCTATACTTAACAATGCGCCTGCACAATCCACAGACAATGTTTACTGAATAAATCACTTTTTCAGGTTACAATAGCCTCCACTGGCCACACCAAAAACGTAGACTTTAAGGCTTTGTAGACGTGACATAATTCAGGAAATATTTTTCTCTTCACAATTAAAGATTAAAGAAGGGTATGGTTCACAAGAATTATCAATAAATGAGTTATAAAATTAGTAAGATATATACACTAACCTCCCCCAGCATCAAGTAGCATTTTCAACATGGACCTGGGTCCCAAGGTTGTACGAATTATATCAGCAACAGCCTGATAGACATCAATCATATTAGAAGCACTAGAGAGTGGACAAGAAGATGAACTACATGACTGAAAGGATACAATATGCTGATTTTTTTTAAGTTTTTCCATAAACACATGTATTGAAATATTTATTTTTGTTCAATACTTGCCTGGAACATCTATGTTTACATAGCCCTTCCCATAAAGGAGAAAACAGAAAGATACTATAACTACTTTGGAATTATGCAGACAAAACATGAAGAGTTCATCCCAAATATAAGGGCAAAGTTAAGAACCATAAATTTTGAAACAGAACCCTGGAAAAATAAACCAACAAAAGAAAATGGGGTACTAAACACATTTCCAACATATGTTCAGAACAATTAGGAAGTCACCCTCTCAAAATTCATATGATGATTACAGTCACTTTTCCTAAATGTGAGATAAGCTTGCATTATGACTTTTTTCCTCAAGAGGTTAGTCATCTTTCTTCATGAGCTTCTAAATTCTATTCTCCAACAATGATGGTTAAATTACAAAGACATAAAAATTCAATTAAAAGGAAAGACCAAATATGCCACTTCACAAACTCTAAACACACTTTAGAGTGTGACCAACTCAACATTTTGAGAAAGATGAAATTGAAACTTAAACAACTACTTCCCCTTAAGGACAATAAGTAGAAATCAAATCACTGAAGAAAGCCTTGCTGTTACGTCTAAAGTTTGAAAGAGAATAAATTCTTTCTTATTATTTCTCATTACATACATTGGATATGTATACACAGATGAGTTGAGTATTTCGGAAATAAACAACACCTACTCTAATATACAGAATCCCTCAGATGGTGGGACTGTTATGCTAGAAATAAAAAACAAGATAGAGCAAAATATATAGAATAAAAACCAATAAATACATAATTAAAACTAATAAGAATAAAATCTGAAACTCCCTAAAATATCTTAACACTCCCCCTCAAGCAAGTGAATAAGAATTTTACATTCCCAACTTGGATATAATTCTCTCAAAGTTGTTGTTGTTCAGCCTCTTGGTGAGCATCTGTGCAACCTGTCCTTGAGTAGACACATGGAGTGCAAATCATGCCACTGTCAAGCTTTTCATTGATAAAATGACTGCCGACTTCGATATGTTTAGTTTTATCATGTTGTACTACGTTGTGAGCTATGCTGATGCCAGATTTATTTTCACAACATAGCTTCATATCATAGGTCCTTCCCACTTTATCTTCAAGTCTTCCAGTATAATCTTCAGCCATAACAGCTCACATATTCCTTGAGACATTGCTCGGAATTCTGTTTCAGCACTAGACCTAGTTACCACACTTTGTTTTTTTAATCTTCCAAATTACTAGGTTTCCACCAAGGAAGGTGCAATATCCAGTAGTTGACCTCCTATACACAACTGAACTTGCATAATCAGCATTAGTATATGTTTCAAGACTAGCATTCTTGTCTCTTTTGAACAAAATTCCTCTTCCTGGTGTCCCTTTTAAATACTGGACAATTCTAAGAGCATCTTTGTAAATGTGTTTCCTTTGGTTGATGTATAAATTGGCTTACTATGCTCACAAAAAAAGCAACATCTGGTCTAGTGTGAGATAGATAAATAAGTCTTCCTACAAGTCTTTGGTACATTTCTTTATCTACAGCCACACTATCCTCTTCACTTCCCAACTTTGTATTTGGATCAACTGGTGTGTTTCTGGTTTGCAAGTTGTTTTACCTATTTCTTTTAGCAAGTCAGTAATATATTTTTGTTGAGATATGAAGATCCCTTTCTTAGAATGAGCAACTTCAATTCCTAGAAAATATTTTAACTTCCCCAAAGTCTTGATTTCGAGTTCTTTGGCAAGACATTGGCTTAATCTTTGTTGTTCATGTTCATCATTTCCAGTAACAATAATATCATCCACATAGACCAATAAAATTGTTACTCCCCATGAATCATAATGCTTGATAAATAAAGTGTGGTCCCCTTGACTCTGTTTGTATTTAAAACTCATCATGACTTTGGTGAACCTCCCAAACCATGTTCAAGGTGACTGTTTCAAATGTACAATTCTTTCTTCAGTTTGCAAACTGTGTTGGTCTCTATCTTCCCTCTATATCCAGGTGGTACTTCCATGTATATTTCTTCTTCAAGGTCCCCATTTAAGGAATGCATTTTTTTACATCATATTGTTGTAAGTTCCACTCATGGTTTGCTACCAAAGATAAAATTACTCTGATTATGTTCATTTTTGCAACTGGTGCAAAAGTCTCCAAGAAATCCAATTCATATGTTTGAGAGAATCCTTTGGCCAGTAGCCTAGTCTTGTACTTTCAATGGTCTCATCATCTTTGTATTTTAATGCATAAACCCACTTGCACGCAACCGGTTTTTTTCCAAGTGGTAGGGTGACTAACTTCTAGGTATTATTCTCCTCTAATGCCTCCATTTCAAAATCCATGGCTTGTTTCCATTTTTTGTCAATTAATGCCTCGATACAGAAGAAGGTATAGTGGTGTTTAGGCTTGTGAAAAAGGTTTTATGTGTAGGAAACAATTTTTCAAAGGATAGATAGTTTGCTAATAATGGGTAAGAAGGTCTAGTCAAAACTCTAGTTCCTTTCCTAAAGGCAATTGGGAGATCTAAATTTTGTGCAACTGGTTCATCACAAGGAAGTTAATACAGTTAGTAGAATTACGAGCAGCTTCTAGAATAGTCTTTTCTCTATGGGTGTACACCAAATTTTTCCTAAATTTTATGGCGTAATTGGTTATGTAGAATTGGAATTTTGATCTACAGATTCAACAGGATTTTGATTATCTACTATTTCCCTCTCAATTGGTTCTGTTTCAATGGTATTCTTTTGATTTTTAATTTTTTCAATTTATGATCCAAAAAACAGATTTGGGAATATAAAAGGCTCTTCATCTTCCCCTAAATCCTCCCCTGAAGATGAGGATGGTTAAAATAGCTAACTTGCTCATTGAAAGCAACATTCCTTGATCCAAAGAATTTTTTGGAAGAACGGTGAAAACACTTATAACCTTTTTGTGTGACAAAGTACCTCGAGAAAATACATTTAATTGCCCTTCACTCTAGTTTTCTACTTTGTTGTTTGTGAACATAGACAAATGAAACACAACCAAATATTATAGGTGGAAGGTTAAGAGTGTGGGTTATATATGGATAAAATGAGTGAAGCACCTCCATTGGATTGGACTTTTTAAAGACAAAACAGTAGAAGGTAATTTGTTAATTAAATATGTGACAATAAGTATGGTTTCCTCCCAAAAAAATTTTGGAACACTATTTTGAGAGAAGAGTGCCCTAGTTTGTTCAAGAAGGTACCCATTTTTCCGGTTAGCAATTCCATTTTGTTGGAGTGTACAAACACATCATGAGGATTCATGAATTATCTCTGCCTTTTGAGAAAAAGGGTTTAACGTTTGATTACAATAATCTTTGGCATTATCAAACCTAAGTTTCTTGATAACCACTCCAAATTGATTTTGATCAGTGATACAAACTGCACAACAATAGAGCTAATCTCAAATTTGTGTTTAAGAAGAAAAGGCCCTATTACCCTTGTACAATCATCAATAGAAGTAATAATCCATTTAGCTCCTGAAATATTAGAAACATTAGAGGGACTCCACACATTTGTATGAACAAGATAAAAAGGAGGAAAAGGTACTCGTTTGTGTTTTGCTAACTCACACACCTCACAATGAAAACTGCAGATTTAATTTTTTGAACAAGGAAGGAAACAAAAGCTTTATGACACAGAATGAAGGATGTCCTAGACGACAATGATACAGTTGAATTTTTTCTATGTTGGTGATGGAGGATTCAGACATCGGAGATTGACTCTTAATGGGCTTATTCAGATCTTCCATATAAAGACCATTTCAATCTCTACCATGTCCAATCGTCCTCCCCAATTCCTTGTCCTGTAATATACAAGAGCTTTTATAAAATATCATATTACATGAGAGATTTGTAGTAAGTTTTTTTATGGATCTCAAGTTTGTGGACAATTTTGAGAACATGTAGAACATCTTTTAGTATTATGGTTGGGTTTATTTGAATATCTCCTTGACCAGCTACAGTTATCATGTTTACTTCAGCTGAGGAAATTTTTTTTGTTGCTAGGACATGGGAAATATGTGAAAAAATATTTAGGGAATGAGGTCATATATGGGTGACTTCAGAATCTAAAATCCAATGATGGGTAAAGGGTGTATTTGAGACATTCAATCCAACAGAAAATGGTAACTCACCAGAATGTCAATGAACTCATACCTGTGGATTTTTTAATTATTAAGCAGTGTTATTAAACTCGCGAGTTTGCTCACATACTCGCACGAGTCAGCCAGTTTTGAGGAGAAGCCGAGGTGACTCAGCCGGCAAATCGGAATCAGGGCGGATCATAGCGAGTCGTTGCGCGGCTATGTGGATAGAAGTATCGCTGAAGCTTGTCGACCCTGTACTAGACTCGTGAACGGCCATTTTTGGTAAAAAAAAAATGGGTCTTCTCGCTTCAGGATGCTCCCTATTACGTGAGTAAGAAATCCCCAAATGAAACCCACAAAACCCAGAAACGAAGCCCACAACCCGCGTACCCTGACTCGCCACCGTCGTCGTTGCTGCCATCGCACTTCGCAATCGCGTTCGAAACCGCGCGAAGCGATCATGTTCGCCGCCGCTAGTCGTCGTCGCCGCTCATTTTTCTTCTCTAGTTTTAGAAAGGAATCTCATTTCCTTTGATCTATAACTATGGTTGTTGTTCCTTCAACAATCATTGTTGAACTTTCTGCAATAGGAGTCTCCAACATTATGCTCTTCCTACTTTTTTCACAACAAATAATTAGTCCTTGAACCTTCTCCTTTCCCAAAATTTGAATTCTAACTTGATCATATTCTTAGTTTAGGCTTACCAAGAAATCAAACACCCGATCCTGCTCAATGTACTCTCTTAGAATTGTTGAATCCTCAGAACATTTGGCCTTAATGACCTATAGTGATCCAATTCCATCCACAAAGCTTTAAACGGATTAGCATACTCAGTGACAGTTTGGTACCTCGCTTCGCAGCCATGGTTTTTACCTTTACATCATATATTTGTGCAACATCTTTTGCCTTAGAATAGGTTTGCTCTATTGCAATCCATATTGCTTTTACTGAATTAAGGAACATACATGTGTCACTGATTTCTGAAACCATTAAATTCCATAACCACACAATTATCAGAGTCTTCTTCATCCCGGGACTTGAAAGTAGGATCACCATCGCATCATCAGTTAAATGGACAGTTTTTCCTTTCCCCCTCAAGATGGTCTTAATGAGTTGAGACCACTTGAGATAATTTTTTTTTCATTCAACCGATAGGCCAAATGAACATTATGCAATTCTCTCGCGTTGTGGAGCTTGTCTCCATTTTCGAATTCAGCCATCACAAAGAAATTGATAACCACATGGATCTGATGCAACAATGAAGGTTGTGATAGTGCTCAATAATAGAGGCCGAAACACAACACATAGATTAGAGACTCAGAGATGTTGTAGCAATGAAGGCTGCAATTAATTCACACGATCAGAGGCTCCCAAGGATTAGGAGCTCTGATACCATCTCAAGTTTGAAAGAGAATAAATTATTTCTTATTATTTCTCATTACATACATTGGATATATATACAATGATGAGTTTGGTATTCTCAAAAATAAACAGCGCCTACTCTAGTAAACAGAATCCCTTAGATTGTGGGACTCTTATGCTAGAAATAAAAACAAGATACAGCAAAATATACAGAATTATACCCAATAAATACAGAATTAAAACCAATAAGAATAAAATCTGAAACTTCCTAAAGTATCTAAACATTATGACGAAGTTTGGATTGTACGATTGGAAAACATGAGAACTTGGAGGACCAAAATGAGCCACCACTGGGAACCAGCCAAGGTAATGGAGCTTTTTTGGGCCATGAACCAGAAGCTAAGGCAAGGCCAAGCACTTGGACCAATATGTGAGTAAATAAAAAAGCAAACCAGAATATTTGGGTTGGGATGGGTGTGCATTTGTTTTGCTTTCTCTGTTGCACTGGAGGGTGGCTCTCTCGAGTTTTCCTCTATCCTAGTCCACTTTCAGTTATCATTACCTTTTCCAGTAACTGGATGATACAATTTTTACATCTATATTTCTTGGCTATCGGTGGTTCTTTGATCTAAATTAAAGAGGATTTGTCCCTTTGTTGCAGTGATGCATTTCTTACTCTTGTCTCAATCCTTTAAACTTATAAATTAAGTTTCCTTAAAAGGGGGAATCTCACAAAGTAAAATGTCAATAACAGAATCATGCAAAAAACAATATCACCATCGAATAGTTGGTAATTTGTAACGCTTCATACCTTTGCTGCATGAATATTAGCATGCTGCACCTTGCTTCCAGACTCACGTTTCAGTGAGTCCTCTGTCCAATGTAAACGAACATTCGATGAGTGAATCAATACATTACAAGATGCTAAAAAACGCACGAAAGATACCCTATCTTAATTTATTTAACCTACAAAAATCAGGTACAGGCAACGCACTGAAGTTCAGTGGACAAATTAAAATTAAAAAATAATCGAAGGGAAACGATACATATTTTTCATTTACTGATTTCACACGGAAACTGAAGACGTCCAACATTTCAGAATAAACGAGGACAATGCTTCCAAATAGAAACAAAAAAAAAGAAACCGACGAAAGTTTCAAGCAAAACAAACAACAGTTTCGGGAAAGGCCTCTTATCTACTGATGAAGATCAATTCAATTATCTTGAGACTTTACAGAGCACGCGGATAACGGTAGACTAAGAATCGCTGTGTTCTTATGCAAAATGAGATTATTGAAATGCATTTATGAACAAAACGAATCCACGAAAAAAAGAGAGAGAGAAGTTACTGAGAACTAGAACCGGCGACTGCATGATTTGGAGCTTGAGGCGATAGGAACGAGTTGTTAGAACAGAAAATGCTGCAATGACACACGAGGTTCAGTTAGAATATTGGAGTTCGTGCATGGGCGAATATACAAGAACAGAGAAAAGTGTTGGAGAGACGTATGAAGAATTGCGATGAGAGAGAGAAATGCATGTGATGTGAGGTAGCTTACCAGGTAAAGAGCGTTTTCTAGGGTTTGAAGGAAAGTGATGATGGGTTTAACAATTAACAGGTTGATGGTGTGGCCTTGGTAGTACGTAACAGAGAGAGGGAGAGAACCAGCACTTGAAGTCGCGTCTTGCGCCAAAATCCTCTACGTTCGCCTTTTTTTCTCTTTTTAATTTTGGCAAAACTATAACCAATGGCTATTTTACCTTATTTTCTCATTTCAATTTGCTTTTTTATGTTCATTTGTACTGAATCAATGTTTTAATAAGTTAATAACAGACTTAGTTTTTTGTTCTCTATTTCTTTTATTTTTTCATCTTATTCTTTTCCATGATGAAATTTCGAATGTCATTCTTTAATTGCTACAAATAAAAAATAGAGACTGAAACTAAATATATATGTGAATTTAAATGCGTATTTCAATGGTGATTTAAATTGCTCTAACACATTTCAACACGTGAATTGTTTTACCAAAAACAATTACAAAAAAGACATCAAAATATTTACTCAAACATGCTATAAGAACATGTCCACGAACCTGACTTGACTAAGAATATTTGGTTAAAAGCTGATAATGGAGGCTTAGGGTTTTTCCTTTTCCTTGAGGTTGTGTTTGGAGGTTTTACTTTATACAAAGAATTGGATAGGTGGATTTGAGTTATATGAATCTATTCATTTGGAGTAATTTCTGGTTTGTTTGAATATGAAGATGAATTTAAGAAAAATAGAAATGTTAATAAAAAGTTATGTTGTTTGAATTAAGAAAAAATAAATAAAATATAAATATAAATGAAGAGAATAATTATGAAAGTTTGTGAATGGCTTGTAAATGACGAAATTTAGTTTAATAGATGAAATTATAAGATTATAATTTAGTCCTTGTAGTTAAAATTAACTTGAAATATGATGTATATGAAACTCGCATGATTAAAATATTATCACTCTTATGATCTGTAAACTCTTATGATCCGTGAATTTTGTTGAAAAAAATACAAATTATTTGATAATGTAGATACATACAAAATTGCTGAAAAAAAAATTTCAAAAAATAAATAAAATTGGAATAAAAGTAATAGTAAAAAATTAATTAAAATTGTAAATTTCTTAAACCTAATAAAATAAATCAAAATTAATGTAAAATTAAACATAGAATCATACAATACAATATGATGAAAAAAATAGTCAAATTACAATAATTAGATAAAAAAAAACTAGTTAAAACATATAATTCACGAACTCAACTATAAAACTAAAAATTATCTTAACATTGTCCATACATCTAAAAATGTATAAAAAAATTCATAAAATTAAAATTAATATTATTTTGTTATAAATTTATTTTGATTTTTTTGATTTTATTATTATTTTTTTATTATTTTATAATTTCATTATTTTATTATTATAATTGTTATTTACAAATTTATTTTTATTATTATAAGTTTCAAATTTTTTTTTTTATTATTTTGATAAAGGTTTGGAGACTTGTTCACTACAATACAATACAATGATGGATAATAGTGGAGTTTCTCACGTAAGGCAAGAGAATAACTAATTGGTAATTAAATAATACGAGTGTGGCATGGAGAAGTTGGGAATAGAAAGTAAAAAAAAAAAAAAACTCACAATCAGTTATGTGGGATGTATAACTTATTAACTTTTCAAAAAAACACATGTAACCGATTATTTAATATGGATAATCGATTATGGGTGTTTTGAAAATTGATTTTTATTCTTTGATAATGGGTTAGGGATTTTTATAATCGATTTGTTTAAATTTCAATTTAGTTTCAGTGTGCAATCCAATAAAGTAAGAGCATATAGATGTTTATTTCTTTATTAGTTGTATTTTTCTAACTTTTTTTCACCTCACAACCATGAACGTGCATCTCCCATATATTCGTCGTACCTTTAAATCCTCTCACAATATTGGAACTAACCGATATATGTTTCCTCTTTAAAGTGAATAATACTCACCGGATCCAAATAGAGCGTTAAGGGAAGATAAAAGGCGAGGTGGGTGTTGAATATGGTGGGAGTAGAAAATTGATAATTCTGAGTGCAAATACCATTTTGCCCTCAAATCCATGCATTGGGTAGTATGTAGTGATTGGATTTGAGAAATGTATTGATAAATTAAAATATTGTGACGTGTATTTGGTTAGCAAAAGTGACAAATTTAATTGTACACCTAATTGGTCTTTAGTAAATTTTAATTTAAGAAAACGTGTTATTGGATTTGAGTCCAAAATACAAGCATTATATTCGTAGTGTGTATGATGTTATGGAAGGTAAATTCAAAACTCATAAAAGTAGAAAAGATCACAAATTTAACACATGTATAAAGTAATGAATAACTTCCGTCATAATCAATTATGTCTCATCATATCATTGATTATTCCTAAATGCATGATTGATTATAGTCTAAGTTATTCATTACTTATTATTTTGTATACCAGATTTTCTTTTTTATTTATTATTTATGTTGTTTAATATGTTATATTAAATTATTATATGATTCGTGTGATGTATGTTTTGGAGATAGGTTGCTCATTTTAATAAAGTAATAAATGAATTCATCAATATGGACACATGTTATGAGTTTAAAGCATATAAAATTACAAATAGTAAACACACAATGCAAGCATGAAACCATGTGACATATTTGTTGTATAGGTGTGAAGATTTATATGTGATGTGTGTTGACACAGAATAGAATCACATGCATTAAAGTGGACTTCAACCTTTGTGTGCAGTTTACCAATGAAGTTTTTGTGGACAATGAAAGGACAAAGGAAGGACGCTCACAAGGAAGGCGAAAGCAGTAGCCTAGGGACTTTCTTTTCTAATCACCAAACCAAATCTTTGAGACTAGTTTGTTGAATGTATTATTTTCTTCATTGTCAAGCACAAGTGGTGTGAAAGGTTGTGATTTTTGTTTGTATAAATATTACAAGCTTTGTTAATTAGGTTGGGGATCCAAAATCTAAACTCCCAAAAAGTTCCCTGATGAAGTTTTGGTTAATTATGTTGTTAATATAATACACCATTTTACTTATATTAACAAGTTTATATTTGATTGGTTACTAGTATTATATACAACATTATGTTTATAATAAAATGATGGATTGGACTACGTCATAGGTTATATGGATGTATTAAGAAAATAAATGTTACATTTGTTTAGGACATATTATTTTGACATGAATGATTTAAAAATTAAGTATTGTTGTTTTTAAGTAATAGTTATCCCATTACCATTTACTTTTTTATGTATTGTTTATAGCATTTTCTTAGGTAATTGAAAAAAAAAATGGTTATGCGTACAAAGAAATTCGTCTTTTGGTAATGGTGAACAGAAACAAAAGTTATTTAAGATTTGAAGAAAAAGAAGAAGAAGAATTTGAAGAAAAAGTAGAGGTAGAAGATTTCAACTTTGTTGGGATGGAGGCACACTTAATTACGCATGCGATTGAGGAGATTTAAAGGCAACGGATTGTTGCATCGTTAAACATATTTGTATTGTAGTACATGGGTTGCACTTGTTGCAGACTATGTCATCCACTAATATGAACATCAATTTGAAAGGTACTAAGAAAGATCGTCGTAAGTTAAAGTTGATGTCATATCTTTTTCATTTGGAGCAGTGTCACAACATTATTAGCATGGGACCTGAGACATTCATACAAGTACGTGAGCGACTAAGAGGTTCTCGGTGCTAAAAGATGCATACCATAATTGAGGAACAAATGATTAAATTTTTACACATTTTGGGTCATAATATCAAAAATTGCACCATTTCTTTTTTCTTCCACCGATATGGGGAGGTTTTCAGTCAGCATTTCCATAACATTTTGAATGTCATCATTGAATTGGAAGAAGAATTTTTACTTTAACCATCAGGAAGGGAAGTGCAACCGTATATCCTTAATAGTCCAAGATTTAACTATATTTCAAAGATTTTTTGGGGGCCATCAATGGAACCCATGTACGAGTAAAGGTTCTTTGATCTGTTTTGAGGCAGAAAAGATTACTTGACCCATAATATTTTTTCAGCATGTTATTTTGACATAAAATTTCTATATGTGTTGACTTTATGGGAGTCTAAGTTCAAGAGGGTGAATTGTACTTTGAATAATTTTCGTAAAAGCACTTTTTAAGCAATCCTGACAGAAAAATAGTTGATTGTTTTATGGAATAACATATTGAAATTTTCCTAGCAAAAAAGAGTTTCAAAAAAACAACTGATTGTGATGAAGAACAACTAATTATATTTCTAACTTCAGATTTACTATTCTTAAACAACTCATCACTTATACAATAGCAGTTTTAATTTCAGATTTCAAATAGAAAGTTTTAGCAGATTCTAATACTTGATAACCAATTAAAATTTTGATTTGAATATGGCAAGAAAGATTCCAAACTTGAAACACTTTTCAATTACTTAGTTCCTTAAGCAATGTTAGTGAATTTTAGGGATTGAATGATCAGAAAACTGGAAAAATAAATACAACAATCAAAATAATTGATTGATCTTTGAAACAACAAATTACTTTTTATATCAGTTCTACAAATTTTCCAGAATTTCAAAGCAGTGAATATGAAAGCAGAAAACCACACAACATTTATATTGTTCACTCAAAAATGAGTTACATCCAGTCCCATCTCACACTAAGATGGATTTCACTATATCAAAGAAATCTTTTACAACAGATTTGTCAAGAACAACTCTTGAACCCTACAAGAGCTACAAGCACAAAAACTATTCCAACCAAGCTTATGCTTCAAGAAACCCTATCTTAGAAGCACACTAACACAACTTTACAAAATAGAATAGGTATGAAACGAATACACCTTATTTGAAGACTTAGAAGACACAACCAGGGACCTCTAAACTGCAACACCTTTATGAATCCCTTGATCACAAGCTAATGATAAAAATGACCACACAAAGAACTCACAAAGCTTCAAAGAACTCTCCAAAAATCAAATTCATTCAAAGAAATTTTCAAACTTTTGAAAACAGTAAGAATGTATGTATTCAAGTGATATTTTGATCAGAAAACCATCCTCCCTTTATAGATTTCAAAACAGAAACAAATTTGAAAAACAATGTTGAAACAGTTAAGAAAATATGGTTAAAGGCTAAAATAACAAGTTAATTTTCTAAATTACACTAAGTGGAATCAAAACTAATTTTTGAGAAGTTTGAAAATTGAATGTGGAAACAAAACAAACTTTTAAAACAAAACAAAATTTTGAAACAAAACAAACTTCAAACAGCTTCAACAAGAAAACATATCAGAAAAAATTTAGTCAATTGTTTCTTCAAATAACCAACTGAAAAAGCTGCAGAGTGTGTAAACCATAAACTTTAACAGGTTGAAAAAGCTTTTAACAGATTGAAAAATTTGTGAGTAGTTAAAAACCAGTTTACCTCATTTTTAAAAGACTTTGTGCTTTGACTCATCATCATAGGCTTGAGATAAGAGATAGATCAAGACATCAAAACACTAGTCTAATCTACCTTAGCTACCTAGACACTTTATGAGGCACCAAGTCTTTCTCTTCAAGGCTTATGGCAGCATCTACTTCTCTTCAAGGCCAATTGCTTCATCAAACATATATAGTTGGGTAGCTTTGCGATATCCAACAATATGTACTAACAAGTTGGGAGGGAATTTCTTCTGATTTGAAAATATTGAAAGATACACTTATGAGGGAGGATTCGTTGGTCATTCCTAAAGGTTGGAGGGCTTACAAAGTTCATAATTTATTCAATCATCTTAAGTTTTTATTGTAATCACTAAGTACTTAATATTGTTTGATGTAGGAAAATATTACTTGGGAAATACAAGTTTCAATTTCTCACACATATTTGACCTTAATCAAACAAACGTCAATTCGATTCAACAGAATCTTATCACTAGAACACATGTCTACTTATGTATTCAGTATCTCACTTATCTCCAAGCATTTACTCGTGAGATGTTTATCTTCTACCTCTTGAATTAAGCATACAAAAGATCGATTACAATTAAGAAAACTAACCAAGAACTCTAGTCATATAAAAGAATTGAATTCTTGACAAACATTAAAAAACAATTCATTAATAGAAACTTGAATTCTAGAGGATTAGACCGTCTAGCACAATCTACTACAAAGAATTTAAGAACAAAACTTAAAAGAAGAAAAACACTATAATTCATTGCTAAGTCACAAGATAATAAACCTAAAAGAATTTAGTGTTACATAAGAAGACAAAACGAAAGAATTACAAAGAAGAAAAAACTATGAAATTTGTGATTCTCTATTTTTCGAACATGTTTCGTTATGAAGTTTCCTTCCTTTCCACTTAAAGCTTGTATCTTTTTATAGGTTCTTTTCTCCAAGAAACTCGAAAATATGTTATGTCTCATATATTGTTCATATATTCTCAATTTCCAACTTTCCATAACTCTCAGATTTTGTTTCCTATTTTATCGCGACATCTGTTTCTTCGTATTTTTGCAGATGCTTTGCTTCCAATTATATTTTTGAGATATTGTATATTTTTTCTATAATTCTTGCACTCAAATTTTATTTTCCATTTTGATTTAGAGACAACTTGAACTTCTGCTTGGTTAGGCCCACTCGTAACAGTAGACACTTCCTTATCAAATCATCCATCAAATCATCTAGCCTATGTTATTCACATCAAACTCTTTCTACACCATTTTCTTTATTATACTTGATATTGTTGAGGTGATGATGTGAGTTGATTTTAAGATTGCACATTTTAGGGATTGCACTTTGTTTATGAGTTTTTGTTTTAAGCAGAAATGGTGAGAAACCCAAAGAAGATTCCCACTAGACACGAACTTAACCAAGTGGTTAAGTAAGTGTGAAGATTCACTTCTAAAGGACAAAGAGAAAAAACAATTATGGTGTGATGATGAATAGGTGCGGAATTAAAGAGCATATAAAGGAAAGAAAGAAGATAGAAACCGAATAGAAAAAGATGAACACAAGAACATAAAGGAATGGAAAAAATAAAAAGATGAAAAGAAAGAGAAGCTTAGGATGATAAAGGTGTGGTCACGCCACTTGGAGTGGGAGGAGACTCCAAGATGAGTGGTGAAGAGTCGTCACTTGAAGTGTAGAGCACTCAAGATAAGACCCAAATTCTAGGAGACTTTGCTCACTAAACGCTCTGACAAAGTTTCTTTTCTATTCAAAATTCAATATTTAAATTACATGAGGCAAGACACCCTTTATATAGGAGAGAGTGACTTGGGGAGCAAGATTGAGAGGGGTAGGGACATCATTTGTGAGAAACCTTCTAGAAGGTATGTCAAAAAACCCTAAACCTAGGTGCACTTGTCATGAAAGATGGGCTTGGCACAAGCCCATTTTATGCTAAGTACACCCCAATTTATGCTAAGTGAACCCTACTATAGCTTAATCTTCTATTTAGACTCCCAAAGTGAGCCCAATTTATTTACATAACTTGTCTTGTGAAAAGACTATAAGGAAGTACATCTAATATTCTGGTTTATGTCTGGTTCTTCTTCTACTGAGGCTCTCTTAAGGTTTGGTGGGGCCTGGTTTTGTATGCTGAGATGACTGACCTAATTGTGAAGTGTCTGTTGTGTCCTTAATCATCTGTTTGTCAAGGTAGTTTGTATCATGCCCCCCAAGTTGGAAAGAATTCGACCGCGAATTTAGAACTCCTGAAAATAACATAGTTAATTTGTTCACAAGATAGATAGAAATGTTTCTAGCATTGGGTTGTGAATCAAACTTATGTTCATGAAGTTTTGGGAGTTTGCATGGATGTGTTCTAGATACAGGTCATGTTTGTAGAGAATGTTTAAGGAGGAAGTGATTTGTTTGTGAAAATTCTCTTAGAAGGTGAGAACCCTTAGGAGGTTTTTGAATGTCATAACTATACTTCTTTATCAAAGATGTCAAGTATTTAGAATGATTTGATAATGAAAAAGATAAGGAAGAAGTATACCTAGGAGGCGCGGTTAGTTTTGTAGGGTCAACATTATTGTTTTGACTACATGAGATGAGATGATGAGACCCGTTTTGATTTTATTTTCCTCACCTTTTTTATTTCCTCTTTTGGTTTTCAATTTTACTTGGTCCTCATTAACTTCCTTGGGAGATAGGGGTTTTAATATAACCTTGTGCCCAATACTTTTACAAGTTATATATCATGACTTCCTCATCTTTTAGACCAAAGAGGCAAAGGGTCCCTCCCAATGGAAGGATAAGGAACCAGTGCATGTTGATAACTCAAACCCTCCTCCACCAAACCTTATCTTCCCCCCATTTGTTAGATCATTGTTGTTATTTTTTAAATGAAAGACAAATGAAAAAAATATTATGTCTATTACAAGACTAGACCCCTCTTAAGGTTATGGATTGTTCTTTCTTATGGTTGGATTTACATTTCTCATGTCCAATTTTTTTAGTCACTGGATTGATTCATGACATGGAAAGGTTTATACTATGACAATCTTGTAAAGGCCTTTCAAACAAATTTGAAATTTCTCAACACTAATGATTTAATCACAGGGATATTGAAGAAGAAGATTTGGATCACTCTAGATGATTAGATTAATTTTGTCAACTTGAAATATGAGGGTCAAAAGTTTGATCAAACTGACATTCTGATAAATGTATCATATTTCAATAATATTTCATATTAAAATATAGGCTCTTATGAATGTTAATTGATAGAATAATTATAATACAACCCCTAATTTGTGATTATAATTTGAATAAGAACGATTTATTCCCAAATTTGTGTTAATTTCAGGATTCTAAGAAAAAATGGAGATGAAAGGGCAAAAGGAGAATAGATAAAGATAAAAAGGGAAAGCTGAATGCTCCACCACTCGCCCAAGCTCGCCTAAGTCAGAGGCTTCCAGAGGATCTCGCCCAAATGAGCCCCTTCTCGCCCAAGAGAGACCACTCTAGAGACATTGGACTTGTTTTCGTCTAACTCGCCCAAGCAAGCCCAATCACACCCAGGCGAGAAGTCACATATCCCAAGCCCAACTAGGTTAAATATGAGATATGAGGCACAACCCTAGACATCAATTGGGAGAATAGCAGGTGATAGAAA
The DNA here is from genome assembly GCA_013389735.1 of Phaseolus lunatus. Taxonomy (NCBI): domain Eukaryota; kingdom Viridiplantae; phylum Streptophyta; class Magnoliopsida; order Fabales; family Fabaceae; genus Phaseolus; species Phaseolus lunatus. The sequence goes on from CM023863.1 coordinate 13,486,389, forward strand.
ATCCTAAAGGAGGTAGTTGTTAAGGAGAAACATCCTGGATCTTCTTTTCTTGCTTTCCATGTTTGTAATGGCCAACATGAGTGGCTAATTCTACCCTTTAGGATTGAGATTAATTTGTTCAAACTCTTATGTATTGAGGTGATATTTAAATATAATATTTTGTTCTTAATTGATGATTGGTATTGTCATTTTATTTGTAATGTTCGTTTGTCATGATCTAGATCCTTAGATGTGGTAGAAAAATATCTCTAAGTTTCTGACCTAAATGATAATGCTTAACATATTTGAATGCTAAGAATAAATTTGAAATATTAATTGCTATCAATATCTAATCGTAATGCTGAAGATTTTTTATAAATATGTGAGAAATCAATATTTAGGAGACTGTCTTAATAATTTTATATGCGAGGAATCGATATAAATTATTGGTTTTCTATTTAGTAAATCTTATACTTGATAATTCAATTGTTCCTTGTGGATTCGACATTTGTCTTTAGGGACAAATTATTACTTATAGCATGGTACACTTGCCATAAAAAAGTCATCACAATCCTAATGACTGATGACTTTTTACGGTAAGTGCACCGCATTGTCAAAAGTAATAATGTGTCCCTAAGGACAAATATTGAACCCATAAGGAACAGTTAAATAATCAAGTAAAATATTCAATAAATATAAAACAGAATAATAAACGTGTGTTGAAAGTTGTTGTGATGGCACTGATAAATTAGAAAACAAGTCAAAGAATTTGTTGCCTCAAGTTGGAAAAATAGGGATTGAGTTTCATCTTTCTCACTCTTATGTATTTTGATTAGCATGGTAACATTATGTCCTTTTTTATTGATATTGATGCTCGTATAAAATTCATTTATATCGATTCCTCACATAAAATTATTAAGTTGTTTCCTAAATATCGATTCCTCGCATATTGATAAAAACAACTTAGAATCCAACTCAAACATTGATAGCAATTAACATTTCAAGTTTATTCCTAGCGCTCAAATATGTTAAGTATTATTGTTTAGGTCAGAGCCATAAAAATACTTTCCAGTCAGATTTAAGATTCTAGATCAAGAATTAGAAGCAAATCAATAATACTAATAATTAAACAAGAACATAATATTATATTCAAATATCACCTCAATACATAAGAATTTGAACAGATTACTCTTAATCCCAAAAGGTAGAATTAGCCACTCATGATGACTATTACACGCAAGGATGGCATGAGAAGAAGATCCAAAAAAATTTTCCTTAATGGTTGTCTCCTCTAATGTTTCCCACACTTCCTATTCTCCCAATTGGGTTACAAGTCACTCAATGGTGTTTTCTTCTCAATCTGGCACACTAGGGTTGTGCCTCAAGCCCTTTATTTAACCTAATTTGATTGGGCTTAAGTGGATTGAGCAAAGCATCGAATTTAGCCAATGTTGCTGGAGCATTCTCGCTCGGGCTCGCTTGAGAGAGATGCTTTGATGTTGAGTTGGGTCTTAAGTGCGCTTTGTTAGAAATTATGGCTTTAAACTAGAGGGGGGTGAATTGTTTAAAGAGGTTTTCGCAAACTTTTTGAAGCTAGAATGAGTTTATCTCATAAACTAATTGATTAAGCAATTCAGTTAGCCAAACCAGTAAGCAAAACTGCACTGTCAAAAAAACAATCGGTTGTTTCTTCGAAACAATCGATTGTTTATATCAGCAAACAACAAACAAACTGAATTTAAAGAGTAAGGGATAGAGAGATTGTACACAGTTGTTTATACTGGTTCACTCCAACCCAGAGCTACATCCAGTCTTCTCAGAACCCTGAGGAAATCCACTAAGCAATCACACCTTGATCACTTACACAACAACCAAGAGAATGACCTTGAAAACCTCAAGACACACACTCTCCTTGGTCAACACTAAGATTGCTGATCTTGAACACCTCAAGAACACACAGCCAATCTCAGCAACAATACACAGAAGAAATGTTTCAGCAGTTTACACAGATTACACTTGTTACAGATGAAGATCTGAAATCAATACAAGTAGAATCCTATCCCAGCACCTTGATCAATCTCTTTAGCTCTTAAGCAATCTCAGCACTTTGAAAACTCTCTTAGAAAAACTTTGTCAAAAGCATTCTCTTCTTTAAAAGAGATTTTCTGAATTTATATAAAGAAACTTTGTTATCAAATCTTAACAAACCCATAATTGCTTTCAAAAAGATTGGTCAAAGCATTTAATGACTGGAGCGTATTCAGTTTCAAATCATTTAAAGCTCAGTCAAAGAAAACAGTTTTTCTGTTAAGGTTCCAAAACAAACAATCGGTTGTTTCCTCGAATCAATCGGTTGTTTTGTCACTTAACAGTTTTCTTCATTCAAAAACAGTTTTCAAACTTTCTCAAAACATCTAAGTGTAAACAATCGGTTGTTTCGACAGAACAATCGGTTGTTTCAACTTAGTTTGAAAAACACTTTACTTTGTTTAAAGATTGAGATGCTAAGTGCTTTGAGATTTAATCTAAGGGTGGATTACAACATAAAACTACCCCAGAACAAAACAATAAACCAGCACAGTAGCATCAAGCAAAGCAGAGGCTTCATCATCCTTCAAAGGATTTGGATTCTTCAAAACCTTGAACACCACTTGGTTCAACACGCTTGTGCATTCCGGGGCCTTCTAGCTTTCTCCTTTTAGCTTATATTCTTCTTCTTTGGCCCAGTCATCTCCATTCTCCCCTAAAAATCTAAACTTAACATGATTTTGAGAATAAAATGTTCTTATTCAAATAAAATAACAAAATATGTAAAAAGATATAAATTCCTAAATTAAGGATTATATTATTTTTATTTTAGCAATTAATACAAATAAGTGCCTATATTTTAATATGAAATATTACTAAAATTTGGCTCTTATCAATGACCTAAACTATGATGAAGGTTATGCTTTGGATGAAATGTTAAGAGTGCAGCTTCGCGGCTGTCAATGCAAGAAGGTAGGAAGTTTAATTGCTAAGGATAAATTATTACATTGCGTATATGTCTACATTCCTAGTCCACGTGGCAGTAGCTATGCACAACTACTATAGGATGATATCTACATGATGTGAGTGATGAAACAACATTGCTATTAATTGGTCATAGCATATCATTTTCCATATGTGAAATTGCAAGTCTAATGGCATACCTCTACCTTACGCTCTTCTAATAACTCATATACTTTTACATGTAGGGTTCGATTTGAGGTTGAAGGCCAACATTAAATCAGTTTGGTCACATTTATGAATGAGAGATCCTTGAAAAATTAAATGTGGTCAAAATAAATTATGTATAACAACATGGTAGTGGTTACCATGGCTCACAACAACACCCGCACCAAGAAAATCTCAAAAGTGCATTGATAGTTGTTGTTTAGTAGTTAAATAAAAAGATTCATGCTTAGATCGTTTAACACAGTGATAAACAATTTAATGTCAGTGAGATGATAGTATAGACAAGGTCAGATGGCCCAACTCGTCTGCCAATGAATCCAATAGCGAGTCCATTAAATAAAATCAAAACTTATCTCCAACAAATAAAAATTAACAATCACAGTAAAGTAAAAAGGGGTTGTGATTGTTGAGTATAAATATATAATAGACGTTGTAAGATAATGAAGAGTAGGTTACTCCCAAGTTATTCCACCGATGAATACTTCACAGGTTATCTAAAGATTATCATACTTTATTCACACACGAGTTTAAACTAAATCAAGCATGTGCTAATCCAATTGAACTGAACCTTATCACCAAAGAATGCATCTACCAATGTATTCAATACCCCAATTGTATACATGTGTCTACTTATGAGATATTTCTCTTTTACCTATTGAATCATGCGCCTAAAAGATTAATTAAAATAATGTGAACTAAACAAGAAATCCAAATTAGAGAAAAGAATCGAACCCTCAACATGCATTCGAGAACAACCTTTAATAAAAAACATATTTCAAAAAAGTTAGAAGGTTAAAACAAACTGCTACATAGAATTGAAAAATGAAACTTTTATTGATTAGAACCTCAGAACTCAATGGGAAATCACAAGGGAATCAACCAAAAGGTTTAAGTCTTCCATGCAGAAGATGAAAGCAAAATAAAAGTAAATATACATTTAAGAGTATTATTTGACTATGAAAACTCACGCAAGCGTGATGAAACACACTAAAACATGATGCCCGGTTCATCTTCAAAAGTAACTTTTCTAATATTCTTTTCTTTGCACAAAATAAAAATCAGAATCCACCTCAATATATTGTTTTAAATTTATCAAATGTTTCCTTTTTCTATTTCAAATTATTAAATAGATATTTTTTCCCAATCAGTTCTAGATCTCGTTCTCGCTTCTCTTGTAAATATTTTGGTTCCAAACTCTATTCAGATTTGTGCATTGATTATAATTAAACTTAATGTTGTTGCGATAGATATTTGAAGAAAATCACTTAAACAATATATTCGATAGAGATTTGCTCTATTTTTTGGTACTTTTAAAAGGAGATTTTTAATTTCATAAATTTGAGAGAATATCCTTACAAAATATTTTCTTTCAATTCCGTGTCTAAGATATTATAGAATTAACTCTATAATTTTTTTACTCAAATTTCATTTCTCATTTTTATTCAAAGAAACAACTTGGACTTTCACGTGATTCAGCTCACTCGCATTGGTAGATGTTTCATTTAGACTATCAAGTCATAAGCTTTTATCAAACTGTCTACTCTGAGAAATATTAGGTTGTCTACTGTGACTAAAACACAATATTAACAAAAATAACAGTTAAGGCCAAAACAAACTCAATTCAATAAATCTCAATTAAAATAGTGGATTTATTCATGATTATCAAAGAATTTATGATTAAAGCTTTAAAGTGTGAGTGAAATTATGTTCAAAATGCATATGAAGATTTTGAGGTTGAAGCACATCAAGATCGACTTCCCAAAAATTATAACATGTTAAACCAAATATGGGATGGTATTTAAGGACTGCAACTAAGGTATGCAAAACCTCCAATTAGGTTTAAATACCATATCCCACAAACTTTCTCATGGTATCGAGCATGTCCATCATATGATTAATGTGATTGAAGACATAATCCAAGAACTTAAGAATAATATAGAATATGCATGCACTTCATTTACGTATCTTATTATATTTTATATTTGTAGTTGAATTTTTATATCCATGGTTTTACTAAAACTTCGTAATTTTGTCTCCTTACTAAAATTTAATGTGTGTATTACATTCATTCACAAATTTATTTTTCTATAATCATATAGAGAATTTTACTTACAAAAAGTATTGCCTTTATGTTATAATATTGCTTCAATAAAAATAATTCACAACTTCTTTCTTTAACTAAATGGTTGAGACACACAAGAATATATATACACCTTTAAATATAAAGTTTCATATTTAATTCCATTAATTCAAAAATAACCCTAACAAATTCAAGCCAAGGGCATTTTTGTAAATGAATAAATAAAATAATTAATTCTTATTTATATCCCAAACACATTACCGACAAAATTTTCACTCATTACTCACTTCCCTACATTTAAACAATCGTACTTTCTCCTCCTTTTCTTCCCTTTCTACTCTCACTCTCATCCAAACACATCATAAAAGTTAGGGTTTAAGTGTCTATGTTACTCCAATCTTCCACCTTGTATTGCTATAATTGTTCCATAGAGAATATATAGAGGCTTCAAAATCATGTGCATACAAAATTCCTTCTTCTTTAGGAATTAGTGAATAAGTATGAACTGGTATGTTAAACATGAATGATGGACATTGTTGTGTTATTACAAGTAGAGGTAAAATGAAATCCTTTTCCATATATATCAAAGAGGTAAAATTTCTAATGAATATCAAATGGATATTTTTATTATGTGCATAACAAATAACTATTTAATTTATTGTTGATTAATAAAGTGTGGCTATATTCAATATTAAGAATTCTTATTTGTGTATTTTTTTTAGAATGAAGTGCTATTTTTTTTATAATTTTTTTATAGATATATTTTTTTATTTAAATTTTTAATAAAATTTTGAATTAATTTTTTTAAAAAATAAGTAGTTTTATGTGTATTGATATTTATGATGTAGTTTTATTTGGATTATATTTTAAAATAATATTATATTTGAGTTTAAATTTTAAAAAATGAAATAATCTTAGTTAAAAACTTTTAAAACAATTGAGGGAATACAAATGCAAGTTTTGTCATAAGGTACACATAAAATTCGGGAAAAAAAATTGAAAAAAATATTTGTCAAATAAAGCAAAAAAACATCACATGTGGAAAATCCAATGCACGATGTTTGGATTTCCCAATCCATGACGTCTGGAAAATCACCTAAAGTAAAAGTCTCACATCTCACTTCATACCCACTCTTCGTCTCTCATTTCCCACTTACTCATTGCCCTTCTAACTTTCCCAAACCCTACTTTTTCTCAGAGACCCTCTACTTCTGGCTATGCCACATCATCTTCTATTTCAAGGTTTTCCAAAATCATGCTACAATGCCCTTCCTCTCTCTGAAATCCTACACTACTTTCCACTCACTCAAACCCTACATAATTTTTCATTCTCCCAACCCCTGATCTTCTCTGTGTTGTTATGTATATTCAAAGTAATTTCTACAATGTATGTCTTGCCAAAATGATGCACTACATTTTATATTCAACTTGTTCTTTGACACCAACAATCACCAAAAATAGGAAATCTCTATCCAAGATTAGATGTTGTACTCACGATAAGATCTTAACCTTTAGGAAGCTAATCAATAAGATTTGAATTACATCCATTTCAATTTGAAATTTTAACTATCAAATGAAATCTTTTGTCTTGGTTTAAAATTATTTATGATTTGAAGTACGAATTAAACTTAGTTGTTTTCAAAAATTAATAAATATAATACTAGTTTCATAAATAATTGATTTACTTTATTTTTATGAGCCCAAAGATGGTACATGTAGCCCATTGTCAAATAAGTTTTAAAAAAAATAAAATAAAATAAGGTATGAATGGAGTTTTGTTTGTAGGTAATTTTACTCACAAATTATTCTATTAATAATTTACTCATAAACTAATATGTGGATAAGTTATTGATAAATCATTACATAACCAACATATTCACGAATTAATTCATTAGTAATTTGCCCACAAAATAATTCATAAATAAATTATTCATGGATAACACTTTTAAAGTTATCATTGATAACCTCTTCATCATGATGCTTCTCCTTACCAACACCATTATCCTCTATTAGTGACACCATTTAAATTTTAATCTTACACTTTTTCACCTTGCCACCTCATCATCCGTGACAACAACTTCAAACTCGTTTACAAGGCTCGTCTTTCTTCCAACGATTCTATTACCATCAATAATCTCTCCCTATATGCTTTTAGAGCTTCTGCAAGTTTAGGATGGGGATAAAAATCCTAAGAAAGCTTAACCACCTAAACATAGTTAAAAACTTCATGTAGTAGGTCATTGGCCTATATTAATTGTCATAATATTTGCCATCTTACATTGGCCAACATGGAATTTCACACAATTTTATGTCACATGATCTGATTTTTCCAAAACTGATTTTGAAATCATATGTTATAATGAGCGAAAAAAAACTTACCACATAATTCTTAAAAGTGTTTAAGTTGAATTATAAAAAATGCAATTAAGTAAAAAAAAAAAATCAAATTGAACATTCATATCCTATTTTATCTATTTTTTTCATTACAAATGCATACTTCTATATGTTTCACACACTATTAAATACAAATGTTAATAAGTAAAAAGAAATAATTGAATACATAATTTTTATGAAAAAATTATACTTAGAAATTTAATTGTATTGATTTTTTAAAATTATTTCAATTAAATAAAATAGATATTGTTACAAATTTTATTAAAATATTTATTCTTAATAATTTTAATGAACAATTTCACAAATAAAATTTTGTGAAATAATAAATATTATTCACAAAATGGATAAAAAAATTATTTTAATAAATAACATATAAATAAACAAGCATGAAATAAAGTATTAATCACAACATAATTAATATACGATTCAATATTTACTTGTTGAATAAATGACACAATGTATAGACCATGAGTAGCTGATATATTATCTACGAATATATTAGACAAAATTGTTAGAAATGTAGATTGAGTTCATGAGTGAGATGAATTGAACTTTCAAAATTTTCTTTAAAATCTGGACTAGAATGAAAATCTTATGAAAAATCACCCGATTAGAATATCGGAATAAGAGATTAAAAATACTTTTAACTAGTGAAAATCATAATATTTAATCAATTAGTTTTTATCATATTACTCAATTAATCAATTATATTTATGAACAAACACGAAACACTTAAAATCTGATTACATAAATGAAAAGAGAGAAAAGGAGAAACATACAAAGATTTTTATAGTGGTTCACTCTTTCTCAAGGGTTACATTTAGTCTCTTAACCCCACCAAATGATATATCGTAACAAAGAATCTTTACAATCAAGATTCGCACAATAATCACCATTGAAATTTACAAGAATGACCTATACCGCAAGCAACACCCTGTGAATTGAAGAAATCAGAAATCCTATCGAATCTTTATACAAGAATCTCATAAACATGTGAATTAAATAACAACTACACCTAAATTGCAATAGATACATTCAGGTTCTAGAAAATTCAGGTAAACTTTATACAATCAAGGAAAGTAATCAAGAATGCTCCTAGAATCAAAAGTATTTACTCAATGTAAACCATGCTCTAAAAAAAAATCAATTTCCTCTCTTTTTTAAAATGTAAAAGTTGGTGTACAATTTTTTTTTTGAAATACGTTTTTATAATCCTCACAGAAAAAAAATTTTTACAAACTATTATGTTATTTTTAATGGATTAAAAATTAAATTCAACTGATTAATTTCACTTAAAGAAAAGACAATGGTTTAATTCAAATATCTAATATGTTAAAAACATAACAAATAACAACATCCTTAAACTAAAGAGATTTTAACCTATTATTTAACAAGTTTTAATCGATTAAAGATCTCTATAATTTTTTTAAGGTTTTAAGTAATTTTACAATATTAAAATGAAATTTGAATCCATTAAAATTTCCTTAATACCTACAAAATTCTTAACTGTTTAAAAAACATTTCAAAACATGATTATTGGATTTTCTTAGATTATTCACCTTGATAAATAGAAATAAACAAACACAAAGACACGTATAAGGACATCTTCTCCAAAAGATTGATCTTCATTTTTCAAGTGAGTTGAGTCATCAAATACAAGCTTCAACTCCAATTATCTCCACAAAAATAACATTTCAAATATATTTAAATGCAATTATTTTTCAAAGTTTTCAATATTGTATTTTTGACATATATGAATAAAGAGTTTGCTTGTAAAAAAGTAAAAATAAGGTGTTGAATAAAACTATCATAAAAAATTGCCCTTTGAACTTAAAGGAATGGAGGAAATCATATATTATCTATTATAGATAAATAATAAGATTGAGTTATCTAATGAAAGAAGCATGCATTAAATGATATTTAATATAAAATGATAATCTTATTTCTCCACCATATAATAGAGAATATCACCTAAAGATGACACTACTAAAAAATCATTAAATAGAAATCAATTTTAGAGACAAAAAATTATTAGTTTCTATATTGACTAAATTAGATATTATTTTAGAGACTAAAAAAATTATTAGTATCTAAATTAGTTTCTATTATTGATAAATAGTTTATAAATTGGTATCTAATTAGTTACCTAAGTCTTAACTACCAATTATTTAGATTCTAAAGTTGGTATCCAAAATCTTGGTATCTAATTAGATACCAATTTAGAAATTGTTTATTAATAATAGAAACTAATTTAGATATCAATAACTTTTTTAGTCTCTAAAATAGTATATAACTTTGTCACTATAACAATTAATTATTTTTTATTTTTAAAATTAGTTTCAATGTGTTGATGATTGATTTTTTTTATATGTAAAGCTATTACAAACACACACATAAAAGAACTTGAACAAACAAAACTATCTATTTATTTTTGAGTTTTGCTGTGAAAAATAAGTTGTGTCAAACCTTTGTATTACCCTTTCTTTAAATGATTTGGCTAAAACATGTGCTCATACTTCATATTTGCTCATCTTAAACACTTTGAGAGTCATGTTCATGGAGTCTGAAAAGATAATTATAAATAATACTTTGAGGAATTTCTTAGAGAAGTAAGTAATTCTTTTTTAGATAAAGGCCAAAAGTGACTAAAGAAAAATATTTATATAAAAATGGGTATAAAATTCTTTGAGTATTTGTTTCATATTTATTTTTCTTCAATCAAAATTTGCTTTCATAGAGTTATTATTTTCTCTCGCGAGGAAAATAAGTTTTTAATTGCAAAATTTTTGTAGAAAGACAATCCAACCTCTTTTGTGTTACTTTTATATTAATAAAAGGTTTTTCATAATTTTGAATATATATTTATTATATAATTCAGTTAAAGTTATTTTCTTCTAATATTTTAAATATATATAATATTTAGGATTTAAAATTTAGAGTTTAAGATTCAGGACTTCAAGTCATAATGTCAATTTTTAAAATAAACTTCTATGACATTTTTTTCTAAGATAAGTAGTAAAATTGTTTATTTCATTTCATAATTAATTTCACTTGTCCTTCACTTTCAATTCTATTTTTTTTTTAAGTTAAGTGGTTAATGTTAAAATATATAAACTTATTCCCAAAAGGTCAACCAAATCATTTTATCCAAATAAAAAATAATAAAAATAAAAACACTTTAATTTTAACCACCTAACATGAAAACGTTTCATTGTAAGAAAAATGCATCACAAATGAACAATGAAATGTTGTCTATGTCAAAATGTAACCCACACTCACAAATGTGTGATATAACATCATGGAACAACCACAAGAAAGATTGTAGAAAAAACTTTAATAATAAGAAAGATCAGAAAAAGATGAACTTGATAACAAAAGAGAGATCAAAGAAAAAAACCATGACAATAAAGGGATAAAGAAAGAAAACATTAACGATAATGAATTTTGGAGAAAAAAACATGAGAAAGGAATATTGGGCGAGAAAACTTTGATGAGATAGAAGATTAAAGAAATAAACCTTAAATATGAAAAAATTGAAGAAAATATATTTCAAAATAATAAGTAATAAAAAAGTATAAAAGAGGAGGTTGGAGAAGATTTAGTGTAATACTTTCTTAAAAGATGATTTGCAAATATTTGTAACTTAATATAAATAGATAAAAAAAATTGTTAATAAAATATGCATATAATCAATTTTAAATTTTGTCCCAAGTGATGACTTCAATTAATGTAAAATTTGCCCATCATTGTTTTAATATTATATATCCATTGAATACAAATTAGGGTAATAAAACGAAAAAAAGAATTCAACTATTACCATTCATTATTTTAATATTATAATTACATGTCTTTCAAGAAAAAAAAATACTATTTTTACAAAGTTCTATGATTAGATAGAGTCATCATGCAAGGTAAATGTAAGAATCTTAAAGAATAATTATGGGTGAGATTGCCATTGAGAAGAAAGATATCATTGACCTAATGAAGTTTGAGGTTATTGAAGTCGGCAGGGGTGATGTTTACAGAGAGGTTTTCAATGAAAAAGACAATATCTTCTTCATATAGAAGTTGCACATATGGTGAAACAAGCCAAAATGCATACACAAAAAGCAATTGCATCAAATAAATTTGGGAAAAGGAGAAAAAGGTGAAGAGTAATAAAAAGGTGACAGAAAGAGTTTTTTTTTATTAAGGGAGTCTCATTTTAATAATTGCACAATTAAAGAAAAGTATCAATTTTTAATATATGGATGTGACATGTGTGCATACCAAAATTTAACTAAGCAACTATATCATAATTGCAATATTAAAGTTGCTTTAATTCCAGATATATCTGGTTATATATATATATATATATATATATATATATTAGTTATAAATATGAACTCGAAAACAATGATTTAACCTCAAATAATCCACTCAATCAAATCAATGTCTATAAATATAAAAGAATGCTTTCTTTTTAAAACTATTTGATAATGTTTGAAATATTTGTTAGTAACTATATATAATATGTTAAGTCATATAAAATTCTTTCATTGTCACATTGGTAAAAAAATATGTCTTTTCCCAATGATAAATATAGACTTTACCAATAAAAATATCAATTTTCAATGATAAACATGCACTCGACCAATAAAAGTGAACCAATGAATTAATTTCACACAATCCACTCAACTAATCCACTCAATTATCTATGAATATAAAAAGGTTTTCTTTTCAAAACTATTCAAATTCCTTCTTTTAACTTTAAAGACTACTAAAAAAAATCAATTTTACAAATAAAAATAATTAATTATTACATTGATTAAATTATATATCACTTTAGATATTAAACAAATTAGTAATATTTAAATTAATTTATATTATTAATAAATAATTTTTAAATTATATTTAATTTAATCAATATACTAATTAATTATTTTTTATTCAATAATTTTTTTATAATAATTTACTTAAGTATTTCAATATTTATTAGTAATTATACCTAGTGTTAACTCATAAATTTCCTTCATCATATACAAATAGTACATGGCAAAAACTTGATGATTTTGGGAGAAAAGCAGAAAGAAAATTGTAATTAAACTTATCACACACTTCAAGTTCAAGGTCAAACATAAGATAATAAGAACTCTAAAGCTAAAAAGAAAGAGAAAAAGAAAGAAACTTCTAATAGATCACAGCATAGTATTCTATGATGTGGATTGTTTAAACAAAAATCCAAATCTTAAAAGTCTCATAGACATAGCCATGGATAAACTATAATTTATAATTCAAAAACAGACATACAAATATTGTTTTGCCTACCGAAACACACGCAGAAAGAATTATGAAAAGCAAAAGGCATTAAAATGGAAGCACTAAAATAAATAAGAAGAGGAGGTAAAACTTGAAATCGTGAATTGTACTTCACTCCAAAGGAAGTGTGATGATAATTTCCATGTTATTAATCTGTGGAACAAAAATGATTGAGGGAGGAAAAGAAAAGAAGCAAATAGATGGCATGCATGTATTAAGCAGGCAAATAGACAGACGTGAGAGAATGGGTGGAAGAGATTTATTTATAATTTTTGTAATATTGTTTTATTGAAGTTTGATTATATTGTAAAGAGAGGAGAAGGGGAACTCAAAGCTTTGGTTAAATCAAAACTAATCCTAATATATCTTATGAATGAATCCTACGACCGAAGACCCACCACGCGCCCTTGACCACATCAAAGTATTCATTCATAACCATCACATTCATTCATCACTCTCCTCTTCATTTCCTCACCCTTCTTTTGTTTTTTTGTGTTTTTATTTTTCCTCTGTTTCACTTCTTTTAGGGTTTCAAACACTCCCATTCATTCTTCCCTTCCAATTCATTCCCAACTCCATTTCCTCACCTCGATTCCCAGTATTCTCGCTCTAGATTCACGGTTACGCGATTGCTTTCTCACGCTGCACCAATTTCAATTTCTTTGCCGTTTGCGAGGCTACCAATAACTTTTCTCTCTTTCTTTTACGAAAGAGGAGGTGCACTTCTGGAACTGTTTCCAGGTTCAGTAGTCACTGCTTCATGAAGATTATGATTTTGAAGTAACCCTAGACTGGCCTCTAGGTTCATGTTTTTTGGTGATTGATTTCGGAGTGTGATTCCTAGGGAGTTTTCCTTGTTTTTTGGGGGAGCGATAGGAGAAGAAGGGGATGGAGAATGGTCACGATGGGAAATTGGCCCAGAAGTTATCGGGCTTGAGTATTAACCAGCACAGTGAACAACAAGTTCATGATCAATCTAACCTCTCTTCTCACAACAATGATAACTTGTATCAGGTCATGAAGGCTGTTGAAGCTGCCGAGGCCACTATTAAGCAACAGGTACTCTGCTTTCAATGCGTGCTTCTTTATAAGATTGATTCTTTGGGTGGCGCTTGTTCATTATTTTCATACGAGGTTTTATCTTAATGTGTATTGCCATGCGGTCCAATTCTCAATGTTTTTGATTATGGCTTATTTAGTTGTGTATTTGCGTTTATGTGCCGTGGTGCTTGCTTGGAGTTTTTATATCTGACTATCATTTAGATATTGAAAAGCCAAAGAGAATATGCTCGAATTTGGGCCTACGAGACATTAGGAACCCTTATCAGAAAGGATAGAGTATGACTGTTAATCAACATTTTAAGTTGTAGTTGCAGTCCTCGATATTGTGCAAAATTACAGACAAATGCACTCTATGCAGACACAAATGTTGTCGATGCAGCCACAAGTGTGGTGGCTTGTGTTGTAGTCGTGGACATCCCAAAAATCATAAGGTTGTGGCTGAAATAACAATCATAAGCCGTTTTTCAAAAACTTGCTTGTATTTAATAATAAGATGATATGATGTATGAGCCCCTTCTTGATTTTTTCTCTCTTCCCCTATTCTGGCTTGATTGCTATCTCCAATGGGGTTTCAACTTCTATCATGCTCTTAAAAGGAGAATGCTGTCCCTTGCAGTTCTGGCCGTAGGTTCACTTTGTTACTATGAAATGGTGGCTTCTTTCATATCATACCATGTTAGATAAGATATTAATGATGCAACACGTATCTTTTGACAGGCAGAAGAGAATGAATGGCTTAAGTCTGAACTTCTCAGTAGAGTTCAGGAACTGGAAAACTATGTAAGTTTATTCTGTGATGGCATCTGCTTCATTCATTGAATATTTACTCTGTTTGTTGTAATACAGACTTTCTTCTTCTTTTCATTTGATTGCTTGGTTATGTACTGTTTGCTTTTTATCTCTCTGCTTTTTGAATCTGAATTTCGTTTTACTTGGGTTAGAGTTGCTAACTGGAGCATTTTTTTGGTGAACTGAGGACACTATTTGCTTTTCAAATGTCCAAGCTCTAGATTATGGTGCAATCTTGGACTACTTATATTTGTCCAAGATTATATATGTATGTGGGCACACACATGTGAGTGTTTTGGATAATTTTGTTTTCTTTAACTCTCAGAGAAGATAATTTCAAGGAGTTTGGATGATAAGTGATCCTCCTTAATGTAAAAAGAAGACATGAAAAAAAGAGGAAATCTAAGAGGAACACAAATGGTGTAAAGCTTCCCAATCCCTCAACAATATACTGGGATTATATTCTAATTTTTTGGGCAAGCAGTTCAGAAAGCAGAAGTAATTTTTGAAAGTAAAAAAATTATATTATTAATTAAACACCTTGTTATCTTAATAATAGGCTTATCCTAACTAAAAGAAAGTTGTAATATTCTCTTGGATACAGTTGTTTCCACTCTTATCTTTTCTTGTATGTCCACTCATCCGTCATCCATGGATCCACATTGGCCTCCTTATTATGCTACAGTTGTTTTCTTTTTTTGCTTTTGTTGGTGCTTCAGTGCTCAAAATTCTCCATCTCAGAGCATTGCTAATATTGGTATTATAGCTCTTTGGTAGAATTTTCCTTTGGTAGGTGGTTTTTGACCACAAATTACCTATAATCTCTTAAGCTTTTCACATTTCATCCACCCAGCTTCAATCTTATGTGCAACATGACATGACCATCAAAATCCTTATCACTCCTACTGGATCCAAGATGGGCATGATGATTTTTGCACCCTGTGTGGACTTCAGATGATTACTGTTGTACACCAAGAAGGCAACAATGAACAAGGGGCAGAAACTGATACCATGTGGGAATAGTTCTTCTTGCACTTGAAGAAGTTCTAATTTCCATGCACATACAGTGATGTCATGAAGCAAATCAAAAAATTGAATTATGTGCTTCATGATCAAAACCAAGATGTCTGCTCCATAAACCAATGCTTTTCCATGAATTTAGATTTTAAAACTTTATCCTCTATTCAGTTTCATAAGCGTTTTATTCTCTTTTTCCTGATTTATGACTCTGGAAAATGTAACATTAGTTTTAGTAGAATATGAAATATTATTTGAGAGGAGTAAATAGATTCTTCTAAACAATAATTTTAAAAAAATACTAAAATCTCTCTGCGCAATTTACACTTTTTGGCAGAGGAAAAAAGAATCAGTGGAGCAAAAATCAGGTTTTGTTGCTCCGTGGAAGGATCAGGATCACAGATCTTATGAAGCTCGTCAATCAGGTCCTGCTATAGGTAATTGAGTATAAAAACCGAATGTTTACAGGGGCCTCTTTTCTTGCTGATCTTACCGGTATACTAATTGTCCATCAATAACAAACTTCAAATGGATGCAGCCAGAGGCAATACAGGTGACCATTCTGATAACAGTCAAATAAATGGAACATTGAGAGCACAGTTGCCTATGGATAATATAGGCTACTCTCAGTTGTCTTCACCATCTACAAGGTCAGTCTCTCCAAGCAGGTATGTGATATCAAATATCAATTGTAGTGTTAGATTAGAACTACAATGTGATGTCTTATTTATTCTATCTGTAAGTAGTGTTGAAGAAGGGTTGTGTAATTTTAGAATCCTGTATTTGTCATAGGCATCTACTGGAAGGAGATCATGATCCCAGATTTAATTCACCTCAGCAAGGTTTAATGCCTGTGGCTGAAGTAAATAGTAATAATAATAATAATAGCTTATTGAAGCAGGTACTACCTTCAGTTCTCAAATTTCATATTTAATTAGAGCTCGATATTTCTAGAGTCATATGTGTATTTATTTAGGATGTGGCTATTAAGATTCAGGAACATGAAGAAGAGATCATCCTATTAAGGAAACATCTTGCAGATTATTCTGTAAAGGTAAAAGGTGTAAAATATTATTTAAGCTGTGATGCATAGATCTTTAGAGAATATTTTACCTCAATGTTCATTTTAGTGACTGATAATCTGTCCATGTTTTAGGAAGCACAAATACGCAATGAAAAATTTCTATTGGAGAAACGCATTGCATATATGCGTCTGGTATGCATTAAATTTGGTTGATGGCTGTGAATTTTCTTAAGCATCTTTATTCTTTTTTGGTCTTTCTTATATTTGATTGAGTATATGCTCAAATGAATCATTCGTAATATTGCTGCTAGGCCTTTGATCAACAGCAACAGGACCTTGTAGATGCTGCATCAAAAGCTTTGTCATACCGACAAGACATTATTGAAGAAAATATACGTCTTACATATGCATTACAGGTTATTTTTCCTACCTGTTTCTTTGTTATTGGTGTCTGTTAAAATTTGGATGGTTGCTATAAGTATTTTCAATGAGTCTCCATGGACAGTAACTTGTACTGTTTATTATGTGCTTCAGAATCAATTTTTAAGCTTTTGCATTTTCCTTTCTTGCCAGGATGCGCAACAAGAAAGATCAACATTTGTTTCATCTTTGCTGCCTCTTCTTGCAGAATACTCTCTGCAGCCACCTGTTGCCGATGCACAATCCATTGTTAGCAATGTCAAGGTCAGCTTTGATATGTTTCCTTTAAAATTAAGTAATACTGCTGCCCTTGTATAGGCACTTACTAGTATAATCTACAAATATGACACTTGGATGTATTTAAGTGTCTGTTTCTCATGCTGCCAAGAAGAAAAACCCTTGAAGCTTTACTATGTTGAAATAAGACTGATGAAGGGTAGTCAGATCTATTCAAGAATCTGACTTCCCTTTTCCTCATTTTATTTAAGTTTTACGCTGGGCTCTTTTATCAATTGAATTACATATGAATAGAGAAAAACGTATTGAATTACAGAAACAGAATAATGCAAGACTCAAGGACCAGGTATTCTTCTAATACAATGCAATAGGTGGTGAATTAAATGGAATAAGAATGGAAAATATATGGAATACATTGATAATTCAGAAAGCGTAAGATAAAAGCATATTTACTTCCAAATGAAATAAAATACTTGAAATAATTATTTCGATCCACATTAATTACATCAGTTATGAGATATACCACTAATATGCTATACAATTTTATGGCCTTTTTCTGGGGTTTCTCTAACATGTTGCTATTTAAAATGGCATATATGCTTAAGAAATAAAAAAGACTTAAAATATTGGTTTCAATCCTCATTTAGTTACATATGTATCAGATATGCCTCTGACATGGTAAACAATATTATGGCCTTTTCTTTTGGGGTTTCTCTAACATATATGCATGTTAATGGATTGAGCTGCTTTGGTCCATTACTGTTCTCTCTGCCATCGTTGGTTGTTTTATATTTTGCAATTTTGTCAAAATTGAAAACAAACATAAGAGAAAAGAAACTTTGTATTGATTATTTTGAGATTTGTACAAGTTGTGAGCTACTGTTATAGCAGCTGCATGTAGATTACAGTAGCTCATCTAATTCTGGATCAGTTATAACAACCTGACTCTGACAGCTTTAACAAACTACTCTAACAGAGTACAACATATAATGATGGCTGCAACTGACTGACTGATGCTTTACATTTTCATATGTGTTGAGTTGAGAGCACCTGCAGCATCTTTTCTTACCCTATCTATGATTTTGAAGGAGAAAGGGGAAGCACAAGTTAGTGGCTGATAGGATGTGAGAAAGAGACTGGGTTTTTTGGGTCAGAATGGGTGAACCGTCCTATGATTAGAAGTTTTAAATTAACAATATATTATATTATTGTTAGACCATAGGGAACAGTGTAATATTTCAGAACAATTAAAACTTTTTAAAATTATTAATGAATAATTATTATATAATTTTAGAGACAAATATATAACCTATATAAATAAAGAGAGGGGATTGAGTTAGTCTTCATTCCAACCCTTTATTTTCTCTCTTAATAGTGGTTAAAGGTAAGTTACTTTTTAGAATCATCAGATTAAGAGAAAATATAGAGTTGAGATGAAGAGTGCTCCTGCATAAATTAGAAAATGTTGTGCATACACATGAGATATGATCCATTGACCCCAAGTGTAAGTCTGGATACTTAAACCAAATCTAAACCATTAATTCAAATCAGTTTAATTCCTTATAATATTTCAACTAAAAAGTGAAAAATATGAAACCAAATTCCTCAGGTGACACTTAAATCTTTCTCGTATTTCTGTTTCCCCTCCCTATCTGTTATTCTCTCTCTCTCTCTCTCTCTCCTTGTAAATTAATTCTGCATTCACAGTAATAAGTTATAGTTTGTCTGCACTGGTGCACCTTATACCCAACCTGCAATGCTCAACTCTGATAGTTTTTCACCCATTATTGTAATTTAATATTTAACCCTTTAGTTCATAAGTTTGAAACTTAGCTATGGAGCAGAAGAAATTCACCCACACGTTATTCCAGACCTGTCTTCCTGATGGTCAATTGAAAAATTCGAGCCAATAAAAATCAATGCTAACCCATGATAAAAAGCAATTGTTTAAATTTCACCAACTCAAGAAATAATTATATTAGTGTTGATTTTTTTTTAAAAAAAAATTGATAAATTTCCATTCCTGTTGTGACCCAAGAGAACTGAATTACGAGAGTTGAGATGGTGAAGATGATAGGGTTCCAACGACAATGGGTTTCAGATCATGTGACCTGTTCTTTATTTATTTTTAATTGAGATATTTGGAGTCATGATATTGATTCAATTCAATGGATTAGATTTGGTCACACTTGGTGTTAAACAGATCTACCTGATATAGCATTTTTGGGGGCAGGTGCTGTGCCACCATCTAAAGTTGGTATTATATAACTGTCAAGGTTGTCAAACTCTAGAGTCTACGTAGACGTAGACTCGTGGGAGCTCCGTAGACTCGACTCGTAGACTCGTAGGAGTTTACTTTCGTATTAAAAAAAAATAGTGAATAACTACATTTAGTCCTGAATGAAAATTATAGAACTTCAAAGTCTCAAATAAAGAAGTTCATACAAATATTAGAAAAGTTAAATTGTTCAAATCATATAAATTAAATAATTAGGTTTCTATGCCCAATCCTCTAATGATATCCTCTCCTCCATCAAGTCCATCATCATCTCCATCTTCATTTTCATCTTCATCCACATCCACATTGACATCAAAAGTCATATTTTCTAGATCAAATGCATCTAAAGTTGGAACTCTTATTGTCGGATTTAAGTGAACATTTGCACCTTGAACTTGATCAATCTCATCAATATCATCTCCCTCCTCAGTTATCCATTCATCATCTGATTGAATGTCATCAAAGGGAAGAGCAATTGTTTTTCTAATGTGCTTAACATACACCAAATCATTCATCCTTTTCTGATGCAAATGGTTTCTTCTCTTTGTATGAACCTATAATTAAATAGGAAATTTAGTAACTAATTATATAAACTAAATAAAGAAATTATAAATAACTTAAATTACCATTTCAAATGAGCTCCAATTTCGCTCACATCCAGAAGAGCTACAAGTCAAGCTTAAAACTCGGATAGCAAACTTCTTCAACTTTGGAGTTTGATCCCCAAACATCTCCCACCATTCTCCAGGAAGCATTGTTTTTCTATTTTCCATTGCATCTTCCATTGCAAAAAGTCCTCTACTAAAATGAAACTCAAGAAGTTGCATATTAATTTTCCTTCTTTCTGCAACATCCTTAGCCAATCTTTTCATGGATGTATACAACCCTTCTTTCACCTCAAGATCATCAGATCTAAACTCAGGTTCAAAATGGAATTGGGGATTGAGATAATATGCAGTTGCATGCAAAGGTCTATGAAGTTGATTATCCCATCTTGCATCAATTATTTTCCAAACCTCTTCATAGCTACATTCAATACCAACCAACTATCATATAAGTAATAGAAGAAGTAATTTCACAAATAAGTAATTAAATTTTGAAAGAGAAAAGTTATAAAATTTTTACCTTTTCTTAATATGATTAAAATTACTCTTAATCTTCTCCTTTGCATGATCCATCTCTTCGTATATGAAACCCATTGCAGGTTTCATATCTGAGTCCACCAATCTTAGGACACCATAAGAGGGGCAGCAACTTTGAGGCACATGGAGACATTCTTCCAAAACCGGTTGTCTAATATCACATTTTCAACTTTTCTCCCATCTTGTGAAGTTCCAAACTTGCTTAGTTTCCATTCTTCAGAGTTGAACATGGTCAATAATGAGGCTTTCAATTCATGAAGAGAACCTAGACTCAAATAAGCCATGGCAAATCTAGTGACACCCGGTCTTATCAAGTCTCTTCCTTTTGTGAACTTCTTCAACATGCTAATTAACATTGATCTACCATAAATATAAGTGGTGATCTTTCTTCCTTTCTTGATAGTAAGTTCATGGACCTTCAAATTCTTTCCAAAATCTTCAAAAATCAAATCAATGCAGTGTGCAGCACATGGGGTCCAATACAAATGCTCCATTTTTTGCAACAACAACTCTCCAGTTGCCTTGAAATTTGCAGCATTACCAGTCACCACTTGCACTACATTTTCTTCTCCAACCAATTCAACAACGTCATCCAACATCTTAAATACTTTATCTGCTGTTTTTGATATGTCTGAGGTGTCTAATGAATACATAAAAACAGTCCCTTTAGGACTATTTACCAAGAAGTTACAAATAGAACGCCTCTTTTTATCTGTACACCCATCAGACATAATTGTGCAACCTGTTTTCTTCCACTCATTCTTGTATTCTTGAAGCATTAAATCAGTTTTGTCAACTGCTTGCTTCAAGAGTTTTTCTCTAATATCATGATAAGATGGGGGTTTATAGCCAACTCCATATTTTCCAATCATTTCACACATCTTTGCAAAAGTTGGATTTCTAATTACATTAAATGGAAGGGCACTTGTGTAAAAGAATTCAGCAACTTGAGCATCCACTTCTTCTTTATAACCTTTTTTCATCATTTGATTTATGGTAGCTTGAACTCCCCCCTACTACCAACTTTTTCTTTTCCTTTAGAACCAAATATATTTTGTCTTTCTTCAAGCCCCTCACATTCTTCATGGTCTTCATCAATTTTATTTAACTTTCTTTTCTTCAATGAGACTTGCTTAGCTTCTGCAATAACTTTTATCATCAAATCTCTTATTTCTTCTGGAACAGAACAACAAGGTTCAGAATCCTCCCTAGTTCCAGCAAGATGATGCTTCAATCTAAATATTCCTCCACTCACAATCTTTGAACAATAATTACACTTCACCTTTTTACCATTTCCATTAATATCCATCCCATGCTTCCATCCAATATCAAATCTATTTCCTGGAGCATTTCTACTTCTATTAAAAATAGAAGATACACTTGGATTGACCTCACTTGAATTTGATCCACTCCTAGACATTCCTTATAAAATATACTGCTCCCAATTCAATTTCGGGCCAAAAAAAAAAAAATTGCAGCAACTTTTCCCAATTAAAAAAAACAGGACATCATTCAGCAGCTTAATTAAATAAAAAAAAAATCCAATTTGAAACCCATGTTCTATTATGCAGCCCAATAAAAAAAAACAGAACCCTAATCTCCTATAAATCACACTACATAAAAATGAACCCTAATTTCACCCCACCCATCTCTAACCTTGTAAGGTGAACGACACTAACCACAGGAACCACCACGACACTACCCTGCGACCTAACAGCCACCACTGCGTTCGACTGCTCCGCTGGATTGCACGACTGCTCCGCTGGAATTGTGCGACTGCTCTGCTGGATTGCGCGCTTGCACCGCTGGGATCATGCAACTGCTTCGCTGGAATCGCGCGACTGCTTTGCTCGATTGCTGCAACCACTCCACTCGACTGCCGCACTCCACAGAAGACGCAAACCCAATCAGAAATGTGAAACCCTAAGGTTAGCTTCTCTCATTTAGTTTTCCCCAATTAGAACGACACCGTTTTGGGGTTTTTAAAAAAACCTAGTTGAACTCGCCAACTCAGACCAAACTCGCGATTTCACTCCGATTTCACCGAGTTCACTCCGAGTTTGCTGAGTTTACTCAAAAAGCGAGTCTACAACCGAGTTAACTTGGTAAGGGCATCTAGACACGTAAACTCGGACGAGTCAACGAGTTGACTCGCGAGTTTGACAACCTTGATAATTGTAGCATCTTTTGTTATTTTGATTAAGTTAATATCCGGGAGATTTATTACCAGTTTTGTACCTTAGACTTGTCAATAGAATCTGTATGTACATAGAATTACAGTTAATTTATATTTTTTCTTCTCCTTTATGGTATCAAAGCCTATCCTGGATCTACTCTTGGCCAATCTTACCTAGTTCTTAGATATGGAGTGAGGACCAAGGGACTTACCAGAAAGAATAGGTGAAGTGCCATAGTGTAGAGCCATCTAGATGTTGACTCTTAGCAGACTAAGATCCGCACATTGATTAGAGATATGATCTCAGGATTGTCGATAAGGCTTACATAATATTCACCTTATAAGCTGGTGTTGGGTGTTATGTCCTAAACTCAAATTCTAAGTGATATTTTTTAGAATTTGATTATTAGTCGAACCCAATGATATGTGTTTTATATGGTTGATCTTACATAGTTGTATAAGGTTACTGCTGCTTTTTGTTTTGTCTTCCATTATCTGTGGTGGGAGTATGAAAGTTAAGTTAGCACCTCCATTTTCTCTAACAGTTTCTGATATCTTACATGTAAAAGTCTTTTGGATCTCTGTACTAAAGGTCATATGATGATTACTGAAAGTGTTGTCTCTTTGACTGCCTTTTTGCAGGTTTTGTTTAAACATTTGCAGGAAAAGCTTCTTCTAACAGAGGTATGTTGGGCAGAACTTGAGTGTGTTGTATTCCTGTAGGCACTAATATGGTTTGATTTATGGTTCAATAGAATCTGTTCTCAAGTTTAGTTTCACTAGTGAGTAGATGTTGCTGAAATTTTGGAATGTTTAAACTTTCCCTTTTTGCTAGAGGAATTGATTTTATTGGTTATATTTGTCTGTTACAGTCAAAGCTAAAGGAGTCGCAATATCAATTGATGCCTTGGCGTTCGGATACAAACAATGCTAATGTTGCCACACAATCTCACTCGATTGGTGCACCTTTGGCAACTTCTGTATGTTATTTTGTAATTTTGCCCCATTTCTTTGATATGCTTAAATAAAATTCTAAATAATTTCATTTTTTTTATCAGAATAAAAACAGCCTTGAACTGGTACCTCGGAATATGTACTCTCAAGTAAAGCCTCATGTCTCTGTTGATGCTCAGGCAGGCACTGATTGGGATCTATTGGGTCGCCACCAGAATGGCTTCAGTGGTGTGGCAACAGGTGTTGATGCTGATGATTTGGGGAGATATTCACCTCTTGCAAGCAGGTGAGCCTGGTCAAATGGAGACTGCTACTGTGAACTGAATGTATTGGTGGGTTCTGTTTTCATGGAATCTTTGTTAAAGTGGTCCTGTTGCATGAAATTGTTTTGTTCCATTGGACTGAAGTGGATGTGGATAGAATATTCTTTCTAGGGCAATATTTGGCACTATTCTTACCTGATGAAATATTATTTAAACATGGAGACTTGTCTCCATAACATGTCATGCAACTTTTACGGCCGTTTGTTTCCAGGCAAAGAAAAGAAGACTCTTACTGTGCATGAAGAAAACACAATAACCGTTTTCAGTTTTTAATTTTCTTCACATTTTAGAATAGATTTGAAGGGATTTGCAAGGAAACATGTATATATATATTTATATAATTAATTATTTATAATTCACTCTATTACCCTTTTTCATTTTAAACTCAAATTATAATAACTAAACATAAAAAATATAAATAAATTAGAAAAATAATAATTATAAAAAATAATAATATTTTAATTAAAAATAATTATAATCTAAAAAAAAATCAAACAAGTTAATTTTTCAATAATTTTCAAATACAAAGATAAATTTGTAAATTTGTAAATACAACTTCAATCACATTCGTCATGTCACTTGCAAACTTTCATAAACTTTCCACTCTATTTACTTTAATCTAAACAACCTCACTTTTTTCACACTTTCTCTTCAAATCATCTCAAATCCACTCCCTCAATTCCATTCCTTAATCCAAACAAAGCATTATGCCTCCATCATTATCTAAACCAATGATATTACTGTCATTATTATCAACAAATGTAAAGGTTGACTATATTTTCTATTGTTCTTGAAATTACTGTTGTAGAAAAGAAAACTACTTGTTTATAGATTGTTGGGATCTGACATTGACTGTATATATTGCCAAAGTAGATTTTATAAAAGCTTGGACAATCCGTACCTTGTGAACTAGTTTTTGGGGATTTATGTAGGGCCAACTCAAATTTAAGGTGGTATTAGAGCTTAGCATAGATGTGATCTTGGGCCACCCTTACCTGTCCAAATTTCTACTTGGCCTCATGGTTTTCCTAGTGCACTAAAGGAAATATTTCTACAATCTCCCTGTGGTAGATATTCAATCTTTAGGTGTGAGGGGATTCCATATCTACTATATAATAAAGACATGGCCAAATTAGAGCTTATAAAGGCTGAGACAATTTTCACCTCATGAGCTAGCTTTTGGGGTTCATTAGGCCGGACCTAATTCTGACAGGTATTCAATTATTGGGGTCTTGAATGAAGCTTTTTCATGATATGTAGTTGCCATTGGAACAGTGATTGATGTGCATTTAGCTCTCCTGTCAGTTATAGACTATCAAGTAGGAAAATCAATTATTGTCCTCTGTAATGTTTCAAATTGCCAGTATGCAACTGTTCTAATGTTGATCATGGTATAATTGGCTTTGATATCTAGGTTTCGAGTTGGCTTAGACAATTCTTTGTCTGAAGTTTTACATGTAGGCTTATATAAAAATTGTTCTGAAGTGTTACATGTTTGGTAGCTCAGTTCCTATTATTGATTATCTTGCCTGCTGTATAAAATTTATCCATTATCAGGTTGCTTAGTTAGCAATGGGTGCCTCAGGATGGGATATTGTTCTGATTGCCTAGGTGTTCCATCATAGATACTATGAAGTTTTGCTTGGTTGAGAAAAAAAATGGTTATATAGCTTGGCTTGTTTAATATCACCTAGAATCCATGTGGTATCTCACGGCTTGTTATTAAAATTTGTTGATAAAATAGAAATTCTACCTTGGTTTGTATCTTACAATTTGAGAAGGGCTGTAATTTGTTAATAAAATAATAAATGCTAATTTATATGATCTTTCACTTCTGTTTGTGTATGTTTGCTATGTCTTAATTTCCTTAAGTTGAACTAAGTTTACCAGCAGGTATGCATTTTTTAGTTTTGATATTCAACTGGTAATGAGAACAGCGTGATAAAATTTTACATTCTTTGGGCTGTTGGAAAACGACATCTTTGCTCAAATATATTGGTCATTTCATTTCACAGGAATTTATCAGCCCATGATGCATCCACCCACCTGGTGGTTACTCAGGGTGATACCCATCCTGGACATTATGGAGAGGAAATGACTAACAAACAGGTCACATTTCGTGAACCTGTGAGCAACAATGAAGTTGATGATCCTGATGGAGATGGAACTAATAGCGAGAGAGAAACACCTGCTAACTGGAGTTCTGGCAACACTCCTTATACAACCACTGTTGATGACCCTGGTCCTTCATATTCTCCTTATTTACCACCAGTTCTTGAAGAACCTTCTTCTTCTTTTTCTGAAGGTAAGAAATTAATTGCCTTTTAAGCTTTACCATACATTCATAGCCTTGCTGTTGGCTATTCCAAGTTAAATAAATTATGTTGCAGCTGCAGATGAAGATCCATTGCCAGCTATAGAGGGTCTTCAAATTTCTGGAGAAGCCTTTCCTGGAAGGGAACTTCAGGCATGTGGATACTCCATCAATGGCACTACAAGTTGTAATTTTGAGGTGCATTTTATTTTTGTATAATTTGGATCTTGTTTCTTCTTGCTTTGTTTCCTTAAAGATATTAATGTTTGATATCTATTCTAAGCATTTGACAATTGACATTACCTTGTGTCCCTGTTGGACTACCAGTGGATTCGGCATTTGGAAGATGGTTCCTTCAATTATATTGATGGTATTGCTATACTTCTGCATTGGATTATGTTCTCCCTTCTTCTGGTATGTGATGAACTCAGTCATGATTTGCTTAAAATATAGGGGCGAAACAACCTGCCTATCTTGTCAATGCTGATGATGTTGGGACATTGCTTGCCATTGAAGTCCAACCTCTGGATAACAGGAAGCGCAAGGTACTTTTTTCCTCCTACTATAATGGAAATCTTACACATGTGTGCAAAAAAAGAGTGAGTGAGCTGGTATAATGTGGAAAAGCCACCTGGGCAACCCAACAAGGAATTAAGAAGTCGAAGTAGATCTATGGTGGTAATAAGCAACTACTGTTTGTAATTTTCATTGATCATACTGTTGATTTTGGTATATTGTACTGGGATTAGGGTTTGAGCTTTGAGTGGTGAGACATCAAAGACTAATTAGTTATATTGTCATATGTTTATTCATTTAAAATTTTCTATGTATCTGAGCATGAGAAGTCCGTTTAAAGCACCTTGAACATTTGTACTATATCTGTGTATGATCATGGAAATTTCTTTACGCACCTGTTGACACAAGAAAATCCTTTACCATTGGCATCATTAGCATCCTGTTCTTGAGTGAGATTGAAAATTTTAAGTCTTCGTCATATCCAAGTACTTGGATGCAATTTGTGGGGTTGTAAATTGTGCATTGGCTGAAATATGGGCAATGTTTCTTGCAAACATTTGGGTTAAGATTTAAAACTTACTAAAAGAAATAGACACTGAGAGAAAATCAAACCATCCATGTGATATGTAGGAAAATTCTGGCCAAAATTCGCCCAAAAGTTATATGATTACATTACAGTCATATATCCCTGGGCTCAGCTTCTCTATCTGCTGCAGCACCATTATGAATTTTAATTAAACCCAACTGCCCTAAATACAATACCTGGAAGTTCCAAAATTTAAATTGCTCTATGGCATGCACATTAATGTCTTCTACTAGTGCCACTGCCGTTGATCATAGTCTGAAACCAAAGACGCTCTGTTAGGTATGAGTAGAAGAAATGAAAACATAGAAAAACTGCATGAAACAAGGAATTCAGGAGAGTCAAATCAGTGGAAACAGTACAGTCCAGTCTATTTTTCCTGCATATGGTTGTTTTATCTTTTGGCTTATACGAAACTTAGCTGCCAAGTTTCCGTAGTTGCATATGCTTATTACTAAATGGCACTAAGCGAAATTTTCCAACAGATATATAAGCTGTACTATAAGAATTGAGGCAGACGATGTAGGATTTCCCAACACCCCACTCAACAAATGCTTGTCAAACTAGGTGAGCCTACCAGAATAAGCAATTGCTAGACTTTGATACCATGTCAAATTTCATCTTAAAATCAATTGACATTAAGTGAAGTTGCCCGACACATGTATAAGCCACACTCCAAGAATTGAGGTAGGCAATGTCAGATTTTCCAACAATAGCTATGTATTTTCTTACTGTACAAAAGAAATTTGAGGATAGAAAAGAAAAACAAAAGGCTAATACATCAACTTAGACCCAAAAATTATGAGCACTAGTCAATTTAGTCCCTACATACAATTATAAAGATGTCCTTTTAGTCCTTTGATTTATCAAACCATGGTCATTGAAGTCCTTGAAGTTATCAAATGGCAGATATTTTAGTCCCTAAAATACAACAATAAGGACTAAAATGACTTTTGTTTGGTGATTTCAAGGACCACAATGACATTTTTGTAATTCTAGGGACTAAATTACTGGTCATTGTAATTTTGTGGATTAAATTGATATATTACTCAATGGGATTATGGGAGGTAGAGGGGTCACACTTTGATGGAGGAAGAAGAAAGGGGGAAGATGTAAGGAAATTATTAGGCACATTTTTTTGACAGCGGCATCTCAATTGGAATTTTTGCCTCGCCATTGATGAAATGACATTTAGTTTTCCATGTCATCATTTAATAGAAGTGCTTTAACAACAGGAAATAAATCCAATTTTTTGAATAGAACAGGGCTGAAACAAAAAAATTTTACAAATCAAAACCAAAATTGATCTATTGTATAGGGGCTAGATGTATTAAGCTTGTATTTTAGTCGCATGCTTGTCTGAAAATAGGATTTATTCAGAGGTAAATTTGGCTTGAAATTACTGTCTAGGATCTATGATATCAGACTGGTCTTATGGCCTGCTTTTCTACTGGATGGGTCAAATGCTACTACAGGACTGCCTAGTGCTCTCTGGGTACTGCTGCTTGTGGGGGGTATATTCAGGAACAAAAAACCATAAATTATGGGATATTTTTCACAATTCCTTGGGTGCAAGTTGCCTTATATGCATAAATTATGGGTGCTATTTTGGGAGTCAAGAATGCTTTCACCAAAGGATGGTTTAGGCTCTGGTTGGAATGTGATTCTCAGTTAGTGCTATTTTAAAAATTCAATTATTGTTCCTAGGAGATTGCGGAGTAGATGTCTTAACTGCATGGAGAAGACAAAACACACAAGGATTCTTGTTACTCATATCTTTAGGGAAGGAAACTATTGCCGGATAAGTTAGCCAATTTTCGTATTAGCTCAGAGTGCTATACATGGTGGGGTAATGTACGTTTTGCAATTCTGGTTTTTTCAGAGATAGATTTCAACTTCCTTGTTATAGGTTTTCTTGGTGGGTCTTGGTCTAGTCTTTCCACTTTTGTTTTTTTCTCCTTTCTTTTACGGATAAGGGTGCTGCAGATGGTTGTTGTTAATAGTTGTGCCAAGATAGTTGGGATGACAATTAACATTGTGATACTTTAGCACTACCATTTTATTGAAAAAAGGATATTTTAGTTGTAAATTAAGCTTTTCATATTTTTTAATTATACAAATATTTTCAATGTTATATGCTGTATTTTTGAATTAAAAATATGTACTTTGATTATTTAATATTGCAGGGCCAATGTGCTTTGCACAGGAGTATTGTGCATTATGCTTATTAGAGTTCTTGGCTATTCTGTATATGTACAATTGTTGTATGTAGTCAGACGGCTATCTCATGTAGCCTTTTTAGTAGAGGCTGTTAGCTATCTCTTGTGTTGTAAGTAGTTAGATATAAATACTTGTGTAAACTTCTCTGTGAAATGAATACCATTCAGTTTGTTAAACATTTCTCTCCTGTTCTGTTCGTCTAACATGGTACAAAATAGCTAAGTACATACTCTAATAATGCATAACAAATAACTTCTGATGTGGGAAGCTAAAATACAATTCATGGATGTGTATTTTAATTGACTTAGAACGGAGACAGCATTTGGTTTTCTGCTAATGGTTATCTAGCCTTTTATTATACTGAATCTCATGCATTCTCTGTGATTGTAGGGAGAACCTGTGAAGGTTTTTGCCAACGATAGCAAAAAGATCACTTGTGGTGAGTATATGTATTATAATATTTCTGATGTTCAGTTGTTGCTGTCATTTGTCATGTTATTATGTGTTGTAGAAAATGAAAAACATATATAAAAGGGCATGATGGTTGTTGTGACTTGTGAGAAGGAAATTGTTATATTTAGGGTATGTTTGATAGTTAGAAGGCACAGAGAAGGGTTCAAAGAAGTACGGTTAAGATAACGGTTAAGATAACGGAAATGAATGGTTAGTCTTGTGCTTTTGTGGATTTGTGTTATCGATATTAGATAACAAAATATCATGGACCCAAAAACCCTTAATGAATATATATTGAAGCCGGAACAGGTTATAACAAAAGCATTGTGGACAAAAAAATACAATACATATAGATAATTTAAAAAATCCAGAAATATAATTGTAATGCAAAAATAATGAAAGATAATCATAATTAATAATAATATCATGTCTAGAAATTCAAATAACGATAAAACCAAATTAAAACACTACAAATTTCAATTTCAAAACATAAAATAACAACAAAACATAATGAAGGAGGTTGCTGGTTGTGGGTAGGGTGGACTTGCAGTCAGCAGCAGTGGCGTCAACAGCAATGGTGACAGGCGTCAGTGGCAGCAGGACTGCACAGTAACGAAGGAGGCTGTTGGTTCAATATGGGTAGGATGGCCTAGTTCAACATTCTATTGTAATGTTTTGGTTTGGGTTAGGTTATATGGCCCAACTCATTTTTTAAAACCAAAAAATCTGACTCCGGGTGGCAAAGTAAGAAGAAAAGAGAGAAGATTAGGGTCTCATTGCCTCGGGTCAGGTCACGTGGACCCCATGCTTCATGTCCTTCGTTTCATATGGGTGCTGTGCTGCCACTCCTTTGTTTTGCATGGGCACCATGTAGCCACTCCACAACTTCTGCCATTCCATTCCATGAGTTCAACATTCTATTGTAATGTTTTGGTTTGGGTTAGGTTATATGGCCCAACTCATTTTTTAAAACCAAAAAATCTGACTCCGGGTGGCAAAGTAAGAAGAAAAGAGAGAAGATTAGGGTCTCATTGCCTCGGGTCAGGTCACGTGGACCCAATGCTTCATGTCCTTCGTTTCATATGGGTGCTGTGCTGCCACTCCTTTGTTTTGCATGGGCACCATGTAGCCACTCCACAACTTCTGCCATTCCATTCCATGACACCCAAAGCAAATGCGATGGGCTGCCGTGAAAAACCCGCATCGTCATCACCATGTTGTGTCAGCAAGCTATAATCTCCACCACCAATTTCCGCCATAGTGCTGCAATAGCAGATTTTCTATAACACTGTTTTCGATGTTAACTACTCATAGGGTGCAAGAGGAAGTGGAGAGTTGGTTAAATTTAAATGATTAAATGATCACATCTTAAAAGAAACTCAGAACTCTAATCCAATATACACCTATGCATGACTTTTGGAGAAGTCATACAATCATGTAAGGAGGATATTTAAAGTCTCCATTCCATTTTCCTCCTTTTAGAATATTCCCAAACAAGAGGAATGCTAAGCATACATTTTTCCTTCCCATTTCCTTGTAAACCCCTTTTCCAAACATGTCCTTAGTGTTCTGACCAAGGTTATTGAAACAAGATTCAAGTCATGAATTGCTGAGCTATTTTTTCTATCGTGAATTGTAATTTTGTATCAAACTGCAAGATTCTAGTGCTCTGAAAAATCACTGCAAATATATCATATAGACAATACACAGTGTTCAATGCAAACAATTAAAACTAAAAACAGATAAAAAAAACATAAGTAGAAGTCATACAGAACAGAACTATTAGTTGTATCTAAGTTTGTGAAGTCTGTTTTTAGAAGTATTGGAGATCCTATGTAGACTTAAGATATGAGATTACACACCTCACCAAATATTGGAGATTCCTCATAGTATAGATATGAGATTATACACCTGCACCAAATAGATGTGTTAGATTATTTACTTTGTTAGCTCCAAGAACCAGCTGGCTGAAATGTTCATTAAGTCTCTCAAGAGGTCTTGTGTCAATGACATTTGTAACAACTTCACCTATATGATACATATACTCTAACTTCGAGTGGGAGTGTAAAGATATGATTTGAAAGGATGAAACATATTACCATTGATTGTCACTTTGCCAGAGAGAAAGTCATAGCTTTGTCAATTCTCACAATGAACTAGTAGATATTCACTACCTGGGTCCTCTAATTAACTACATACATAACAAGCTTGGTGCATATGAGCTATAGGCTCTAGCTTGAGGGGATTGTTAGAATCTTGTAGTTATGTTAGAATTGTACAAATATAGTGGTGGTTGATATTAGGATAGTTAGATTGATTCTATATTATGTTATTAGCCTAAATAGGGTAACTGAATATTTTGTAATTATATTTTTCCCCTATAAATTGAATAACTTTGCCGTGGTGTAAACACACCTAAATCGTTATATGCTTTCTTAGTTTCTCTTTTCTCAACAATCATGAACATAGGCTTCTTAAGAGAAGTGCTGAAATAGATGCAGTTTAGGCTTTGCAAGCACAAGCCTCTCGAGGAAATGGTGAGGGCAACAAAAATAAGAATGGAAAAACAAGAAGGGAATATTTTGTAATTATATTTTTCCCCTATAAATTGCATAAATTTGCCGTGGTGTAAACACACCTAAATCGTTATATGCTTTCTTAGTTTCTCTTTTCTCAACAATCACGAACAAAGGCTTCTTAAGAGAAGTGCTGAAATACATGCAGTTTAGGCTTTGGAAGCACAAGCCTCTCGAGGAAATGGTGAGGGCAACAAAAATAAGAAGGGAAAATGGAAGAACAAAGTGAAAATTTCTAGTGAAGGCTCCAACAGGTTCTCAAATCGAAATTGTAGTGGTGACAACTCCAAGAAGAATGGAGGTTGTGGAGAATTTGGCAAGAGGGTTGGTGATCAAAATAGAATGAGGCAAAAAAAATCAATAAGAGGAATATGTAGTATTATGCTTTCGAAAAATGGGGTTGTTTTGCAAAGGAATGATACAATAATAAAGGAAAGCAAGGGAAGGAGGCTGAAGCTCAAATGCCAGAAGGTGATAGTGATGATTATGATTTAGATCATGTTCTTATTAGTCTTATCGATATCAGATAACGGATCGTATCGGAGACCTCAGAAATCCTTTATAAAGTTATAATGGAAACCATAATGGGTTATGGTGGAAGCATTGTGGTCAAAAGAAATATAATATATACATATAAATAACTTCAAAAAATGTGGTGGTAGGGGAAATAAAACAGAGAAGGTGTTGTGGTAGAGATAAAAAATGTGTTGTGGATTGCAATAATTATAATGCTTTAAATGGGCCTAAAATAGGCCCAAAAAAACCCAATTTTAAGTAGGTTTGAACTTTCAATTAGGTTTAACAGCACATGCAGCCGCATAGCTCATTCCAATTTTAATTTAAGTAATTAAGGTTTTAAGATTTTATTAGTGAAAAGTTGAAATGGGCAAAAGGCCTAAACTTATTAGGGTTTTTTCAAAATTAGGTTTAGGGTCTTCTATCTTCTTCATGCGCCGCACACAATAGTCCCTTCTTCATTTTTTTTCGCCGTCACAACATGCACTGCGTCACTGCCACTGTTTTTCTTCGCCTTTTTGGATATTTCCGTTTTCTGTTAGCACCTTGAGATGCCAAAAGCAACCGCTATAGGAAAACCGCATCGCCACCACCTTGTTGTGGCAGTGGTTAGAAAATCTGCCATCACCTTTCGCCATGGTGCCGCCAAAACCGAAAAGTGATAACAGTGGTTCTTATTATGGTGGCAACATCAGATTATACAAAAATTAATTTTTCATATGTTGACACTTGGGTGTTAAAACCACATGATTGGACATAAAGAGTGGTTTGCTAATCCCGATGAAAAAGTCAAAAGAAATGTGAAGTTATGCTATAACAACAATATTACAACAAAAGAAATGTGCTAAGTTTTGATTTAAAGAAGAGATGTGTTGGAGATCGCACAACGTCTATAGGTAAGGCCAAATTACACTACAAGTGGTGCAAACCTCACTTTACAGACCAGATGTATGAGATTGAGTTAGACTTAAAGTTCACTTTCTAATAAGATGGAAAACGGTTATTCATAAAAAAATACTTTGTCTTTATGTGGCACAAATGAAGGCCAATTTGTTAAGCCTTGTGCAATTGTTAGAGAAGGCTATGTCAAGAATATGGTGTAGAATATGATGGAAGTTTATCATAGCAAGAGAAAATTGATCTTCTTGGTCCATTATCAAAGAGCAAAACCATTAAAATCGGAGTTTTGATTGATGAAGGTTATTCTTTTGCAGTTGCAATGGAAGGTCCAAATTGGCTTTGGCTTCAAAAGTTTGGGCATCTAAATTTTAGTGGCCTGAGTCTATTGAGAATGAAAGGATGGTGCATGGTTAGCCCTCTATAAGGCAACCTAAGGAGTCATGTGAAAGGTTGCTTCATAAGAAAATAAACCAAAAAGGTCCTTTTAGTCCAATATTCTAGCAACAACAACAATATTGGATGCATGTTCCTTGGAGTCACTTTCACTTAGTGATGAGTTGATTTTAAGGTTGCATATTTTGTGGATTGCACTTTGTTTATGAGTTTTTGTTTTAAGCAGAATATGGTGAGAAACCCAAAGAAGATTCTCACTTGGTAAAGAAAAACACTATTATATAGTGATTTAGGTGAAGATGGGAGGAAATGAAAAGCATATAAGGTGAAGAAAATACAAAGAAAACCGAAAAGGAAAAGAACACAATAACATAAAGAATGGAAGAAAAGTGGTGTAAAGAAAAGGAAGGAAAAAGGTGAAGAGATGAAGGAAGCTTATGGAAATGAGATGTTGTCATGCCTTGGAGGATGGGTTACTCCAAGATGAGTGGTGTAGAGCCGCCACTTGAAGTGTAGTGCACTCAAGATAAGACCCAAGGATAATAGGAAACTCAGTTCACTAAACACTCTAACAAAGTTTCTTTTCTATTCCAAAATTCAATGTGTAAAAATACATGAGGCAAGACACCCTTTATATAGCAGAGTGACTTTGGGAGCAAGAGTGAGATGGGTAGGACCGTCATTTATGAGAAACCTTCTAGAAGGTAGGTCAAAGAAACCCTAAACCTAGATGCACATATCATGAAAGGTGGGCTTGACACAAGTTCAAATTACTAAGCACACCCTACTCTAGTTCATGGTTATCAAACTCACAAGTCAACTCGTTTACTCGTCCGAGTTTACGTTCCCACATACCCTTACCAAGTTAACTCGGTAGCAAGCTCGTTTTTTGAGCAAACTCGGCAAAATCAGAGTAAACTCGGTGAGATCGGAGTGAACTCACGATTCCGGTCCGATTTGGCGAGTTTAACCGGATTATTTTTAAACTCATTTTTGTGCCATTGCCATTTGCGTCTTCTGGGAGTGCAGCGGTTGTGGTGATCAAGCAGAGTGGTCGTGCGGTGGTGTTCGTGCGATGGTTGCGGTGGTCGTGGGTTGCAGGTGATTCGTGCGGTGGTTGCGGTGGTCGCGGGGTGAGTCGTTCATTGTATAAGGTTAGAGATGGGTGGTGTGAAATTAGAGTTGAATTGTTATGTAGAGTGATTTTGGGGATTAGGATTAGGGTTTTGTTTTTTTATTGGCTTGCTGCATAATAGAATAGAAGATGGACTTCAAATTCATTATTTTTCTATTTAATTAAGCTGAAGATGAAGATAGATGTGATGTAGGAGATGATATCATTAGAGAATTGGACATAAAAATTTAATATTTGTCTATTTTTAATTATTTAATTTCTATGATTTGAATAATTTAACTTTTATTGTATTTGTATGAATAGTTTTTTTAATTGAGACTTTAAAGTTATATAATTTTTATTTAGGACTAAATGTAATTATTCACTATTAATTTTTTTTTTAATATAAAAGTAAACTCTTACAAGTTCATGAGTCGAGTCTACTAAGCTCTCTCGTGTCTACGTAGACTCGTGAGTTTGACAACCTTGCT
Source organism: Phaseolus lunatus (assembly GCA_013389735.1). Classification (NCBI taxonomy): domain Eukaryota; kingdom Viridiplantae; phylum Streptophyta; class Magnoliopsida; order Fabales; family Fabaceae; genus Phaseolus; species Phaseolus lunatus. Next base: position 13,522,854 of record CM023863.1, read on the forward strand.
CTAGCTTATTCTTTTATTTATACACCCAAAGAGTCAAATTTTTTTACATAAACTTGTCTTGTTAAAAGATCAGAAAAAAGAACATTTGATGCTCTGATCAATGTCCAGTTCTGCTTCTGTTGAGGTCCTTCTGATATTTAGTGGGGTCTGGTCTTGTATGTTGGGATGACTGACCTAATTTTGAAGTGTCTGTTGTGTCCTTAGTCATCTGCTTGTCGAGGTGGTTTGTATCACTTGAAAGTAATCATTATTTGTTTTGTTGATAACTTTATTGACAAGTTGTGAGTTTGAGTAGACCAAAAGAAAAGGTGAGGTATTTTAGGTGTTTTGAAGATTCAAGACAATGGTGAGGAAGTAATGTGATCAAAGTTCTTAGAACGAATGGGTTTACTGATCCATATACTCAAGAACATAATGGAAAAGTTGAAGGGAGGAATATGCCAAATCAGTTTTGGGAAGAAGTTGTATCCAAGATTGCCTATATTTTGAACAAAAGTCCAACTAAAGTTGAATATTGTGACTTCAGAGGAAGCATGTTCGGTAAGGGTAAGAAAACTTGTAGTAAGTTGTCTATATGTATTTGGTTCTTTGCTTTAGATGTGTACTAAAGAAGCAAGAAGTTGGATTATAAGGGAGAGCCAATGGTGATTTTTTGGGTACCATTCAACAAGTGCATATAAACTCTACAACCCTGTTGGTGAAACAATAGTGTTGAGCATGCTCTGTTGATGAAAGTAAAGGTTGGAGTTACAACTAAAGGGGATAAATTGCGTGTACCAATGCAACTTGATGTGTAGTCTGAATATTTTCTAGAGACAATTTTGAATCTAGCCACAATGCCCTCATAGAAACAAACATCAACCTCAAAAGTTTTGGAGGTTTAGGGTTCAGGAACATAGAACATTTTCCTCTGTTGGCTAAAACTTAGCCAATATCTTTTGATCAAGCAATCAAGGATCCTTAATGGAAGGTAGCAATGGAGGGAGAGTTGAGGGTTGTAGAGAAAAACTAGAAGTGGTAGCTCCTGGTCACATTGCCTCACTACAAAAGGCTTTTGGAGTGAAGTGGGTCTATAAAGTGAAGGTAAAACCAATTGGCGAAGTTGGAAACTACAAGACTAGGCTAGTTACAAATGGCTTTTACAAAAGGCTCCTTTGAATTACAATAAAGTGGGCAAGAATTGAAACTATTAGACTAGTGGTGACCACTGCATCAACTTGATTTAAAGTGAGCCTTTTTAAGCGTGCCAATAATTGAGGTGGTTTGTGTGGATCAACCTCCTGATTTTTGAATTGATAGGACATGAAGACCCACTCATAAAGTGATGTTTGCACCCACTTATATACTATAAAATGTCTTTATTTCTAGTCAATGTGAGATCTCAAACACTTCCCTCGTGCTGAAACTTGTCAACTTGTGTGTGACTATATACTTATGGGTGGTCCAATAGTGGTCCGATAGAAGGTGACTTGATAAGCCCAACAAATTCTTATTAGGATGAACTTTAAATAACTTTAATATTATGTTAAGAAGTTGACTTTAAGTTTAACTCAATCTTACAAAACCGATCCATAAGCTAAGGTTTGCATTCACTATATACTAAAAGTTTTTATCTTTAGTTAATATGATATGAGATCTCCCCACGCACGACGAGACTTGCCAGCTTGTGTGTGGGATTATATAATGGGTGGTCTGATAGCCAATAACCTGATATGTCTAACAAACGTTAGGATAGGTTCTAAGTGACTTTGATATTATAACTGGACTTTGTTCCCTCTCACTTTTCTTCCATGTTTTTGTGAGTGGCTTTAGTGTGTGTGTTTTAACATTATTTGAAACTCTTAGAAAAGGAACTTTAAGCCTAACTCAGTCTTACAAAAGTGGTTTGCAAGTCATATCTAATTATTAAAGAAGTAGACTTTAAGGCTAGGGGTGGCAATGCGGGCTGGCCTGTTCTGGGTTTGGCCTGCAAAATGCGGGTCGGGTTGGCCCGCCCGCGCAAGGAGTGCAGACTCATTTTCTAGCTCATCTCGCATATTAAAAATAGATATTTTTTTTCAAAATTAAAACTTGATTAATTATAAAAAACTTATTCCTACCATTGAAAGATTAAAATTTTATCTATGTTTCAATTCATTGAGTATGGAAGTTGTTAGAAGGCTTGATTAAAAATAATTAAAGTTTTGTTTTGCATCTATTTTCCCTGTATATGTATATAAATGTAAGAGTATATCATCAAAGTTTTGCTACAGAATATTTTAATGAAGATGATTAATTTTTTAACTATCTTTTTGAAATATTTTCTTTATATTTTTTTAATTAAAATAAAATATCCATTTTTTAGTACATTAAATTCAATTTTTTTAAAAATAAAATAAAATAAAGGTAACATTGTAAAAATGGGATATGCTTTCGGTTTTTTTAGAAAAAATAAAATAATTATTTTTTTATTTACGCTGGTCAGCTCGCCAACCCGTTCCTTTCTGCTATTGGCTTGTGCGGGTTATTCGGGACGAGCCTAAGTGGGTCAGCAGGTTAAATTAGTAAGTCCGTCCTGCATTGCCATCCCTATTTAAGCCCAACTCACTTATATTATGAAATGTCCTAATCTCTAGTCGACGTGAGATCTCCAACATAATCAATATGAGATCTCCAACACACTCACTCATGGTGAGGATTGGACATCTCGTGCTTGAGGGTAGATATTTGCGAGTGTCATGATAGACCTAACAAATCTTGTTGTGATAAGCTTGATACTATCTTAGAATGTGGACATCAAACCTAACTCAACTCATAAAACTAGTTTGTGAGATAAAATTTGCATACACTTATATACTATAATTTGGTCATATATGTATCCGATATGAATTTTTCAACAAAGACAAATTAGTTTAAGGAGGGATATTATTTCAAATTTTATGCATTCATTGAGCTAACGTTATCCAAAGTAAATAATTTCATAATAGAAGATTTTATTAGAATAAAAGAGATTAGGAGCAAGGAGGATATTATCCTCCCATGAGAAATCTTAAAAACAATTTAGTCTTGACTGACCTGTCTGCTTTGGATGTGTTCTACATTCTTGATTTGAATAGTTGTATAGCTTTTCGTTTGTCTCCCTTCTTATCTTCATATATAGGGCTGCAAATTTTGACCAGTCATAAAATAGTTTATTGAGTTATTCTCCTTTGCTATTTGTTTTCAGATCCTGAAATGCAGAGCCACATTGAGAAGGCTTTTTATAGTGGACATGCTTCATATAAAGTTTCTCATTCGGTAATTCAATGAAAGTAGTTTTCATATTGTTATGATTTTCCTCCAAATGTCAGTGTCAAAATATTATTTTCACCTATCAGTCTTCTTTATGAAGAACTCCTAACAGTTTCATAAATATTTTTGGCTTGATATTTCAGACTCGATATCTTGATATATGGGAACCAGCCACGTTGGCCATTAAGAGGGAAGGTTACAGTATCAAATGCAGTGGACCAAATGGAGTTCTTATCACAGAAAAATTTTCACCGTCCACCCAAGTATGATGGTTTATTCTTTGATATTCTGTATGAATATTTAGCTAGTTTATTATTTAGGAAACGAAGTAAAATTCATTTGTAATTCCCTTTCTTTTTTAAATAAAATCTATTATTTCCTTACGTGAAAACTCCTTATATTGAAAAGAACCCAAGTCTCACATGGCTAGAAATATAGTCGGAAAAGATTACATTAGTGAAGGATAATCCTGATATTACTAGCTGGTTTTTTGGGATTGAGTTGACTTAAATTCACATTCTAAGACTGACTTAGGTTAAATCTTTGGCAAAACATGCTGGCAGTATGACCTAGTGTTTGAAAATAGTAATTATACCAACTCACTGTATTTAATCTCAAGGCAATTATGGTTGTCTGAGTATATTTTAGCTATCGATAATAATAGTCCGATTGTGATTACATACTACCAGAAGTTGAAAGGCCTAGTGTTTGAAAATAGTAATTATAGCAACTCACTGTATTTAATCTCAAGGCAATTCGGGTTATCTGAGTATATTTTAGCTATTGATAATAATAGTCAGATTGTGATTACATACTACCAGAAGTTGTAAGAAGCATTAAATTGCAAAAGGTGTCTTTTCAACTTTATGGATTGTGTACCCTGCTTATTGCTCAATAATAGAACTTTTTAAATGTTTAATTTAAGTTCTAAGAAGTATGATATTGCCAAATTCGTGTTTGTCTATTGAACTTTCTAACCTTTGGTTGGAGTTATCTCACCAGATAGATATCAGGAAAGCCAAAAAGAGTTTGTGAAGTTGACAATAAATGATTTTTGAACCTTGTTTATTTCTTGAAGACAAAATTTATTCATTATTGAAAAAAGCTTTAACTGTTGAGATATATTATATTTAATGATCTTGAGTGGTTAGCTAATTTTTATATATCCATTCCTCATTTTCTTCTGTAGGTTGCGATTCCATATGGACATGCTTCAGAATTCATTATTATTGGTTCCAGTGGTGCTGAACACCTTTTAAGAGCAGAAAATAACTCCACAGAGATCAGTGGGTAAGTATTCTCACGGTTGTCTTGTTATAATAGTATTTAAAACTTGCACCTGTAAAATGTTCATGTGCAATACTTCTTTATTGACTGGAAAAGAGATCATATTATCTGTTTGCTGTGTTCTATACCTGCTAATGGAAAGGGATCATATTAAATGGAAAACCTACCTTTTTTTTATGTTGTTAGGTAAAAATGTATGTTTATGGAATACTTTTTTAGGAGGATTCTTAGATGAAGTCAGGTTTTTTACTCTAATTGAGTAATAAGATCTGGGTTGACATGGCTTGGTATGAGAGAGTTGCTGGGTGTTTCATCTGCAATTGTTTCAGCATTAACTGGAACACTGATCCCCTCTGGAGATTTCACTATCTTGCTTTATTTTATTATCTGCTTATGGAAAGTGATCAAGTTAAACGGAAACATTTTTTTCTTATTGAGTATGTATGAATGTATGTCTATGAATAATTGGATATGGAATAATTTTTCAGAGAAGTCTTAGTTGCAGTTGAGTTTTATTTACTCGAATTGAGTAATAATACACATATCATTGACTTGGATGACAGCATAACTTTTAAACTTAAACTGACCTAAAACTTCAAAATTTTGAACACTTTTGAAGACACTAGAAAGTCCAATCTCCGTTCTCTCTGTGAACAGTCTTTTGGATTGATAAACCTAGCCAAACATGATTTTTGTGCCTTATTGCTTGTGGTTACATCTGCATCATTCTTTAAATTTAATACAGCTTTGAGCAGAATTTTAATTTTTTTCTTCTGTAATAATATACTCGTTTAGTTTTGTAATCTTCATCACATAAAGTTTGTTGCAATTCTGAGAAGTAATAATTCCAGTTATTGCTTCTGTCCCTTTTGGATTACAAAGGCAAATACATTTTTTACTGAGGATGACAATTAATTTTTGTTCTCTGTTAAAAAGCGGTGAAGATATTCTTGATTATATATTTGAAAATTCTATTTCTTTTTTAAATAATGCTCAGATCCCTACTCCCCACTGTCAACTTGGTGGAACCCCAATCGTGTAAAGATTATTATGGAGAAAGAGAACGAGACAAGTGAATAAACTTGTAATATGTTAATACTAATAATTTGTTTAAAATGCACTTGGAAATTGGAATAATTTTTTTATCTCTAAGCAATAAGAGAAATTACCTTTTTAATTTGGAGAAGTGTCCTACGTCAAGTTTTCAAATTGTTGCAAATAGCACTTCGTAATGTCGTGTGGTTTGTTTATTTCTGAATTTTTTTTCTGTTCTGTCTCCTGCTTTTAATAGTATTTATGTATATTCTTTTTGCAGTGCAAGAGACACCATTGTGCTCACTTTGAGATTATTCATCCTGAGGAAGGTATATATATAAATTTTCTCATGAATTTATTTACTGATTAATAAAAAGGTCATTGTTTATATACCCAAAATTTTCCATTTTGCCTTCAGTTTGCTTGGCATGTCATTGAAAACCACTTACAATCTTTTTTTCGTGCTTGACTTGGCATGCGCCCATGCACCCTTACTACGGTTGTTGATAAACCAAAAGAATAATAATAATGAGAGAAGGTATAGAGAGCATGAGTTTTCCAACATAATAAATTTGGTTCAATTTAGTCAGTCATTATTGTTAACGATGAACTCTACTGCTTCTTATGTAGAAACTATAAATAACTAGCATTGATTACATATGTTCCCTGCTTGGGTAGTATACGACTGTTTAAATAGATTCCTTTAGTTCCCTTGATTTTTGAAGTCAACTGAGATTTATGAGGTTATGATTCTGACTATTATTGCTTCAATTCCGGGAGTTGTATTGGAAAGCCAGAAAGAATGTTACTCTACTCCATTTGTTGTTCATGTATTTTGTTTATTTCTGTGTTTTTCGTCCTTTTCATTTGTTTTTAGAGTAGAATATTTTGAGTCAGCATGGAAGAGTATATTGAAGGTTCCTTCTGAATTTTTGTCTTCTGCAGCCTGGGGAGAAAAGGAGAGTAAAGAAGAAGGGATTATTCTTCTAACAGGGAGAGGGAACATCAGGCGCCTGCGGTGCGTGGAATATGCGAAAGAGATGGGGATCGGGAGTTGTGTTTTGTGTGCTACCTAAAGTTTTGCTCCTTCTCATATTCTATAATAGGGCAGAATTAGCTTGAGCTGTAATTGTGAATTTATGCAATCATTTTTTCTTTTTTTCAATATTTAGCAATTCTTTATTAGCTCTGCTCTTTGCCATATAAGTCCATTGTTTTACTGCATGCTGCTCTTACCATTTTGTGCATCTCTTTGCGTGGGCCCGGGTGCAGTGTGCCTGCATTCACATGCTATGTTCCCCCACTTGCATTAACTAAAATGGTTAAGAGAAAATGATATAGTTGCCATTTGAATTTAGTGATACATGTTTCCTATGGCAATGTCCTACTTTTTAAAATAAAGCAATACTCTTGAAATCCTTTATGTTTCAAGTTTGTCCATAGACAACTTATTTAAATTATTTCCGCCCAGATCGAGAACATTTAGGGAAAACTAATACGTAACTTCAATGTCATCTTGTTGAATGGTCATGGGTCATCAGCCATTGATTGACGATGAATGGAATGTCCACTTATAATGTAATCGAGAAGTAACTGTGTTTGGGTATATAAAAGATGTCATATATTTGAAAATTCATAACAAAATGAGTCGATGTAGACTAGAATGTGGGAGACTTTAATAAAAATAGTCATATTTTACTTTAATGATATGTAGAAAGAGGTGACAATGTAATGTTTTACAAAATAAATGATAAGTTCGTGCAAAATTATTATTATTTTTGACATATCTATGTAAATTGAGAAATTATAAGTTGCAATTATAATATACTTTATTTTTTTAAAAAAATAAAGTCAATTTTTACTTGCTTTGACTTGCTTACTCATGAACAAGTTAATGAGTTTTGTTGGAGAAAATAATTTCTTAACATAATCTTTTTATTTGATCTTACCTTCTAGATCTCAAGTATATCAATAACATTCTCATTAATAGATAATACCAAAAGTACACATTTTTACTATTTTTTATTGATAAAAAAGTAGAAATGAAGCTACATTATATGTGCCTTTATATGCCAAAAAAGTATAGAAATGAGATATTAAAGAAGTTCTACATTGATAATTGAAAAAGTATCAAATGAATAACTAGGAAAAAATTAAGCAAAGAGGATAAAATTGAGGAGGTCGATGAAGATATTCTATAACCTTAATTGGTTTGCCTAGTACACCTTACTGCAACCAGAGCCGAGATTATGTTTGTAATATGCATTATTTTAAAATTTATGAATTGTTCACGTGAAGTGCATCAAACAAATTATCTTTTTACGCTGTCAAATAGATTACGAAATCTAGTAAAAGAGTAATTTATAAACTATGATATCAAGTATACTCATTCTCAGAATTTTCAATTTCATGGATACTCCGAAAATGATTGAGGTGGTTTGATGACATTAAAAGTAAAACCAATTATTGTTTCAACATTGGTTTAACCATGTCTTATGGTGTTAGAAAACATGATATTGTGATATCCAAGTGAAATGCTATTTGACTCTATATAATCAGACACTACAACCGTGAATGCTATTTGACTTCACATATACTTACTAATCTATAGTTTATTATAACCCATAAGATCAAAGTGCAAATGATTTAACAAAAATCTAAATTTGAATTCACAGCAATCAAAATAGGAGTCAAAAGCAGTTAAGGCTAGGTGGATATATGTTGCAAGTATAGCTTGCCAATATTTCTTTTCCTAGTTTTCAGGAGTTTTCTTTTGCTTCTCTTTCACGTTTCAAATATCAAGAGTTAAATATATTACAAAAAAAATCAATAAAAACTAAATTTAAAATAAAAAAATAATTAGTTATTCTGTTAACTAAGTTAAATATTATTTTATATATTAAATAATTATTAATATTTAAAATAATTTTTATTATTAATAAAAATTTGTAAATTAGTTTTTAAATTGATATCTAATATTAGTTACTAGAATTTATTTACTAACTATTTTAGACTATTCTAAATTAGTCTTTATAGTGACTAATTTAAAATCTAAAAAATAATTAGTATTAGAATTTTGGTAATATTGGATACCAATTTAGAAATAAATTTATAAATTTTTATTAATAATAAAAATTAATTTAAATATCAATAATTTTTTAATTTATAAAAATAATATATAATTTAGTTAATATGTAATTAATTATTTTTTTATTTTTAAAATTAGTTTTTATTTAATAAATTTTTTACATAGACTCTTGTTTTTGAAATTTATTATGTCTGAAATTAAGAAATGCAACTGATGTGCTTTATATGTAGATCTCTTTTACTGTGTGTGTTTACATACACAGTAGTTGTATAAAAATGTAAAAGCATGTGAAAGTTAAAGGGAAAAGAAAATAGTTGTAGTACAGTGCAAAAGGGTTGGGTTTATGCAGATTTTTGTTTACTTCTAGCAACCTTTTCTCTCACAGTGCATAATATAATGCGCGGTTCAGATTAGTTTTCAAATAAAGGTTTAGAATTGCCTTTTTTGGCACAGGTTTTTTCATCACACGATGGCAACAATCCAATAAAAGAAAACTACAAAATCACCTTTTCTTCTTTAATTATCAACAACAGATCTTCCTCTTCAACTCCAAGCCCAACCTTCTTTTGTGTGTGTGAATGAAACAAACAGGTAATCTTTATCAACTTTAGCTTCTTTTATTTCTTTCAACCCTGGACAATGCTCATACACAGTATGATCCCCTTTACAGATTTTTACAAAAGTACATCTTTTTTAAAGTACAATGTCCCAAAAGCTTGAAATGTTAACATTTAAAAACAAATTTGACAATGAACTATATTGGGTTTGAGAGATGAATTCTATATGGGTGTTTTTCTTCCTATTATACTTTGTGAGATGAGAGTATGATGATAATCAACGTTAGAATTTGAATGGATAGTAGCTTCTTTCTATAGCCGACTTGTAGGGCCCATATAGAGGTGAAAATAATGGAAAAAGTTTTTTTTTTAATGGTGGAAGACTTGATTGATAAAAGTACTACATAGTGGAATAGATAGTTGATTTTCTCTATCTTTTCTTATTCTAATTTTGTGAGAATCTTTTCAGATTCTCTAGTGAAAAGATTTATAATAAGGATGTATTAATTTGGAATCTTATCTCATATGATTTCTATTTAGTGAAGTAAGATATACTCGAATTTATGTAAATGGAAACAATTCTCATTTTATTTAATCAATAGTAAACCTCACTTTATTTAGTAATTTTTTTAAAAAACAATTCAATATGAATTTACTTATTAAAATAATATTATATTAAGATAATATTATGTTTGGTTAATATACAATCTTTATCACATATACGGTAAATTGATTTGATAACTAGAGTAGAATTTTCGACACTTTTTACATTGGTGTAGAAAGGTTAAAAGAGAGCAGTTGTTTTTACTTTAAAACAACGTATTTCTAACCATATTTAATGTACATATAGTCTTATGTCCAACAGAGAAGAAAGTGGCTATTTAGCTGCATTCTTAAATTCTAAACCCTAAACCAAAATATTAAAAAAAAAATTTAAAATTTAAAACACCACCAACCTTGTGCGTAAAGGCAACCATGGTGGTAGCAGCAAATTGCAATAGACGAGACTCAAAGCCAAGTCTCTTCAATGACCAAAGAAGCATTATCCACTAGACCAGATAAGTTCTTTTATCATGTTATGATTTTTTATTATACTTATTATTATTAATAATAGTTATATTAATAATAATATTAATAATATAAATTATATTAATAATAATAATAAGTATAATAAAAATCATAATAATACAAAAAAATTTGTTTGGTGTAGTGGTTAAAGTTTCTTTGTCGAGTACCACCTACTGTAGATTTTATTTTATTCTCGCTTCATGGTGCCAAAGTTACATACGGACTATATATTTACATATGGAAAAACCCATATGTAATATTTGTTTATATATGGAATTTTATTCCCGCTTCATGGCGCCATAGTGAATGCAGACGAGAAGAAGCACTAGAGCTGAAGAGAACGAAAGCATTAGAGAAGGAAGTATGAAAGCGAAGCACCAGAGCTGAAGAGAACGAAAGCATCAGAGAAGGAAGTATGAAAGCGTAAGTGACACGCTTTGTCCTATGGTAAAAAAAATGTTTTAAGAATGCGACTAAGAGGTAAAGTCGCATTCTCAAATAAAGCGAATTGTTTAAGAATGCAGCTATAACAAATAACCACCCTCTTAAATGAAGTTAATTTTAGAAATGCCACTACATTTTGAATGACAACGTCGGACTGTAAAAACACCTTAAATGTAGCGTCGTTGTTTTTTTATATTTTATACTAATGTATCTTAATTTAGTTAAATACGATTTACTTGCTCACTAGATATTCACATTAAGAATTGAAATATGCGTTGATATGGATATGATTTTACAATCAAACAACATGATATTGCTCTCTCAAAGTGTTGTATGTATTGTTTTAGTACACTGAGTTTTCATATATATGACAGGCAAAAATAACTAGTATAGTATATGAGCCATAGCAAGCATCGTAGAAGTGATAGTTAATTGTTTTTTACTTTGTTTGGTTGAATGATAATTTGCAGCCAATATTGATTTAATATAATCCTTACTTCTGAAGTTAATATTAATATTGTTTCCTATAAATAAAATTTTTTTAGACATTAATGCTCATGATTTTCAAATAATAAACCTTTTCTGCATTAAAATGAATTTGGTTCTCTTTTATTAATATATAAAAATATAATATTGTAAACAGAAAATTCATATCTAGGCTTGTGCGTATTTCTTCCAATTCCGAAACTTGAATATACTTGTTGACCAAAATTTTAGAAATGTACCTTCAATAGTAAAGAATAAAAAATACCTTAAATTATTGGGGGTTTAAAGTAAGAACCCCTCTATCAAGAAAAAAGTAACAACCCCAATATAGTAAAGAATAAAATGGGTTAAATTACATTTATAAATTATTAGTTTAGGAGGATATATAGTAAAAGTAGATAATTGGATATGATAGAGATAATAGAATAAGTAAAGAAAAGAGAGGTGAAACGTGAAAAAAGAGAATCTTGTGAAAGATATTTAAGCAATGGAGTAGGTGCAAGGAATGCTTACATCCATCCACTTCCAAAAACAATGTTTTTTTATCCTATAATGTTATTTATGCACATATTTTTAACAAGTAAAAGAGATGCTTTAATGATAAATATTCTGTTTTTAATAACCATATAAACATATTGATACGTGAACAACAAAGTTATATTTTTTCTTGTATTATTAAAGCCAACTAAAGCGATAAATGTCCCATCTCAACCCTTTAATTAGATTGGATAAATTAAAGGAGCCAAAGAATGCTTAGTTGCATGCTCATCATAGTATGTGTATTTTATTGTATTTTTATATTGTAACACTCGTGGATTCCACATGCCTATCAAGATTCCAAGACAATAATAATTGCTGGAAGATAAAGTGATTAATGGAAAATTTATGATCCAACCTTAGAGAGTGGCTTTTACGTATTGTTTGGTTCACTATTCATGTAGATGGGAAAGGCGGGTGAATTATGTGTTTATATCCATTATTTCACCTTATGTTACTTATTCAACACTATTACTAACAAAATAGTTGTCAAGTATATCTTAAAAATTGAGGTAAGGGGTTATTCTTTCTACATTTCTCCTCCTCAAATTCTTGGTTATAGGAATGTAATTGTTGTATTGATTATCTTCTTATACTAATTACACTCTCACCTTTAGTCTATATTCTAATCATGTGAAATTTGCATCTAAGGGTTAATCTAATATAGTATTTCATAAGAGGAGGTAGCACTTTCAAATTTTGTGACTTCATTATACAAAAGTTTAAGTAAAACTCATTTTTAAAAGATAATTTTTTATAGTTAATTTGAAATATTTTATGTTAAAATATGTTGTTTAATGAATAAATTTTAAAAGAAATAAAATTTTGAATACTTATTTAAGTATTTTGATTACATAGAATTATATAATTTTAATCTTTATCTCTTGAAATAACTGTTTGGAGTCCTAGACGATCAATATTCTGGACAAAACAATCATCGTCTATTGTTTATATGTTCGTCTGATACGTTACAGAGATCATTTGATGCATTAAAGAGATTGTATCATGCTTTGGTCTAATATCTCTGGTTGTTTTAGCTGCTAACGTTTTATTTTTTTTGTTTAATTCTTGTTAGTAACTAGATCTACTATGTATACATGGTCAAGTTAGTTAATTTTTACTTTTAAAAACAAACACTCCTCTGTTGTACCCTTTTTTTCAAAGATTCAAGTTTCAGTTCCAGTGGATTTTAACGTGTTTCAAGTTTTATCTTTCCATATATGATGTTTGTTTTATTTTATGAAATATGATGAATTGTATTCAATATGGTACCAAAGCAGGTTAAATACTGCTTTACTTTTGCTTTCTTCCTTCTTGGTGTTTCTTGTAACTTCTTTTTCCGCAAAAGGTATGGAGTCTTCAACGGTTGAGAAGCAAAATGCGACAAATTCTTCCTTTAATCCTTCCAACCCATATTATCTGCATCCTGATGAAAATTCATATATGATGCTTGTGTAACCTCCATTAAGCGAAGCCAATTATCATCCATGGAGTCATAACATGAGACACACTTTGATTTCTAAAAGCAAATTGAAGTTTGTCGACAGTGACATAAAGATTCTTGAACATAATAATCCCACATATGAAGCCTGGGAAAGATGCAACATGATGGTGCTGTGTTGGATTATGCAGAATTTTTCACCATAAATAGTTGAAAGCGTAATCTATATTGATGTTGCTAAGATTCTGTGGGAAGATTTGAAAGAAAGATTTTCAAAGGGGGTTATTTTAGGATTTCTGATTTATTGCAAGAAATTCATTCGGCCAGAAAGGAATGTCAATTGACTAGTAATATGAGTATGCTTCCTGAAGTTAAGCTGGTTATCAATGCATTAGACAAACAAAACAATTGGAATGATGGGAAACAACACAACTGAAAACCTTAAGGAAAAGGAGGTGGCTGAAAAAGTTATGGTAAGGGAAGAGGACGATTTTCTACACAAGGTGAATCAGATGTGGAGTCATAACAGTGAGTCTACCCATCATCACACGGGTAATTCTTGAATTCTTGATACATGAGCCACTAATCATGTCACTTGTGTTAAATCTCATTTAATTTATCTTAATAAAAATACTTCTATTGTTGCTAAATATGCAGTAAAAATTAAAATTGCAGAAAAATTTTATCATTATCAATGTCCTTTACATTCCTGATTTTACTTTTAATTTGATTCCTGTCCAACGTATAATAGAGGATTTAAATTGTCAACTAATCTTTTCCTATAAGAATGATCAGATTCAAGACAAAAATTTCTTCAAGACGATTGGTCGTGTTGAGTTACTTACACTAAGGGTTATATTACTTGTAGAATTTTACTTCCAATCAATCTTGTATAAACAATGTTAAAAAACATGAAAATTTATAAACTGATAGATGGCATTGTAGACTTGGACATCCTTCTGATAAAGTTCTTGAACGAATATGTATGTCTTGTCCTTACATCAAGGTATCGTCTAATACTATTTCTGATGCTTGTCATTTTGCAAAACATCATAAACTTTCCTTTAATTCTAGTGATTCTTCTACTAATAGCACTTTTAGTCTTGTGCGCATGGATGTATGGGGGCCTCTTTCTATTGCTTTTGTTCATGATCACAAATATTTTCTACTATAGTAGATGATTTTAGTAAACATACTTGCATCTATTTTAGTAAAAAACTTTGTTTTATATATAAAAAATCATTTTAAATGAAGTATTAAAACTATAAGATCTGATAATGGAATGTAATTTGAATATAATGATTTATATGATAAATTTGGTATCCTTTATCAAAAAAGATATTTTGAAACTCCACAACAAAATTTTGTTGTGGAGAGAAAACATCAACATATATTAAATGTTACAACCTTTTTATTCCAATCTAATTTGCCTAGGATGTATTGGTCATATGTTGTTGGACATGTTATACATCTCATTAATTCTTCTTCTTCTCTGGATGATAAATATCTTTTTGAACAATTATATAATAATGAACCTCCAACATATTTAATCTTAGGGTATTTAGATCCCTTTGTTATGCCTCTACCCTTGAAAATAATATAACTAAACTTGATTCTTGTGCCAAAATTTACATTTTTCTAGGGTATAAAAACAGGATAAAAGGATATATTCTTCTTGATATCAGCAATAGGGAATTTTTAATTAGTAGAAATGTTATTTTCTACGAAATGTTTTTCCCCACAGAAACAATGCAGGAGCGTCTAATAGGAATCTAGAGAAAGCTAAAGACTATACTCAATGGAGTTTTGATTTTCTACTTGAACTTGTAAAAAATGACAATGTTTTACATGTTCAGCTTGAAGGTGAAACCATTAAAAGCAATAATAATGCTGAAGATCAATAGAAAAAAATAGATTGTCCAATGGAGTAACTTTGCAAAGGATAGATTCCAATGAAATTAAATGATTTAACAGAGTAAAAAAGATTCCTCAATTCCTAGAAAATTATTATCATAGTATCAACAATTATGTAAAGTTTAAACATAAAATTAGGTATCCTATTTGATCAGTTTTATCTTATTACTCTTTGTCCAAATAAACAATTGTATTTCACTATGGCTATATCTATGCATATTAAACCTCAAAATTATGAGGAGACATGTAAACATCCTAAATCACTAGTGCAAATAACGCATTCTACAACGACATATTAGGTCGGTTAATTGGCTACCGGTGTAAACAAAAATGTAGTGATATTTTTGTAAATATTTGACTTATATTACAGCGGTTGGAAGGATCAATCGATGTAATATGTATTGTTCAGAGTAAAAAAAGAGGTTTATATACTTGAAGCATGACATATTACAACGGTTGGAAGGACCAACTGGTATAATATGTATTGTTCAGAGTAAAAAAAAAGATTTAAAAAAATATATATTTGGAGTTTGACATATTACACCGGTTGGAATGACCAACGATGTAATATGTATTGTTTAGAGTAAAAGAAAAAGGTTTAAAAAAATATCTACTTGGAGTATGACATATTCCTGAAGTTGGAAGGACCAATCAGTGTAATATGTATTGTTCAGAGTAAAAAAAAAAGGTTAAAAAAAATATACTTGGAACATAACATATTACAACGGTTGGAAGGACCAACCGGTGTAATATGTATTGTTCAGAGTAAAAAAAAAGGGTTTAAAACAACATATTACCCTATTTTCTTCTCTCGCGCTCTCATTGCTCATTTCGTGCTTAAACTAAAATTGCCTTTATCGCTGCTCTCTACCTCATACATTATGCTTCTGTCGTCACGTTGCCTCCATTATTGTTGCAGCCGCTGTGCCTGTGTGTTTGTTCTTTGTCTTCGTCGTCTCCACCATCAAATCCTCAAAAACCCTAAATCCTAACCTTATCTCCCACACAACCCAATCTCCACCTCCTTCCTCTTCACCAAAACCCTAAAAAAGTTCAAGAAAAATCGTAATCCCAAGCCCAAGTGCATCCCCTTTCTCGAGTGCATTCTCCACCACGTCACCCTCCTCCGCTTCATCATGCATCCAAGCAGTTCCTCTCCACCCAGCCGGAGCACGTCATCCGCCTCGATGTCATCGACAAGCTCCACCGAGAGCTCAAATTCCCCTACGGCCACAAGGTCTCCTGCTTCCTCTAGCACCAACCCCTCCTTTTCCAAACCTACCGTCACACCGACAACAATTCCTAGCTCTACTTCATAGATCTCATGGAGGACCTTCCATAGAAAGAGGAGTACTCCCTCATGGACGCAATAGAACTGAACTGCTTTAGGAAGGTTCACAAACATATCCCTTAAATCAATATATATTCTTATTTTATATTTCTGAATATAGAAATTGGTTTTGATGGTATTCTGGTTTGATTTCATAATTACAGGTTAGGAAAAACACATTTCAATAATTTTGTAAAAAGAAAAGGTCACATATTACATTGGTTATGTGAATAACCAGTGTAATGTAATATGTACATTATAATATGTGACTCTAGAGCACATACTACATCGGTTATGACCTATAACCGATGTAATATGTCCCTTTTGAATGCTCTTTTTTTTGAATTATTTTAGTCAAATTTTGCTATTTTACATTGATGTTTACAACTGATGTAATATGTGATGGACATTTTACATCGATCATATTTACATCCATGGTACAACCGATTTAATATGTCTCCTAGAACCAATGTTATATGTGTTATTTGCACTAGTGAATGGACTAGTCCAATGCAAAGAGAAATTGAAGAACTTCAAGCTAATATATGGACGCTAACAACCTTACCTCATGACAAGATTCCTATTGGATGCAAATAGGTGTATAAGATTAAGTACAAATCTAATGGAACCATCACAAGGTATAAAGGTCATCTAGTTGCAAAGGGTTATACTCAAGTTGAAGCTATAAACTATCTAGATACTTTTTCACCAATTTCAAAATTAACAAATTTTAGACTTCTTTTAGATTTAGCAACCACACAACACTGGTATCTACAACAACTAGATGTAGACAATGCCTTTTTACATGGAGATCTTAAGAAAAAAGTTTATATGGTTCCACCTCCTGGGCTCAAAATAAGCCAACCAAATCAAGTTTTCCTTTTAACTAAGTCTCTGTATGGATTTAAGCAGGTTGGTAGACAATGATTTGCCAAACTATCCTTTTTTATTATAGTAAATGATTTACCCAATCAAAATATAAAGGTAGAATATAATGCTCTAGTTACTACAACATGCGAGTTATGTAAGGATCTAGAAAATTACTTTAGAGTAGAAGTGATATATTTTAAATGACTCTTGAATATTTTATTATTAGAATGAAAATGACATATAAATAGAAAATTCAGTTATTCAGGTTTCATTTCAAAAGAACTACCATCTCTCTAAAAAGTTTCCTTTTTCTTTTCTTCTCCCTTCTCTCTAAGATTCTGACCTCCTTATTCATCAGTTTGACAATCAGAGTATGCCATTAGACTCCTGACAACGAAGACTACAAGACTGTCCGATCAGAATCTCTGATAGAGTAAGTTAATTTTTGTCCCCTTTTCCTTTCCTCTCCTTCTCTCTACGATTTTAGCATCCTCACTTATCAATTTGACGATCGGAGTCTGCCATGGGACTCCTGACAATTTACTCTACAAGATTGCTCGATCAAAATCTTAAACAGATTAAGTTCATTTTTGCCCTTTTCTTTGAGTCAAATTTTGAACTTGATAGGGTTGTCTCTGCATAGGCTTTGCATGTGACTTTTTTAGCTTCAGGGTTAATCTCTGTTAACTCAGGGTCCTAGTTATATAGTTAGATTTTGATCAGGACTTTGTGGTGCAGGTTAATTATCTTTAAGTTTTTGGTAGATTTGGAGCTCTTAGTGAACATTTGCTAAAGTTCAGGTAAGGGAAACTAGTTTAAATTTCCAATAAAACCCTAGGCTAGAAGATTCTGAATGTGTGGGTGACGTGGTCACCAGTTTCAAATTTTCTTGTAGGATTTCTTGTTTTTGTGTAGATTGGAATTTGTTGGAGATTGAAATATGAAATTTTAGATATAGTAGATGCTGTAGAATGTATATGATTTTGGAATTGAATGAGCTACTGAATATATCTGAAAAAAAAAGTTTGTGACAATTTGTTTTAAAGTAACTTATGAGTGTGATTATTTGGAGATTTGCTATGTTAATTGTAATTTGAATTATTTTGCTGTTTTTGAGATAAGTTAGTTGTTGGGTTTAACATTTGATGATCAAACTTTAATTTCATATTGTGTGTTTTGGAAATTCTAAACTTTGGTATGATTTGATTGTTTGATGTTGAATATTATGAGATTCAAAATATGAGTTTTTAATCAAGACATAGTATTTTCAGGAAAGAAAATACCGTGTTAAGATTGTTTAAGATGTGCATTAACTAAGGATTCGTCTAGAAGGAGATATCCTGACTCTCCTGAGATAATAGAATCATGTAGATGAAGTTACTCAGGTGGTGAGACTTGAAGGAGATTCATATGAATGGATACATTTTTTGAAAGATAACTAACTTGACCTGTTATATGAGTTAACTCTGTCGTACTAGGAGAAAGATGATATTGAGAATATTTATGCACATTGCTGTGTGGATTTCACAGTGATATAGTATGACAAGTGCAGATCTCTAAGTCTAAGTCAATGCATGAATCTTCTGGAAGTACAGTCAAAGTGTCTATGTGTTGTGAGTCAGTAGAAGTCTGACATGTGAAAGATGAATTATGAATTTTAATAGACATTTGATGGTTTGAGAAATTGTATGAGACTTGATGAATTATGTTTATTAATTTGAAATTGAAATTATATAGAATTTTTATATAGCTAGCTTACCCTATTCTTTGTTTCTGTCTATTTCTGTATCTGGGATGATCGTGTTTTACATGGGAACAGATGAGATTGCAGGTAATAGAGCTCCTCAGTGAGCAGCTGGAGAAAGGGATAGTTTTAATTTGAATGTTTTGTTTTATTTTTAAAACTTTTGGTGTATATATTAAAATCCCTATGAAGAGGGATGTTTCTTTTGAGATACAATTATGAGATAGATGTATATATATGTTAATTAGATATTACTTGTTTTACTTTTATTTTATTATATATGAGTAGAAATTAGGGATATTACAAGTTACAGTAGTTAAGTTATCTTCTTAATGATCTTTTCATTCAACCAAGTGCTACTATTGTTCTATATTCTGACAATCAATCAACTTGTCACATTTCACACAATTCTATTTTTCATGAACGCACTAAACACATGGATATTGCTTACCACATGTGATGGAAGAGGCCCAAGCCCAAGCCTAAGCCCAAGCTTAGGCCCAACAACTAGGTACATGGAAAAGAGTATTTAAGAAGATTGGGACTCTGCTACTGATGGCGGAGAAACTTTTCTTTACATATTCAAAGACCCCTCAGAGGACCACAAGGAGTAGAGCCCAAGCCATGGGAGTTGAGCATCAATTAATTTCAGTTTATTTGTAATTTCAGTAGAGTAGGGTTTATTTAGCACAATAGGGGGTGTATTTAACAATTTAGCTTGTACTTAGGCCTTTTAGGGTAGGAATGTAGCCCTACCTTCTAGAAGCATGCTAAGGGGCTGCATTGACCTTTAGTCAACACCCTAGCAGCCCCCTCTTTTATGTATTCCCCATCCTACCCTTGCTCCTTACTCTCCAAGGCACCATCTCCTATAAATAGGGTGCTTTGGCTCATGTTTTTTTAAGATCAATTTATATGAGTAAATGCTGCCAAAATTATGCTAGCTTCTACTCTTTGTCTAGTCTCTCTAGGTTAGACACTTTGATCTTCATCTTCACCTTCCTCCAAGTGATTTGGCCTAACCTATCACTCTCCACACCTTTCATGCACCTACAAGGAACCCATAGCTCTATATGAGCCATCCTTGACCCATATCATCCATAGCTTCCACCACCTTTTTACCTCATATTTCAAGAAGAACAAATGGTCATGAAGAACAACCCATCAACATGGTTCCTGAAAAGATCCAAGAAAACCTTCTACATCTCCTTCCCATGAAGAGTGAGAACAGTCGGTTAATGTCTTCACAAAAGCTCTTGACAGTTCTTCCTTTCAGAACATTGTATCCAAGCTAGGAATAATGAGTATACATTATGCAACTTGAGGAGAGGGTGTTGAAATGACTGTTAGGAACCCTAAACAATCAATATTCTAGGCAAAACAGTCATCGCTTGTTGTTTCTATGTGTGCATTTGATGTGTGTGTCTAATATGTTACAGAGATCGTGAAATCCTCTGATGCTCTAGTATCTCTGGTTGTTTTAGCTGTTAATGTTTTATGTTTTTTTTTTCGTTTCATTTTTATTAGTAATATATATCTGTCTCTCTGTGTGTGTGTGTGTCTAAAATGTTGTCAAATCAATCTTGAAACATTTGGTTTAACCTTAACAATGTCACTAAAATAAATTTTTAGTCAACATTGACCTAAGTTATGTTTTTATTAATGTTTTTAAAATTATTTTTTTTAATTTAGGCTAGATTTATTTATTGGTTAAAATTAATTAATTTTTTCTCATCAAATCAGTTTTCTTGAGTTATTTTTTTAGTTAATACTTATATAGGGAATTTTTTTCTTATTAAGGCTATCAATGTTATGTTTTTTAAAGTCGGATAAGATTTTTTTTTTCTCAGTTGACTTAAAAACTTCTAATCAAAATCAATTAAGATTATTTTTTTTTAATATCACTTAAATTAGGGATGACATTGTAGAGCGGGTTATGCGGGCTAGCTTGCAGCCCATTACTAAAAAGTGTGAGACGAACTCATTAATCTAGCCCGCTCATCAGTTTAGACCCGCAGTGAACGACCAACAATGGGACAAGACAGATTAACTGACATAAATAAAAATAATAATTATTTTATTTTTTTAAAAAAAAGACCAACCCGGATTAATACCCTACTTAAGATAATTTCCCACTTTATATTAGTTGAAAAGTTTCCAAAAAAATAATCTTAGCAGAAATTAAAAAAAGATAACCTAATCAATGTCAACAAAAATAATTATGGTGAAATCAAGGAAAAAATTATCTCAACCCAACACGAATTGAGAAAACCCCTAAAAAAATTTATTAATATCAATTAATTTTTCTTAATAAACTTTAATTAGCTGGAAAGTAATTTCAAACAACATCGTTTGAAAAAAAACCCAACATCAAACAGTATTTAAAAATTATTAAGTATTATTTAATGTTAAAATAAATATTTCATTTGATAATAGTTTAAATACTTTATTTAAATAAAAGAATTAAATTCAATGAACTTAAATTATTCTTTTTAAAAAAACATTTAAAATGAAACCATAAATAAAAAATAATTCAAATTCAATACATTCTAATTTTATTGAAATTATAAAATTTTCTTCTCATATACATTAAATTCGTTTTTCCCTTTTTTTCTTTCTTTAACAACAGGGAAGAACAAACATTTATCAGCCTTCAACCTATCAAAATGTTACACATGTCAAATAATCATGTATCAATACTTTTATTTACAAATATATTGAACCACTTTCTCCCTTTTTCTAGTTGGTTGTAAATTGTGATTCAGTTCAAATATTACTCATCATTGTTTATTTACAGTCCAAAATAACATACTAAAAAGTGTTTGTGATGCAATTTGATTTATTTTTACGTTAAAATCTAAAAAAATTATTTGCAACTCGGTTTTTAAACATAAAAAATATAAATAAAATTAATCCAATTTTTATGGTTTGATTTAGATTAATTTTGTAATTTTATTGTATAGTTTTTCATTAGTATATTTGTTTGTTTTTATCTTTATTCACATGATGATCTAATATTATATTATTATTAATAATTTCATTCTCTATTATATTATAATTTTTTTTCTTTAACATCATATAACATCGAACAATTTTCCTACAGATATTAGTATTTGTTTCATCTTTAACAAAGGAACTAAAATACAATATAAAAGGCACAATGTTTGTCTATGTCTTTAATACAAAGGAAAAACAAATAAAATGTGATTATGTTATATTTCTAAAATTATATTATAAATATTACATAGTGATTATCTATCTCTCTCAAAACTCTAACAAGCTCCCTTGCACACATACACATTATTATAAAAAAATTTAAAACATAAATATCATAATCAATCTTATGTGTTTTTTTTTTCAATAATCTTTTATTTATCTTTGTGAGACTAGTAATGTAATGTTCACATAACTAAGACAACTTTTTCTTCATCTCATTCATACATTAAACATATTGTGTCATTTTTCTACAATAGATTTATAAACTTGAACAAAGTTAGACAAATTAAACTTTTTTCTTAAATATACATTTTTTTTATGTATAAGTGAAATAATGTTTTTTTTAGCAAAAAATGAATAAATTAAATTAAAAGGGAACACTTTAAGAGTATCTCAACTCTTATACAAAAGTCTCCAACCTCTCCATCTAATTAACAAGTACATAATCACTAAAAGCATCCAAAACATAGAATTGCTCCCTACACTATAATACAACAATTTGTAATGGCAAAACTACATAATTTTGCAGTGTACAACAATGTAAAAACAAGATTATTATGCTTCCACCCTTCATTGGTTGTCCGATTGCTTGGTGCTTGTAGACCCTTGTGACATAAACTCCAATACTCCCTGCAAGGTTATGCTTCAATTGTTGCATAATTATGCAATAAATATAACATATTTGGTTTTTTAATCTGTTGCCAAGCTCTTGTAGACCCTCAATAAACCAGATGGTTCAGCAGCATCTACATAATACAACTTGAGTCATCCACACCGCTTCAGCCAACACAAGATAAAGCATAATCTAGTGCATAATATTAAAGCAAAACCATAACTATTGACAATAATAACCTATACAACGGGATTAAATTCAAAACCACCAATAACAAACCATGAATAATCAAACAAATATTGCAGGTGAGATTTGGATACCAAACAAATTATTTTGTTACCATGTTAATGCAAATAAGGGGAGATAAAATCCAATCAGGGAAAGAGAACTTAGCTTTTCTTACTTTGTGTTTCATCCATGCCTATGATTGGATTTGTGTCATGGTAAGAATTTCCTCAAGCATCTATCTTTGCCTGATTGAAATCACTGAAATCCATAGGCTTTTCCATAAACTATTACCTTCTTTATCAAAGCAGATGCAGGAAAATTGCTTAAAATGATTAATCAGTTCATTATGATACACCGAGCTAATCCCAAGCCACCTATTGCACATATTCCAAACTGCAAAAGATACCTCACACGAAATTAGAACGTGTGATGTTTGTTGATCAAGGATGATCTTGAGCTTTGATGTCTCCAAATCCATGGTATTTGATGGAAGGCTGGAGTTGCTGCTTGTGTGGGTGGGATCTGGGTAGATTTATGTGTAATACACTCTTTGTTTGAATCTAAAACTCTTTGGAATCAAAACCTTTTTGAAAAAGATTGTTTTCAAAAGAAGTGGAAAAATAACCAGTTGTTTTATAGTTTCAATTGGTTGTTTGACACTTAGTGGTTTTTGAAAAGGGTTTGAAGCTGTTTGACTTGGTTGACTTTGCTGTCAAACCAATTCAATCGGTTGTTTCAAAAATTCAACCGATTGTTTTTTGAAAATCCATAACAGAATTCTGTTATGCTTTGCAAATCAGCTTTAAATGTTTTCTAACTGTTTTGGCTCCTGCTTTAAATGTTTTTGACAAACCTCTAGAGTATTTAAAAGGTTGTTATACGCTCCTAAAGGTAATGAGACAGTTTATACATTTGAAAGTGAAAAACACATTTGAGTTTTTCAAGATTTGCATTCAAGCTTTTGGATTTTCTCAAAGAAGTGGAATAGGATTGTTGTAATCTTTTGATTTGATCTTCATCAGGTGTAATCCTTTCTGTATCTCTTGTAATTCTGAATACTGTTGTGTAAGTGCAGAATCAGAGGGTGTTATGATTTCTGTGGTGATTGTGTGCCAAAGGAAGTGTGTGGCTTGAGGTGTTTAAGGTCACTTCTTTGGTGGTGTGTTTGTAATCTGGATTTGATTGCATAGTTGTACCTAGTGGTTTCTGGAAACTGGATGTAGCTCTTGAGATAAGATTGAACCAGTATATATTGCTTGTGTGCTTTTCTCTGGCCCTAAACTCATTTAAATTCTGCTTTTAATTTGTTTTTAACTCTGCTGATAAAAACAATCGGTTGAATCGCAAAAACAACCGGTTGATTTTCTGTTAATAAACTTAAACTGTTTTTTTTATTGCTTTCTGGATTTCTGTATCTGTGATTTTGCATTGAATTTCATTATACCTTCAAAGTTTGCAAAAATATTTTATAAACAATTCACACCCCCTCTTGCTTAAGACCATATATTTTAACAATTGGCATCAAGAGCTTGGTTCTTGAAAAATATTCAAGTTTGATCCTAATTTTTTTTTCTTATGGCTGAAAAATTACTCTTTGAGGAGGGTGCTTCTATAAACAGACCACCTTTGTTTTGTGGTTTGAATTACCAATTTTGGAAGGTACGTATGAAGATCTTTGTTGAATCTCTTGATAGAGGAATATGGGATGCAATTGAAAATGGCCCTTTTATTCCTAAGCTTGAAAAAGGTGTTTTTATTGAAAAGCCTTAGCCCCAATGGAATGATGCAGAAAATAAAAGAGCAAAGTTTGATTGCATTGCAAAAAATATTATCACCTCTGCCTTAAATTCTGATGATTTTTTCAGGGTCTCATAATGTGGATCTGCGAAAGAGATGTAAGATACTCTTGAAGTAACTCATGAGGAAACCAATGATGTAAAAAGGGTGAGGAAACATACTCTAATCCAAGAATATGAGATGTTCAGAATGCTTAAAGGAGAATCGATTGCGGATGTGCAAAAGCAGTTCACTTATATTGTCAATCACCTCATGAGTGATAGGTCTTTGACAAAGAAGAGTTGAATATCAAGATTCTCAAATGTTTTGATAGATCTTGGCAACCTAAAGTCCCGGCTATCTTAGAATCTAAAGACTTGACATCTTTGACCACGACCTCCTTCTTTGGAAAACTTAGGGAGCATGAGTTGGAGATGAATAGGCTCAATGTTCAAGAGAGTGAAGATAAGCATGTGAGAAATATTGCTTTGAGAGCTGCCAAGCACAAGAACAACCAAGCTTCAAGTGATGAGAGTGAAGGAGAAACTCTTAGTTTGTTGTCCAAAAAGTTCAACAAATTCTTGAAGAAGAACCGCAACAAAGACTCCAACCAAGAGAGGTATGGCAACAAAAAATCTAGTGATTTTAATGCTAACAAATATACTTGCTATGGTTGTGGAGAACAGGGGCATATAAAGGCTGAATGCCCAAATAAAGAGAGCAAATAAAAGAAATCAAGCAAGAAGGAAAAGAAAGCAAAATAAAAAAGAGTCTATATTGCTTGGGACGAAAATGATGTCTCCTCTTCAAGCTCCTCATCAAGTGAAGATGAAGAAGCCAACCTGTGTCTCATGGCCAAAGAAGAGAGTGATGCAAGTAGTGTAAGTTCTTGTACTTCTTTAAATGCTGAAAATTATAGTCAACTTCTTCAAGCTTTTAAAGAAACACATGAGGAAGCTAACCGATTGGCTCTCTTAAACAACCAGTTGAAAGGGTTGAATAACTGGCTTGAAAATAGAGTCAAGACACTGGAAGAAGAGTTGGAGAACTCAAAAACTGGATTTCTGTATATGTGATTCTACATTGAACTTCATTATACCTTCAAAGTTTGCGAAAATCTTTTATAAACAATTCATCCCCCTTCTTGTTTAAGGCCATATGTTCTAACAATGTCGACTTCTCTTCCCTCGTGCATAGGGTTCACAATGTATCTCTCAAGATAACGCCCCTTTTGTACAGGTTCTGCTTAGTTGCTATCCTATTAAAGAAAGTCCTCCACACATAAAATTGAGCCGATGACATAACCTTTAAATTCCAAAGATATGCAAACAACACTGATACACCATCGGCTTCATGATTTGCTAACTTTTTATATGCGGATTTTACCGAGAATCTATATGATGGGAGCTCATTCCGTAACCATAAATCCTCCTTATCTAGAAGTAGGGAAACTTGTGAAATACTTGCCAGAAACGCATCTACCAAAGATTTTTCCCACTCGAACCACTCCTTTCTCCAACAAAAAGAGTGAAATAATGAATAATATAATAATATTTAAATAATAATTGATTTTAAATCAGTTTTGAATCATCAGATTGCAAATCAAACCACTAGATTTTGAAAATATTTTTGCAAATCCATTAAAAGAAATTCACATGGTATTCGATGATGTGATTTTTGGATTGATTTTCAATTATATTTTTATCGATTCGCTTATTAACACCTTAAGAATATTTGAATTTATTCTGAGCCACATTACTTGGATTTAATTATATATTCCGTTTAAGCTAACTTTGTTTCTCAAATTATTGAAACAAATATTAGAACATTCGACCACATCATGAGAAAGAAAAAGGATAATTTTTGTCATATATATAAAATTTAAAAAGCACATTCTGACATATATTACCTTGGCTATTTTTAGGAATGTGCAATGCATGTTTTTATTTGATTTTTTTTTACCATATATGTAATATATATCATATTGATTTGCATCATTCCCCACTAAGAAACGTGCCTTATGGGAAGTTTCTTATTAATGGAAATTAATATAAAATAATGCTGATCTGATTCACTTGGCCTATGCCTAATTATGTCCAAATCCAACCTCACTATTAATATATTCTCGTATCCTTGCAAAATTACAACAACTGAAAGGAATGCAGGTGAAATGTCCTGTTAAGAATTTTAAAGTTTTTGATATTTTTAAAAGATAATCAATGTGAGGATAGATTAATTAATCTTTATTTAGAAAAAAGGACATTTTTAAGTAGTTATATTCCTTACCTCATTATATTAAGTTTAAGTTTTTCAAGAATAATTTTGGCTTATTTGAATTTATTTATTGGAAACTAAATTTTAAGTTTAATTTAATTTATAATATAAATTTTATATTTATTTATATATTATAATAATTCGATCGTATCTTTAATTGATGTAATTATATACTGTGCATACATCTACAATTCGTATTTAAGCTACTATGATACATACTCATAACTTTTATATTAATAATTTAACATTCACTGGATAAGAACGACATTAATAAAAACAATTCTAATAATACTCACATTTTCCTGCTAATATATATGATATATTTTTTAATAATATTTTAATTTTTAAAAATTCAAATAAATTGAAATTTTCACATTAAACAGTTAAGAAATATATATACAATTGAATACTTATAATATTAAATATTGAGCTAAATAAATTTTTCATCGATGTAGTATAATACGAAATTAAATTTTGTTAATTCAAACTTTAGAACATTCAAGTGCTTGTCATATAAAAATGATTGAAATATATCCTTTTATATATAAATAATAATAAATATTTGTATGACCTAAAGTTTATATTACACATATTTAATCTTTAAATATTTTTTTCTATAAAAATCGTAACATACTTAGAAAGGTAATTCAGAATGAAATTAGCATCAAATTTCAAAATGCCAAAAAGGATTAGGTAAAGGGTGTTGGAGATTCCACATCGACTAGAGATGAAAACATTTCAATATATATAGATGGATGCAAACCTCACCTTATAAGTCGGTTTTATGAAGTTGAATTATGCTTAAAATTCACTTATTAATAAAGGAGATAATGGTAAAATATGCTAAACAACAAAATCTGCAATTGTTCATATGAAAGGATTGGAGAGCAAATAGCATGAACCTTTATTAATGGAAAACACAGCGAAAAAGGTAGTCATAATATTAAAACCCCTCAATTAATCAAATACAAGTGAGTGTTGGTGTACAATTTTAATCTGTATTCCTGATTCTACAGCCAAAAAAGCAATAACTTTAATTAACCAACATATAAGTTGATGTTGGTGTGCGTAATTATTTATTTTGATAAAAAAATGGCAATAACTTAAGCTCCATTAGTAGCGCTACCACTAAGTAACCACGGGCATTACAAAAAGTGTAGTTCTCGGCATCTTTTGCCATTTCATTCTTCCACTTCCAAAAAATTAATACTTCTCCATGCTTTATTCTATTATTTTCCACACTCAAATAACTATTCTGAAAACATTTATAATTAGCAATAAACTTGTCTTTGTACTGTAATTTCCCCTATCTTGGATATCTTATGCAGTATACGAAAATATTCTGTCTCTGCTACACGGTACGTGTCTCACAAAAAATTGCATCCCACTCACGTGATTTTCTCTTATAAATGCAACTTCTTAGTCCAAAACTGACGAAACTTGTATGATGGTGGTAGAAAGAATCTGCAAAGGGTGATTGAAAAGAGAAGCAGCAGTGAGTGAAGCCCTTCAAATTTGTTCATAGAGACGAAATTACGATGGAATGGAAGAAATATTATTTGGATGTTGTGATGGTACCTTTGGGATTTCTGATCACCATTGGTTATCATGTTTGGTTGTGGCATAAGGTTCGTACACAGCCTTCTTCCACCATAATCGGAATCAATACTCATGGAAGACGCTCCTGGGTCCCGGCCATGTTGAAGGTATTCTCTTCTCCATCAAAACATAACCAAAAATTATTATAAATTTCATCTTTCTATCCACTTTTTCAATTTCATCTTCATATCATTTACAGTATATACCTTCATAGCCACTTTCTGGTTTAAACTGCTCTCTCTTTTTATTCCTTGGTGAAGAGTTTTTAAGTTTACCAATTAGGGCACCGAGATCTTTCATCCTTCATTAGATCTTATATATTATTATTAACATTCAAACCTGATTTATAAACCCTTTTTAACCAGACATCATCCAACTTGTTATTGTCCTTCTTCATATTCACATTGTAGAAGTTGTCATGTCATAATTTTATTTGAATTTACAATATATTCTCTTTGTCCATTTTAATTCACTATTAAAGGATGAAGTGTGTTCACAATTTTTGTTTAAATACTTCTTGGAATATTTATTTTAACTTTGTTCTATTTTGTTTTATAACTACGTCATACTCCAATATTTATTTCTTTTGGTTTGTGTTTTAAATAAAGAAAATTATTTAACGTGTAAACTATGTTTAAGTCCCTCAATTTTTTATAAAAGAAAAGATTTTAGTTTTTATGTTTTGAAAGTAATGGTTTCGATACTTGTATTTTTTGTAAATGGTAAATTTCGTGCCTCGCTCTAGTTCCCAAGTTCATAAAAAAGACAAAAATATAACAAAAAATAGTGAAACCAAAAAAGTCATTTCTATAAGAATCAAAAATAATTTTATTGGAAAATTGAAATGCCCAAAATACCTTCCATCCTTGTTTGATTCTCTAAGTTTGAATCACTGCATTGCCTGCGAATACTTTTTTACTTTTAATTGAAAAGTTGAAGTGTTACAACATGAGTTAGGCCAAGAGGCTAATAAGCCTCCAGTTGAGGTTGGGGGAAGATACTTTATGAATATTTTTTTATTCTTATCTCTATGAATATTTAGCGCATGCTAAAAATGAGGCAGAGTAAAAGGGTAAGGAAAAAAGAAAAATAGTTAAGGATTAAGGATTTTTTAATCCTTGAATTTTGATGCAAAATTAGATTTTGTCCTTATCAAATTTGTAGAGTTATTAATTCTTTGCATTTTGGAAATCGGGTAAAATATTTTTGAAAACAGATGATACTAACAATTTTGTCAGATAATAAACCAATTTTTATCAATCGAGAAATCTGACTTTTACTATTTATTTATCTAAACATTATTTTCATCTAAGAACTAAAAGTATATTTAATTTTATTTTTTAATTAATTATATTTAATTTTAATAAATTATAAATTTTTATTTAATAATACTATTTTTATTGTTTCTATTAATATTAATACTATTATTATTGTTAATAATAAAATAATTAATGATATTTTTATTAATAATAATATTGAAAATATTAAAATTATTAATAGTAATATTGATAATATTAAAATTAATAATAATAATAATAATAATATTAATAACATTATTAATGATATTAATAGCAGTATTAATAATATTAAAATTAAATGAAAAAAATTGATATAGTTTCTTAGAATTAAATATGATTTATTTAAAAAAAATAGAATTAAATATATTTTTAGTTCCAGAACTTTAATTTTAAGAACATGAAAGTTAGACAAATAGTAAAAATTGTTACAACATATTAAAATCGTTAACCTGTCTTTCGACTATGTTTTACATAACTTTTAAAAACGCAAAGATTGGATGAGTCTAAAATTTGAAGGAGGAAGAAAATCCAATTTAAGATCAAAGTTGATGGCAAAGAAGATAGTTAATTACCCAATAATTAATAATGAAGGAAGACCAGGTTCAAAGATATGGCTTTAGTAAATGGATTCCAGGGCCCTATATCAGTTTAGAATCTTGAAATGACAAACATACAAATATGAATATTCCAGAGAATCTGCATAGAATTGGCTGCCCTGGGATTTCCAATTTTTTATGACAGTGGCTGGGGTGCCTTCTGCAAAATATGGCCAATCACTTTCACATAAAAGTGCCTCAGTAACTTCATATAAATAAAGTAGGTTAAGGACAACTCATTTTGTTTTTGTGGTCAGTGGATCACCCTTTTTCAAGAGTTAGTTCTTCATCAATTAATTGATTCCAAGGAATATCAGTTTCTGCTTTAATCACATTATATATTTCTTTCCACTCTCACTAATTAATTAAACCATGTGTTTCGCACAAACATTATCATACTTGTAATCAACATATTCCGCACAAATACACTAAAATTCAGTAGTTAAAAACAATTTGAATTTTAAACTTTAAACGATACATCAAAAATCTAAAAAATTAATTTTATATTTTCGAATTTAGTATTTAAAGATAAAAATATTTTATTAAAATATAGAAAGAGTAAAATCAAAATTACCTCAAAATTCAAAGAACTAAAATCATAAAGGCATGTATAGTCTTTCTGTTTGGTTCTCTTCACATCAAACATGATTCAAATAAGAATATATTACACATCACACACATGAAAATGACCTAAACCTGAAAATAGAAGGGTATAGATATAGGTTGTGGTGAATGTAACTTAATTTCAATCATACAACCGTTTAATTAGAATTAACTTATATGGTAGAATTATTAGATTTTGATGATAATTAATTACTTTCAAATTAGACTTAGAATAGTTTTTAGTTTGTGAAAAGCAAGTTTTGTTGATGTCAGGACATTGAAAAGAAGAACATCTTAGCAGTTCAAACTCTTCGTAATATGATTATGGGGTCAACTCTTATGGCCACTACATCCATTCTCCTTTCTGCTGGTTTGGCAGCTGTCATAAGCAGCACTTACAGTGTGAAAAAGCCTCTGAATGACGCTGTATATGGAGCCCACAGTGAATTTATGGTGGCACTCAAGTATGTGACACTCCTAACCATATTCTTATTCTCATTTTTCTGTCACACCCTGTCGATTAGGTTTTTCAATCAATTGAGCATCCTCATTTGCACACCACAAGATGTCATGTCCATGGTGACACCCCAATATTTGAGTGAGCTTTTGGAGAAGGGAACTATTTTGAGCACTGTCGGAAACAGGCTCTTCTACTCAGCACTTCCTCTTCTTCTTTGGATCTTTGGGCCTGTGCTGGTTTTCTTGTCTTCTGTAGCAATGCTACCAGTGCTTTACAACCTAGACTTTGTTTGTGGAACTGTGAAGGGCAAGGTGATGAAGAATGAGAAAGGGGAGGACTATGTTTGAAAGTGCTGAGCTAAGACCAAAACATTGAACAGAAAAGGTAATAATATGTTTATATAGGTCATTAGGGTTGCATCATTTACAACTTTAAAGTTGTAAAGGTGTTGTGTTTTACTCGCACAGCCACATGCTGAAGCGTTTTTCCTCAATAATTCAACCAGCTTTTCCAATGTATCTTTTAGAAAAAACCATTATTAACCCTTTAGCTGTTTTCTGATGGAAGCTTTTATCCTAAGCCACTAAAGAAAAGACTTGAACTACTCCTTTAATAATGTTTTATCCCTATCTCTCTTCCTTTTCTTTTGATTGTAAAAAAACCAGTGGAAATTTGTTGTAAGAAATGATTTTTTTATTTAAATAATAATAATGCTACAAAAGCTGGCTACCCTGTTGTTTTGTTCTTTTCTGGGAGTAGTTGACAAATAAATAAGAGCTAATTTACGTGAACCACAAGTTTAAACACCAAGTCTTTGTTTAAGAAAATGAATGTTCCCCGTCTAAGCTTTATTGTTAGACGTTCATTACTTTTCATAAACAAATATACTTTATTAATGTGCGTGTAGCTCTATTTCCACCTACTATATATATATATATATATATATATATATATAGGATTTGGAAACAGATAATTCTTCCCATTATTTCTTTTATGAAGGTTAAGATAAAGATGAGAAAAAAGAGAGTTGTGACTTCATTAAACTGGATGCCGTCTAAATTTCCATGAATCTCTCTTAACATGCGTAGTTTACTTTTACTTTCCTACCGTGTTGGCGATATAAAGTCATTGATAAAAAGAAACAAATTGAGCAACTGTTGCTTAAAAAGAACAAAAGCAAATCCAATAACAATTAAGTAATGATTATTAATATATATATATATATATATATATATATATATATATATATACACACGAGATATGTGAATATTATAAAGTCTATTTGTGGATTTTGTAAAGTTAAATCATTAAAAAAGACAATAATACACATAAAAAATAAAATTATCTCTACATATTAAGATGAGATTTACCTTTATTTACATACTGTAATTTGGTTTAATTTTTAAGTCAATCGTCAAGAGCAGATCAGCTGCTAAGAGGGATTTGACTTTTATAGAGGGACTTTTTTGCTGCATAATCTGTTGTTTTTAATGGCTATAGTGCTGTTTGAAATTGCAGTTTTTTGCACTTTTAGGAGAGCCAAACATATGTTAATTTTCACATGTTTAGTAGTTTCTTAGAGAAGTAGATGCTGGAGGTAGCATCAAGAGCATATCATCTGCTAAGAAGGATTTTTATAGTGCTGGAAACTTAATTGTTTGTTGCATAATTTGCTGTTTTTGACGGCTATAGTGCTGGAGAAATTGCAGTTTTCTGCACTGTTAGGGGAGCCAAACGTGTTTGATCTTCACAAGTTTAGTAGCTGTATTGAAAAGTAGATGCTGGAGGCAGCAGCTAAGAGAACCAAGGGCATATTAGCTGCTAAGAGGGATTTTTATAGTGCTTGAAACTCTGTTTATTTTGCTGGATAATGTGCTGTTTTTGTTGGTTATAGTGCTCGAGAAATTGTTGTTTTCTGCTAGGGGAGCCAAACTTATCTTCACCATAAGTTTAGTAACTTGTGTGAGAAGTAGATAAATGTTCTAATTTGTAGAAGGATTGAAATACCCTTAAAGTGTTCTTTTTAATTCATTTAATATTTGTTGATAAAAAAAGTATCTTCAAGATTCCCCTCACGCAAATGATTAAATATTCTAAATATTAGATTATATATTTGTAGATGATTCAATAGTGACTTAATAGTGGGTGACACAATAAATTCAAATTCTTATTAAGATAGATTTTGATATTATATTAAAAGTAAGTTTAAGCTTAGCACCTCGTTTATAAACTAATATAAAAGAAGGTTTATTTCTATTTATATACTATAATTTGATCTTATTTTTTGTTAAAATTTAAAGAATAGTAGAAAGTAAAATAAGATTCGTGTGAGTGAAATGAAAAACAATGTATTGGCCAAATGAGGGAGTGAGAGTTTTAGTATAAAAACTTAAAGAAACATTAACAATGTATTTGGATCCGATTGAATAGTGTTCACCTGAATAGATTTGCACTGACCATTCAGGTTTGTATTCATGGATTTGCATCAATTTGGAGGTGTGGAAATGGGAGTAAAGCTCAAAACACCGTCCATGCTAGATGGTGAAGATTTGTGAAGAAAGTCACGTAAGATTGTAGTATTTTACACGATTACCCTTATATTTTTTAAGACATAATCGAAATTGGAGCATATGATAATCGATTATGTGTGAATTTTAAATAGATAATAGATGTTGGAGCACATGAAAATCAATTTTGTGTTAAATTTCAATAGATAGTTCGTGTTGGTTGCATGATAATTGATTGTGTATGTAAATTTATGAGATAATCGATTATGAGTTAACTTTTTAAGGATATTAAATAATTTAGATTTATACTTATTTAGAATTTTAAATAATTTAATAATTTTATTTAAAAAAACATTAAATAATTTAAATTCGTATTTATTTAGAATTTTCAATAATTCAGAAA
Source organism: Phaseolus lunatus (assembly GCA_013389735.1). Lineage (NCBI taxonomy): Eukaryota > Viridiplantae > Streptophyta > Magnoliopsida > Fabales > Fabaceae > Phaseolus > Phaseolus lunatus. The sequence continues at coordinate 13,557,498 of CM023863.1, forward strand.
TTTTATTTATTTTATATTTTTATTTAATTAAGACATTAAATAATTTAGATTTTTATTTATTCAGAATTTTCAATAATTTAAGAATTTTATTTATTTCATATTCTTATTTAAATAAGACATTAAATAATTTAGATTTATATTTATTTAGAATTTTCAATAATTTAGAAATTTTATTTATTTTAGTTTTTTTTATTTAAATAGGACATTAAATAATTTAATTTTTATTTATTTAGAATTTTCAATAATTTAATAGTTTTATTTATGTAATATTTTTATTTAAATAACACATTAAATAATTTAGATTTAGATTTATTTATAATTTTCAATAATTTAGGGTTTTTATTTATTTTATATTTTTATTTAAATAGGACATTAAATAATTTAGATTTTATTTTTTCAGAATTTTTAATAATTTAAGAGTTTTAGTTATTTCATATTTTTATTTAAATAAGATATTAAATAATTTAGATTTATATTTATTTATAATTTAAAAATTTTATTTATAATTTTTAATAATTTAAAAATTTTATTTATTTCAAATTTTTAATTTAAACAGGAGATTAAAAAATTTAAATTTGTATTTATTTAGAACTTTTAATAATTTAGGAATTTTATTTATTTTATATTTTTATTCAAATAGAACATTAAATAATTTAGGATTTATATTTATTTAAGATTTTAAATATTTTAGAAATTTTATATATTCCAGATTTTTATTTAAATAGGACATTAAATAATTTATATTTATATTTATTTAGAATTTAAAAATTTAGAAATTTTTTTATTTCATATTTTTAGGATGTTGAATAATTTAGGATTTGTATTTATTTAAGATTTTTTTTAATTTATGAATTTTATTTATTGACATTTTTATTTAGGTAAAACGTAGAATAATTTAGAATTTGTATTTATTTAAAATTTTTAATAATTTATAGAAATTTTATTTATTTCATATTTTTATTCAAATAGGAAGTTAAATAATCTACAATTTGTATTTATTTAGAATTTGGAACAATTTAAGAATTTGTTTATTTCATATTTTTATTTAATTAAGAAGTTAAATAATTTAAGATTTATATTATTAAGAATTTTTAATAATTTAAGAATTTTATTCATGAAAAATATGTGTCAAAATTTGTAAAATATTTTTACATAAATTTTAATTTGTTGATATATAAAATAATTTAATCATATTTTATTTTAATTTAATTTTAACCACATGGCTAAATTTGTAATCTTACACTTTTATCTATTTAAAAAAATTATTTTATCAATCTCATCTATCATATGTTGATCTTCACCATAAGTTTAGTAACTTCTCAGATGAGATATCCCTAAAGTGTCTATTTTAATTCATTTAATCTTGGTTGATAAGAAAAAATATCTTCAAGATTCCCCTCATTCAGAGGATTAAATATCTCAAATGTTAGATTATATATTTGTAAATAATCAAATAGTGACTTGATAGTAGATAACACGATAAACTCAATTTCTTATTAAGATAGACTGTGATATTATATTAAAAGTAAGTTTAAGCGTAATACCTCTTTTATAAACCAACATATAAAAGAAGGTTTTTTTCTATTTATATACTATAATTTAATCTTATTTTTTTGTTGAAATTTCAAGAATAGTAGAAAGTAAAATAAGAGTGAAATGAAAAACAATGGATTGGCCAAATGAGGGAGGGGGAGTTTAGGTATAGAAACTTAATAAGAAACATTAACAATGTGTTTGGATCCGATTGAATAATGTTCATCTGAACAGATTTGCCCTAACCATTCACGTTTGTATTCATGGATTTACATCAATATGGAGGCAAGGAAATGGAAGTAAACCTCAAAACATAGTCCGAGCAAGATGGTGAAGATTTGTGAAGAAAGTCACGTAAGATTGTAATATTTTACGTGGTTACTCATATATTTTTTTAAGATATAATCGATGTTGGAGCACATGAAAATCGATTTTGTGTTAAATTTCAGTAGACTGTGCATGTTGGTTGTATGATAATTGATTATGCGTGTAAATTTAAGAGATAATCGATTATGAGTTAACCTTTTAAGGATATTAAATAATTTAGATTTATACTTATTTAAAATTTTAAATAATTTAATAATTTTATTTAAAAAACATTAAATAATTTAGATTCGTATTTATTTAAAATTTTCAATAATTGAAGAATTTTATTTATTTTAGATTTTTATTTAATTAAGACATTAAATAATTTAGATTTTTATTTATTCAAAATTTTCAATAATTTAGGAATTTTATTTATTTCACATTCTTCTTTAAATAATAGTATAATTTATATTTATATTTATTTAGAATTTTCAATAATTTAGACATTTTATTTATTTTATATTTTTATTTAAATAGGACATTAAATAATTTAAATTTTTATTTATTTAGAGTTTTCAATAATTTAGAAGTTTTATTTATTTAATTTTTTATTTAAATAACACACTAACTAATTTAGATTTAGATTTATTTATAATTTTCAATAATTTAGGGTTTTTATTTAAACAAGACATTAAATAATTTGATTTTTTTTTTCAGAATTTCTAATAATTTAGGAGTTTTAGTTATTTCATATTTTTATTTAAATAAGATATTAAATAATTTAGATTTTTATTTATTTATAATTTTTAATAATTTAGAAATTTTATTTATTTTAGATTTTTAATTTAAACAGGACATTAAAAAATTTAAATTTGTATTTATTTAGAACTTTTAATAATTTAGGAATTTTATTTATTTTAGATTTTTATTCAAAATAGAATATTAAATAATTTAGAATTTGTATTTATTTAAGATTTTGAATATTTTATAAATTTTATATATTTCAGATTTTTATTTAAATAGACATTAAATAATTTAGATTTATATTTATTTAGAATTTGAATAATTTAGAAATTTTTTTATTTTAAATTTTTAGGATGTTGAATAACTTAGGATTTATATTTATTTAAGATTTATTTTAATTTGTGAAATTTATTTATTGACGATTTTTATTTAAGTAAAACATTGAATAATTTAGAATTTGTATTTATTTAAAATTTTTAATAATTTATAGAAATTTTATTTATTAATCAAATAGGAAGTTAAATAATCTACAATTTGTATTTATTTAGAATTTGGAACAATTTAAGAATTTGTTTATTTCATAATTTTATTTAATTAAGAAATTAAATAATTTAGGATTTATATTTATTAAGAATTTTTAATAATTTAAGAATTTTATTCATGAAAAATATGTGTCAAAATTTGTAAAATATTTTTACCCTAAATTTTAATTTGTTTATACATAAAATAATTTAATCATATTTAAAAAAATTATTTTATCAATCACATCTATCATATCACTCACTAACTTTCATAAATATTTTTTTTATTTTTTATTATCTTTCTCTTAATTCAAACAACCTTATTTTCGACTTACTTTCACCTCAAATTCTTTAAAATTCACTCCCTCAAATTCATCTTCAAATTTAAACAAATCATTAATGTTGCACATGAAAACATGAAAAATAGAGAAATGGAGGGAGTATTTTGAATTAGTGGAATAGCAAGTGGTGTAAAGAATATTGAAGTGAAAGTGATGGGTTTTGTGGGGAATGGGGGGTTTTGGTGGTGAAGAGATTTTTAGGAATGATGGAATATATGAAAATTGGAGGAGAGGAGATTTTTGTCAACAAAATAAAATAAAATAGTAAATTTATAAGAAAAAAAACAATGCTATATTGAGAAAATGAAAGGTGGGAAATATGTTATTAAAAGAGGGTGACTTGAATGAGAAAAAAAAATGTAGTGGGGAAATAAACACAGGTGAACTAAATGAAGTTTATTAGGAAAAAATGGTAGTGAATGTTTAAGAAGTTTGTAAGTGTATGATGAATGGAGTGATGGTTGAGGTAGTCCTTATTAAATCAACTTTATTTTTGCTGAATATATAATAACAAAAACTTTGTTCGCATAAGATCCTCTCTCACGTCATCTTTCACTCCTTCCATTCTTTTTTAGCTTTTAGACTAAAGAATTTCGAACAACCAACCAAGAGTCACAACTCATGTGCCCTACAGATTCTTATATATCTTGGAACCATAAATTTATAATACTTGATTTCGTATAACATAATGTTCAAATAAAAGTATACAAATTTTAATGAAAAATAAAAATAACATAATTATTGTAATAATCAATATTGTCACGGGATAAGGAAAATATAATAAAAAATAATAATTTAAGTGATCACAGATATTTATTTAAAAAATATAGAAAAAAATTTCTTGAAAGAAATGGTGTACAGATCAAACTCTAATTTTTGGAATTAATTATGTGGAGGAATTGTTAATATTTTCTAGTATGTTACAAAGACAATTACTTCTACTTAATTAAGTAAATTATTTGTAATTTTTTTAATATTTATTTCATTAACATAGTAAAAAAGTTAACTACAAAAGTATATTATACACCACAAGAAAATCATTGATTAGAAACTAATTTTAGAGACAAAAAATAATTTGTTGCTATAGTAACTAAACTAGAGACCATTTTAGAGACTAAAAAAATTTTTGGTTTATAAATTAGTTTCTATTATTGTTAAATAGTTTCTAAATTAGTATCTAATTAGCTACCAAGGTTTTAACTACCAATTATTTAGATTCTAAATTTGGTAGAAAAACTTTGGTAGCTAATTAGATACCAATTTAGAAACTATTTAACAATAATAGAAACTAATTTAGAAACTAAATTTTTTTTTAGTTTATAAAATAGTCTCTAATTTGATTATTATAACAACTAATTATTTTTTGTCTCTAAAATTGGTTTCTAATCAATGATTTTCTTGTAGTGATAATTCACTTTTCAGAAAAATATTTTATTTAGATGAAGACTAAATGTTATGCTGAATTATTATAAGTTTTATCTTTTTAGCTCCACATATTCCTACATATATTCAATTATAACAAAGAATTAGAATTATATTGTTTAAAAAAATATTTGTGTTGATAATTTTTAATTATATTTTACTTTATTGATTCAGAATTTCTGAATGATATATCTTGAAATATAAAACTGGCAAATATATATATCGATAAAAAGGAAAAGTTTAATTTTGTTTTTATTTTCATTGGTTTATATTTTTAGCCTTTTATAATATTCATAAAAAGGTAAAAATTATAAATATTTAAAAGTAACCATATACTTATACATTCTAAATTTTTTTTATAATACTAATGAAAAATAAGATTGAAAGAATAGAAATTAAATATATTAGTTATACTTTTTAGAGTGCATGACAGTATATCAAAATAATATTTGCGGTTGTTCATATAAAAAATTCACCTATAAAGCTGAGAATGTCATGGTAATGTGATAGGCAAGGTTGTTGGTAAAAGACGTACTTCCAAGGGTATTTTGACACTTAAATAAGTTGCAAAATTGTGGTTGGAATCAGACCTAAAATTTATACATAGAAATTAATATAATCTAACATTGATTTTCGTTTATAGACAAAATTTTTAATCAAAACTTTATGTTATATATGATTACTTATAATAAGAAAATTATTATAATAAATTATTGTTATCAGATAATTTTATTTTTTTATGTATCAAATAGACTTTCAATATAAACTATATTATAATATTATAAAGTCAATAAATAATCAATAAATATCCACCTTAAGATAAAAGTTCAGAGATTAAAACAATTTTAACTTTACTTTTTTACATAAAATAACTTTTCTTTATATAAAAGAGATTTAAAATATTTAAAAATATATTATAATTAATATTTTTTAAATGACAATAGTTTAATTGATATTTCTATCTTGATATTAAATTCAAGAAGAATAGAATAATAATAATAGTAAAAATGTATTACTTTGGTTTCATAATTATCATATAAGAAGAAACTAAAAATTAAAATAAGTGTTATTTTATTCTTTCAATATAATTATAATTATATTATGTATTTATTTATCTATTAATAACATAAAATGAATTGATAATAAAATTAAAACTTACTTTATTTATTTATTAAATTTTGTTGTTAATTATAAAAAATATAAAAGCATAAAATATTAATGAAACTCGTATTAACTCAGTAGTGAACTCCGTGTTTGGAATATAGAAAACAAGACACAATATTTTAGAGTTGTTTTGCTTTGTTCGTTTTTGAAAAGGTTGTCAGGATCAACTCTGGTCTTCACTCTAGTCAATCTGTTGAAGTTATTATTGAAATGCTTGAAACTCCAAATGTTGGCTTGGGTGTAGCTTGTGTAGTTATTGTTATTTACCACAATGTCAAGGTATACGTAATTCAAATATGCAACTTTAGGAGAATTTGAAACATAAGGTTCCACATATTTATACATTCTTCTAATAAAATTGATGTGTCTATGTGTTGTCTCGTCTTATTCCTCTTGCCAAATGACTGAATAGTGTATATGATATATGTATTCAAATTTATGCAAGAATGGAATTTCAGATTCCAAAATCTCATACATTCTGCTCCCATAGGGAGCGAATTGAAGTTGAACATATTTGAGTTCTGTTTAGCATAGCTTCAGGGGTTCATTATCCACCCGAATCTAATGGCCTTAGAGTCGCCATCTGTCTCCATGACATTGACCACTACCTGTAAGGATCTAGAAATTTATACATCGGTCGTCTGCCATGATGAGGGACACATCGGTCGTCTGCCATGATGAGGGACACATCGGTCGTCTTCCAGGGTGAGGCATCGGTCGTCTGCCAGGATGAGGCATCGGTCGTCTGCCAGGATGAGGCATCGGTCATCAGTCATCAGATGGGAGGATGAACGTAACGGTCATCGCGCGATCAGTCATCGGTGGAGGGTCATCGCGCGATGTCGTGTTTCACACAGATAAAGTGGGGCCCAGGCTCCCAGCATGAGCGTTCTGCATGCGCGACACGTAGTCAGTAAGAGTGCTTCAGAACAGTTGGCACCAGAGAGTTGGTATGGAAAGTGACCCAGAGTTAGTGTGCGCAGAGACCCACGTGGCCATCCTGTTAGAGGAAACCCACACGCAAGGTTGCTCAGAGAGTGGGTGATGGCCGTGAAGGCTACAGAGCCGTTCGACCATAATAGCTGAGGGAATAAGCTCATTTGTTCCCCTTCTCCTTTCTCCTCCTTCTCTCAACGTCACGGACGCCTCCCTCACCAGTTTGACGACGGCGACTACCACTGGACTGTGGCGTTTTTCTCTGCAAGTTTTCCAATCAGGACGCTAAAACAGAGTAAGTCGTTTTACTCTGTTTTTCGAGTCGATTCTGAACTTGAGAGGGTTGCCTCTGCATAGGCGTTGCATGCGACTCTCTTAGCTTTAGAAATCGTCTCTGTTAACATAGAAAATGAGTAGTATAGTCAGTTTTGTGATTAAGGCTCCATGGTGCAGGTTAGGACATCTCTAAGTTTCGGTGGGTTTGGAGCTCTTAGTGAGTTTTTACGCAAGTCCAGGTAAGGGAAGCTAGCTTTATTTTCAATAACAACCGTAGGCTAGAAGATTCTGAAGTTGGGGCGACGTGGTCGCCGGTTTCAAACTTTCTTGCACGATGCTCTATTTTTATGTGTGGATCGGAATTTGTTTGAGCTTGAAATGTGAAATTTTAAATATAGTAGATGCTGTGAAATGCATATGATTTTCGAAATCTTGAACTTTGGTATGATTTAGATTGTTTAGAAACGGTTGAAAATATGATATGATTGAATCGTTCATGGATGTGTTGTATGAATATGGAATGAGGTGAAAATGTGATCAAGACATAGTATTTTCAGGAAAGGAAATACCGTGTTGAGATTGTTATGAGGGTGTATTGATCTGTGAGTATCCTGTGAATGAGACGATCCTGACTCTACTGATATGATGGAATCACATAGATGAAGTTATTCAGTTGGTGAGAGTCGAAGGAGGTTCATATGTATGGGTAAGTTGTTTGAAAGATAATTAACTTGACCTGTTATATGAATTAACCCTGTCATACTGGGAGACTGATGATATTGAGATTATTTATGCGCATGGCTGTGTGGATTCACAGCGACCCTGTGTGGATTCACAGTGGTGTAGTATGACAGGTGCAGGTCTCTGGATGCTAAGTTTAACGCACGAGTCTTCCGGAAGTAGAGTCAAGTGTCTACGTGTTGTGAGTCAGTGGAAATTCTGACGTGAGAAAGATGAATATTGAAATTATTGGTAGACACTTGATGGTTATGTGAAATGATAGACACGTGATGAAGTTATGAAATTGTGAATATTGCTGATTACGTGGTTGATGAAATTGTGAAGTGTGTAAAATGAAAAATGATGGTTTATGATGATATCAAGTTTCATATTTAAAGTTTTTAAAATAGTTAGCTTACCCCTTGTTTTGTGGTTGTTTTCTTTAAAACTGTGATGATCGTGTATAATTTACACGGGAGCAGATGATGTTGCAGGTAGTAGAGCTCCTCAGTGAGCATTTTGGAGGAAGGGATCGTCTGTCTTGAATGCTTTATTTTGTTTTATTTTGAAAACTCCTGATGGAGATGTATTAAAATTCCCTAGAAAAGGGATGTTATTTTGAGATTTGGAATGGATGAATTATATTATATATACCTATGTTAATTTTTGATATTATTGTTTTACCTTTATTTTATTATATAAAAATGAATAAGATATTGAGGGGCGTTACACTACCAGCCCCACACCTCCAAAACTACAGCCAAACTCAAGGAGAGGAACAAGTCCAACAAGGACAAGCCCCATTTTGACCAAAAAATGTCTAGATCATCAGACTCACGCTCAACCATGCTCTAAAAACAACTCTCAAATTTTCATGCTAACATGGAAAATGATTCCTCCCTGACGTGAATGTCATAATATTATAATATAGTTCATGCTGGAAGTCTATTTGCCATGTTAAAAAAAAAGTTAGCGTCATTTGTTAGCAATGGCCCATTCTGATGTGAGTTGATTTTAGATTGGCACATTTTAGAGGTTTCACTTAGATTTAAGCTTTTTGAATTAGCAGAATATGGTGAAAAACTCAAAGAAGATTGTCACTAAACACGAACTTAACCAAGTGGTTAAGTAAGTATGAATGTTCTCTTCTAGAGAGCAAAAGAGAAAACACAATATTATGGTGAAGATGATGAATTGCGGAATTAAAATAACATAAGATAGAAGGAAGCAAGATGATGACCAAATAGAAAATGAAGAGTAAATAAGCAAATGGAAAAGATAATAGTCGTAAGGAATAAAGGAAAGGAGAAAGATGAGGAAACTTATGGAATTGATGGAACGAAAACATGCCACTTGGAGTGATGAAGAATTCCAAGATGAGTGATGAAGAGTTGTCAGTTGGAGTACACTCTCACAAGATAAGACCCATAATTTAGGAGAAAATACTTACTAAACACTCAAACAAAGTTTCTTTTCTATTTCAAATTCAAGGTCCAATACATGAGGTAAGACATTTTATTTATAGGAGAGAGTGTCTTCGAGAGCAAGAGAGAAAGGGGTAGGGCCGACATTTGTGAGAAACCTTCTAAAAAGTAGGTCAAAGAGGGGTGTCGCCCAAGCTAGCCCACACCTTCTAGAAACTAGGTTAAAGGGCGATTTTGGAAAGGGTTTCTAGAAGTTAGGTTTTAGGTGGGTTTGGCACAAGCCCAAATTATACTAAGTACACTCTCATCTAGCTTAATCTTTTATTTGGAATCCCCAAAGTGAGCCCAATTTATTTACAAAAACTTGTCATGTAAAAAGACTAGAAGGAAGAACAGTTGATATTTCGGTCCATGTCTAGTTATTCTTCTGTTGAGGCTATTATGAGGTTTGGTGGGGTCTGGTCTTGTATGTTGAGATGATTGACCTAGGTGTGAAGTGTTTGTGGTGTCCTTGATCATTTGCTTGTTGATTTGAGTTGTATCACATTCCAATAGTTTTCTTACTACAAGTACCTATGTGGTCTAAAGTTTCGAATATGAACGAAAATCAATTTCATGTTATAGTACAGAGACGAAAAATATATTTAACCCTTATACAAGTCTCATCGCAGGAAATTATGAGGCCTTCTCATTCTTTTGGCACCTTTCTGTATTTCTGAAATCAAGAAGACACAATAGAATAAGACTTCTGTGATAGAATAAGAATAAAGTTTCCTTCTTGAGTTCTGATCGCAATTTGTAATGTTTACTATAAAACCATTACAGAACACTGCTCCAAACCTTTCACGTTTTTTTCCAAAATCAATCCTTAAATTTTCACATGCAACTATCTAACTAAGAATCGTAACAAACAAATTCATAATGACAAAATTTGTTTGGCATCAACAAAATGTTGGGTACTGGACTTCTTTCCTATAGGGAGAAAAGGCCCAAATTGAAAAGTCCACTCTTACTTAATTAAGTGAAGAGGAGTCTCAAGTAAAGAAGAGGAAAAGATGAAAGGTTTTAAGTCACTTAGAACATCAATATTTTGAGAGAAAAGAAGATAGAAAGTCATTCTCAATATTTTGTGCACTTGATTGAGACTCTTTTTGTATCTTTTGTTGATCATAGTAGAGTTATTTCTTTGGTCTAGACGACACATTTTATGACTTTTCCAAGTTAAAATCTTGATGTCTGTGATTTTAGTGATTTGTTGTTGTTGTTCCTTATAGATTCTTGCAAGTTAGGGAATTTATTTTCACTGCATTAACTGTTAGAGTATTCTTTCTATTGTTTCTTCGTACAAAACCCTTACAAGAATGTCTTGCTAGGAGGAAATGGAATTTGGAGAAAAGAGAAAGGTGATTCACTTTTCTTTAGCTATCTTGTAGGTGACAAACAATTTCCTAAAAAGTAGAGGATCTAAGATTATCTTTAAGGTTGTGTTTGGATTGTGGAGGGGATATGTGCGGATTTCAAGGAGTGAATGTATGACGATTTGAGAGAAAATATGAAGAAAGTGAGTATGTTTGGATTGAGGTATGTTAGGGTGGATGTGTGAGGAAAATTTATTGAAGTTTGTGAGTGATGTGATATTTGTGAGAGAATTTTAAATTTGTTGTAAAAGTGTAAAATGTAAGATTACAAATTTACCTTTGTTTTTAAAAATATTTGAATAATGCAATACGAGATATTTTTGTGTTGATTTGGGTTAATTAAAATTTTGTAAATTATTTTTGGTACTGTTAGATAAATATTTCCAAAATAATAGAAGTCACTTAATATTATCGGAATAGTCATAAAAATAATACTATCCAAGCATATACAAATTTACCCTTATATTTAAATTAATTTTAAAAATAATTTATTTATTTATGTATTTTAGTTGTTGGTAATTAAAACATTAGTTTTGATATTGTGTAGGAACTCACTTAAAAAAAAATACAAACGATGTAAATTTGTCAGAACATAAAAAGTTATAAGTAAATAAGTATCTTTCAATTAAAAATAAAATTTTAATTAAGTAAATAAGTATCTTTCAATTAAAAATAAAATTTTAATTTAAATATAATTAGAAAGTAATTTTATAGTTAATTTAAATAATAATATTATTATTATAATAATTTTTTATAATAATTATTACTATTATTATATAATTTTTTGTATTATAAATAACTATATTTTTTTTTATATTATAATTTTATTTGATTATTATTATTATTATATTTTTATTATAATTTATTTTTATTAATACTATTAAATATTTTTTAAAATAAATTCATGAAATATTTAATATTTTTATTATTATTATTTTAAAATTATTTAATATTATATTATATAATAAATTATATTTAATATATAATAATATTAATATAATAATATTTTAAAATTAAATTAATATTTAAATATATGTATAAAATAAAATTGTTATATTATTATTATTATGTTTATAATTAAGATTATTATTAGTAGATAAATTTAAATATTTAGTATAAATAATTATAGATTTATTATTATTAATTATTAATATTTATTACTAATAATATTATTATTTAATAATATTTTATTATATAATTATATATATAATTATTTAATATGAACGGTTCAAACAAACACAGGCTAAGAGAGCAGGGATGAGTGAGAACTGAAAAAAATAGGAGTTAAAAAAAGAAAGAGTTCAATCTTTAGTGAAAAGTGGAGTTTATTTTCTATTCACACCTCTTGCCTTACTAACTCACCTCTTTCCCTTTTTGAGCCTATATCTTTTTCGGCCCAACAACCAAAGACTCCGAATTGATTTATTTGCTACACATATCACTTAAATATTATAATCACTCCACTACTTAAATACAAATATCATTCTCTAAAAGAATTAATATATAATCTCACGCCTACTTTAAAAAATGTTAAATTAATTAAATATTAAACATAAATTTAAATTTAATCATTGCTTGTGAGCTAGAAAAACAAGTCCTAAATATTGATTAAAATGTAATATTCAGGTTATTGTTAGTTTCGAGCCCATATAGTTTATTCTACTTGACTAAACTGTTTGATTGACATTACTTTTTAGTTTAAATTAAATATTTTATTTTAAAATTTTTATATAAATGACAATTTTTCTATTAGTGTATCCCTTGTCACATAACACAAGATTTGGAGTACTACACATTTCAAAACATACAAGTTATTATATATATATATATATATATATATATATATATATATATATATATATATATATATATAAATGTAGAGTGGTAATAAGAAAAATCTAAAAATATTCTAAGAGTGAGTCAAAAGGGTATGGACTTAGAAAATAGGTTTTGAGTAGAAGTTGTATATTCTAAATGATACCTAGATATTTTATTATTAAAGTAAAAAAAGTATATAAATAAAAAATTTAGTTATTCAAGTTTCATTTTAAACAACTACCATTTTTATAAACTTTTCCTTTTTTATTTTCTCTGCTTTCTCTCTAACTTTTTGAACCTCTCTATAATCAGAAAGATAATCGGAGTCCACCATTGGATTCCTGACAGCAAATACTACAAGATTGTCTGATCAGAATTTTAGAAAAAAGTAAGTTCTTTTTTGTTCCTTTTTCCTTTGAGTCAGTTTTGAAATTGTTAGATTATCTTTTTTTATAGGTTTTGCATGTGGTGTTTTTAGCTTCAGGATTCTATTAGCTTAGAGTCCTAATAATATAGTTATCTTTTTTATCATGAATTTGTGGTGCAGGTTAAACTACCCTTGAGCTTTTGTAGGATTGAAGCTTTCAGTGAACACATGCTCAAATTCAAGTAAGGGAAGTTGGTTTAAATTTTCAATTAGAATTATAGGTTAGAAAATCTTGATGTGGGGGTGACGTGGTCACCAATCTCAAATTTTATTGTAGGGTTGTGTGTATTTGAGAAAAATTAGAATGTTGATTGAGATTAAATTGTAAAATTTTAGATTTTATGTTGATTGTGACGTGAATATGGTTATTGAATGTGTTTTGATTGAGATTGGAAGTGTTTTAATGTTAGTATTAATGATTTGAATTGTTTTATGATATAATTGAAGTTAATAAATTGTGAGTATTGGTTATTGAAATTGATTTAGAGATGTTCAATATATAAATGGTATTATAGATTGGCAGATGAGCTTTATTAGAATTTCTATCCAAATTTGAGTAGGAAATTGTCATTGTGTAGGATCTAATATGTTTGAGTATGAAATATTTGTTGAAAAGCTTGAATTTTAACAGTTTTATGCAATTTTAATCTACATATCACGCTAAGCGAGGTATTTTTCACTTATACAAGATCTTTCTTGCTTAAGCTAGCTTGACACAATGAGTTCCAGACTCATTTTTGCTCAAGTGCGTCGGAATCTCGCTTATGGGAGACCCATTTTTGCCCAAGCAAGAGAAAATCTCGCTCAAGCAAAAATGGGATGAATTTTGGGGTGCTCTCAGGTTGATTTTTGCTCAAGCGATGTCATTTTCACTCAAGCGACATTATTTTCACTCAAGCTAAATTTTTTATAAAAAAAACTTAAATTTTAGTATTTGGTTATGCGTTTGTGTTTCATTATTGTTTATTGTTTATCATTAATTTTTATGTAAATTTTAAATATATATTTATTTAAAATATTTTAGTTTATCTATTTTTTGTGATTTTTAGATAAATTTTGTTTTGATTGAATTTTAGAGTTTTGGTGTGATTTATAGTATGATTTGGTATGATATAAGATATAAGATATGAAAATTTTGATATAGTATTTTCAGGAAAGGAAATACCATGTTAAGATTGTTAGAACGTGCATTGGCTAATGATGCGTCTAGAAGGAGGTATCCTGACTATACTGATATAATGAAATCATATATATAAATTTATTTAAGTGGTGAAAAGTCGAAGGAGGTTCATATGATTATGTCTGGGGTGTAAAAAAGAACCTGGTCTTTCAGAAGAATTAACCCTGTCATATGAGGTGATTCGAGATATTAAGATTATTATGCACATAGTTGTGTAGATTCACAGTGAGGTAGTACGACATGTGTAAATCTCTGGTCTAAGTCAATGCATAAGTCTTTTGGAAGTAGAGTCAAGTGTCTGGGTATGTGAGTTCGTAGAAGTCTGATATGAGAAATATTGATTATCAAATTTTTTAGATACTTGATTTCTTTATGGATATATATGAGCATTGATGAATTTATTAGTGTTAATTGAAGTTCTATTTATATTAGAAGTTTTAAAAATAGTTAGCTTACCCTTTTGTTTGAGTTGTTTTATTTTATTTATCTATGATGATCATGTATTTACACGGGAACATATGATTTTATAGGTGATAGAGCTCCACCCTATTTTGATGGATGAAATTGTGTTTTATTGGATAATTGCTTTAAGTCATGTAATTATTAAAATCCTTAATAAGAGGAATATATTTTGAAATATTGCATGATTGAGATGTGAATATATAAATATTTAATTAGATATTGCATGTGTATTATAGTACTTATAGGTTGAGAAATAGGGATGTTACACAAAATGTCAACATAATATCAAGAAAATATAAATAATAATTTTTTTCCAGAAACTTGAGAAAAAAAACCTTGGTACCTAATTAGATATCAATTTAGAAACTATTCTAGATATCAATAATTTTTTTTAGTCTTTAAAATAGTATCTAATTCAGTTAATATAATAATTGTACATACCGACCATAAGATCGGGAATGCCAAAGAGCTCGGGTGACTGTATGCATCCCTCAATCGAACCTTTATTGCCATCAATGACCATCATGAGTAAAATGGCCTAATCAATGAGCCTTAAATGTAATGAATAACAATTATGTGGCTAGTCTAAAGGACTCATAGCGGTCCACTCAGATGATATCACCTGATTAATCTATAAATATTTACTATCCAGGAAGTACAAAATATATTATCTCATACTCTTAACTCTTATACGGTTAAGAACTTACCATCTTTGTGCTCCTACTGACTTAATAATTGGAGAATCTTTTGCAAGTGAACCCCCCTCTCATCGGAGACCAACTGAAAGCTTGATCCATGAGAAACACTGAGTCCTCGTCGAGCTACACTCCCCGAGCTCCTTTTATTGTAGGAACATTTGGTGCCCGCCGTGGTGCCTAGGTAAAAAAATTTTCGGACCACAAGATTTATGGTTTTGATGAGAAGTCAATCTATCTCATCATCCTTATCTGCAAACCATTGAAGAACTGATATGTTTTATTCATAATCGGTCATGTGTCATTACTTCTCTCTCTCAATATCTATCTATATATCTATCTTTCATCTGTCCATCTATTTACGTGTTTGTAGTTCATGCATGTGCATGTCAAATGTTTTCCTGGTGTTATTGATTGAACAACTCTAAAGTCTGAAGCACCTATTTATAAATTTTTTCTACAAAGTGCTTTTAGGCACCCGTGATTATGATTTCAAGTAATGTCTTCATTGGGATATTTTGCTACCTTAGACCAAACGGTCAGATAGATCACCAAGACCAAACTGTCATTGAATCAACAATACTAATCCAAGTTCAGACATGAACATCGACAAAGTTGTACGATCAAGTACGTATTTGAGTTCAAACACGAACATCAACAAAACTTTATCAATCTTGAACCAATTAACTGATATTACTCAAAATCGAAATCAATGGTCGACCTACACTAAATCCAAACGGGTCCAAACCGAACTCATTCACCCTTTGGTTGCTCAGCACCAGATTATCACTTTGGCTTTCAATTTGGGGGTTTATGTACATACTGACCATAAGATCGGGAATGCCAAAGAGCTCAGATGATTGTACGCATCCCTTAACCGAGCCTTTATTGTCATCAATGACCATCATGAGTAAAATGACCTAATCAATGAGCCTTAAATGTAATGAATAAAAGTTATGTGACTAATCCAAAGAACTCATAACGGTCAACTCAGATCATACTCTTAACTCTTATACAGTTAAGAACTTACTATCTTTGTGCTTCTACTGACTTAAGCATCGAAGAGTCTTTTGCAGGTGAACCTCGCCCTCTCATCGGAGACCAGCTGAAAGCTCGTTCCATGAGGAACACGGAGTCCTTGTCGAGTTGCACTCCCCGAGTTCATTTTTGGTAGGAACAATAACTAATTATTTTTGTCTCTAAAGTTAGTTTTATTTAATGATTTTCTTGTAGTGTATGATTGATTATGTATGTTTAATGTAAATCTTTGATGTGTTATAGGCTGAGAGAGGAATTGTACATTCTCACTCACAAAAATAGTAATTACTCTTATGTCAATGAAGAAACATAATGTGTAATTGTAAATTCTCTTTTTTACTTGAATTTGGTGAAGAAAATTATGAAATCAAAATTAGTAATCTTGTAAGTTTCCAAATTTGGTAAGACCAGATGAGAGTTAATGGAATATTGACATTTCATCCTTTTACTTCAAAGTTAATTTTTGTTATTTTGTGCTTGAATTTAATATATCATAGTACACAAGTTTTGTGTACTCTCAAAATAATCATTTGGCAAGGTTGAATGAATGACTTTCTTAGTATGTTTCTATGAATGATTCAATTCAATAAATTATGCTCGTGTATGTGTTTTTTAATGATCATGATGATTTTTATCTCTCACATGCTCTAATTTTATATTAAAATAAATTATAGTATATGTTATCATTTAATTTTTGGATGCAACTTACTTTATACATACTTGCAAAAGCTTATTAAGTATTTTTTTATTTTAAAAAAATGACATAAGAAATGAGTCAGTGTTAATCTTATTAATTTCAATTTATGATTGTGAAAGTAAAATGTTGGAAAGTAATCCTTATGGACATGTTCTTTTTCAAATAATAAGATATTTTCAGAGTGTGTATCTCTCTCCACCACAAGATTTAGTGCAAGTTATAGTTTCTCAAATTTTGAGTTACCTGAAAGTTATAAGTTGAAAAAGGAAATTATTAATAAAAAAATATTGACATTAAAAATATCATGCTTGCATATAACTAAATAAAAGAAACATAAATTCTTCTTATAAGTATTCATATTTTTCTATTTTTCTTGTAAGTATTTCATATTTATATGTTAAATAAAATTATATAATTAAATATTTTAATAAAGTTTAAGTATATTTTAATAAAACATGTCGACATCACCAGAAATATCTTGATTAAATAGTAATTTTAATAGAATTTTACATTATATTTTACTCAATAAAATTTTACATATCACTATATAATAAATATTGATGTTAGTCTCAAAAAATCCACGCAAAGATTTAAAGAGAGACACTTTTAGTTTTTTTAAGTCTTTCTGTGGGAGAGTAACAATAATATTTTTTTTGTAGTGTATTAAAAAAAAAAAGTATATGTGATGAATTTTGTTCTAGAAAAACTTAATTAACATTCAAGAGATTCTATTACATTTTAATCGTTATAAAATTGTTTGAGTAAACACTTTATCAATTAGTTGTGTCTGAAATGTTTTTATTAATCATTTTAAAGAAAAAGTTAAACTAATAATTTATACATTATTACTTTAAATATTTGAAATTTATTTAAAAAATGTATATTATTATATAATTTTAAAATAAATAAATAAATGATTCTTAAATTTTTATAATATATATTTAGAAACTATCAATTCTTTAGTATAATAAAATTATTATCGTGATTTTCCGAAAAAAAGAAAGAGAAAAAGAAGACGATGACAATAAAGATGAACATACGTAACAACATGGCACTCGCTACTAAATATAGTATGCTCGGTGTTAAAGAAAACACTGCTTCTATTAAAAAAAAAAAATTATCGAGTTTTAATTTTACAAGGGTTGTTACTTTATCAATAGGTACAAATGTGATGTCCGGTTTAGTATATATGTTCATGTTACCTTTTTGTTTACCAATAACTTTTAATATTTTCACATAAAAAAATCCAAATAAATAATGTAAAAATAATTTTTACGTACTTTGTTTATCTTATGCATTGTATTAGTAAAAATTTAGTAATAATAATATTATAATAATTGTTCTTATCTTAAGTTCACTATCATTTCTTGGTTATAGTTATTATCTAATGTTTTGTTAGGATACATGTGATGAAAAGTGAGAAACAGAAAAAAAAGATAAAAATAATAAAAAGTAAGATTGTGTAGACTAAATGAAAAAAAAATGAATATATATATATATATATATACTTATTATTAATTATTTTATTTATGATTTTAATTTTATTAATTATTATATTAAAGAAAAATATAAATATTAATGATATCATCAATTATGTAACATAAAAATTAATAAAATATTTACTACATAAAACTTAATGTGTAACCTAAATATTAACGAAATATTGACAACATTATTATATCATCATAAAAGAGATAATGAACTTTTGATACTTCCTCTTTATATTTAGGTGGAAAATTAATTGTGTGTTATTGTGTTGCTTTTTTGCATTATTTTTCTATTTCGCTTTTCATATTTTTTTTTTAGGGATAATTCACTTTTCACACCTTGACCTTCAAGCATACAAATTATAAGAGATAAAAAGTTATATAAAATACACTTAATATCAATATTACAATCTCAAGTTTTCTACATAATTGCGGTTTATAATTTGAATTCAAGAGGTTAAGTGTATATATATAATCTTACAAGGTCGGATTCTTCCTAGACTGACTTTTCTCTTTCAGTTTTTGGCCTTCTCTGCTTCTAGGTGCTATGGTCCTTTCGTCTTTCAATCCTTCTGCATATCAATGATGGGGGAAACTTGCAAAGATACTCCAACGTTCAAGTCAGTTCGAGTAGAATTTGTAGGTGTGAGAGTTGAAAATTTAACTGTGCCTCTTGGGTGTCTCTCCTATTTATATACTTTTTGGTTGGATCCTTGTTATCATGGACTCGCACGTAGGACCCAAAAGGGGGCCCAAACACGCCTTAATCATGTTTTGCAAATAATTTGGTGTGTTACTGACTAATGATGTTTTATGGTCTCGTGGTTTGGGTTAACTATGCCGAAAGGTCGAAGGTTTTTGACCTTCCGACCAATCGGTTGTCGGTCTCCTGGACAACCAGTAATACACTTGCCCCCAGGCTTGACTGGAATGATCTTCGAATGAAATGTAGAGTCTAATATTTTGAGGTGTGTTCTTTGAGAAAAATTCCTTTGTCTTTGCTTAGGTATTGCATGGCCGAGATGCCGCCTATCTGTCATCCTATCCTCGGGCTATATGCCTTCCAGGCACAAGTAGAGCAACTCTACGTATGGTCTATACTCCTGTCCAAAAAAGAAAAAACCATGTTTGCTTAGATATGGCGTGGGGTGTACGATTGGGTGGCTGAGATGCCACCTATCCATCACCTCGTCAACTAGATGTGACATTCAGGGTGCACTGTTGAGTAGCCGTGATGTCACCTATCCGTCTTCTTGCCCCTAGGCCTAAGTAGGGGAAGCTTACTAGGGTCTTTGAAGCACGTGGATGTGTGCCAGGATGTGCATAGACACACATTCTGGACCATCAATATCGGGATAATCCAAAGATCCAAAGGCCTAGATTCAACGTGACAGTTGGTATTCATCGCTTCTGCTTCCTATAAATAGTAGTGGTAGTGGGATCCATTTTCTATGTTTTTTTTTGTAATTATGCTATGAGAGTTCGATCTGAGTGCCGAGAGTGTAGTTTAGAGTTTCTGCATGTGCCAGTTTATGAGTTTTTGGAGGTAACCATATCTTCTCTTTCTGTTAGTGCTTTGTTTTCATTCGAGTTGAGGGGTGCTAGTGGGGGGAGGCCTCGAGTTGTAAATGTTAGCTCAAACTCTAGTGATACCAAGAACACTAACAAGTCTTCTCGGGCTGGTTGTGATCTTGTGGGTAGAAATGATGTAGAGTCTATATCGTCATCTTCTATTTCCCTTAGTTCGGATTAGGAATGAAGAGGCTTGAGAAGTTGACTATGCGTGGGTTGATAGATGGGTCCGGGAGGTTTTCTAAAGATTCTGGCTTCTGTCTATGCTTTAGTTGTTTGACAAAAGTGTAGATATGCTTTTAGATGACATTCTCGATGGGAGCATTTCCTTTCATAAGTAGGGATTCAAAGACCATTTGTCTTGCCCAGGGGTCGACATCTAAATATTTTTTTCTATTTCTTTTATTGTTTAATAATGAACATTGATGGAGTTCCTCCTTCATGAATCGAAAACTAGCACCAATTAGAGTGTAAATGGAGGCAAAAGCAATGAAGGAGTGAAGCCAAGGAAGAACTCAAGAAATTCTCATGGAGCTTGGAGTGTCGTGAGGTGTCTTGGAGAGTGATAGGTGAGGCCTAATCACTTGGAAAGGGAGAGGAGATAAAAAAAGGTGTCTAACCTAAAGAAAGGCAAGACAATGAGAGCTTTTACTAGCAAAGTAGGTAGGATAACTCAAGTATTATTGATTTGAGAAATCATGAGCCAAGCACCTCCATTTATAAGTGAAGGAATCAACCAAGAGTTACAACAATTGGTGGGAAATTTGAAAAAGAAAAGAATTAAAAAATGACGCCTAAAATTTGTCACACGATAAGCATGATGGTGTGTGCACCATGTGATCTAATTAGGTCTAATGACTGGCCTAGGGTTTAATGTGGCTTGTAATTAAGCTCAATTATACCCTAGGTAGGTTTTAGAAACCTAACCCTAACTCCTAATTTACCCAAAGCCAAAATACAAGCCAAAATTTCATACTACTTTTAAACAAAAAATTTAAATCCTACTCTAGGTTGTACCACTAGGTTATGACTCCTTCAAACATCTATAAAAGAATGTCTCTACTTGGAGTAGCAGAGTGCCATTCCTCTTGGATTATTCTAGTAATTGTCTTAGTGGTTGGTCCTTTGCTGAAGGATTTACCATCATCCCCTCCCTCTTGAAAAGGATTTGTCCTCAAAATAAAAGTCTCTGCCTCATCATCTGTGCTACCAGCAAAAGCATAACATTAAAAGTAGCATGTACTCCATATTCCTCAGGTAGGTCTAACTAATATGCATTATTATTGATTCTTTTGAGAATTCGAAAAGCACCATCTCCTCAGGGACTAAGTTCAGACTTCCTTTAAGTAGAAAATCTATCTTTTCTAATGTGAAGCCAAACCGAGTCTCCCTCATTAAAAACTATCTCTCTATTCCCCTTATTATTATGTCTAATGTATTTCTCAGTTTGCTTTTGTATTTGAGTTCTAATTCTCTTATGTAATTTCTTAATAAATTCAACTTTTGTTACCCTTTTCTTGTGCACAAATTTATGTGGATTAGGTAAAAGTAACAAATCTAAAGGAGTATAAGGATTAAAACCATATACAACTTCAAATGGAGAAATATTAGTAGTCTTATGAACCACTTTATTATATGCAAATTCTATATGAGGAAGGTACTCGTCCCAAGATTTGTGATTTCCTTTCATAACTGACCTAAGCATAGTTGATAGAGATCTATTGACTACTTTTGTTTGTTCATCAGTTTGAGGATGACAAGAGGTTGAAAAATTAAGCTTAGTTCCTAGCCTTTACCAGAGAGTTCTCAAGAAATGACCAATAAATTTTAGATCTCTATCTGAAACTACAGTCTTAGGGAGTCCATGAAGTTGGACCACTTCTCTAAGAAATATTTTAGAAATGTTGTTAGCATCATCAACTTTATGGCAGGGTATAAAATGGACCATCTTGCTAAATCTATCCACTACCATAAAGATGGAATCAAAACCTTTTTGTGTTCTAGGACGCCATAATATGAAATCCATGCTAATGTCTTCCCATGGGGCACAAACAAGTGGTAAAGGAGTATATAGTCCATGAGACATTGTTTTAGATTTTGATTTTAAACATGAGATACATCTATGACAATGTCTTTGGACATCTTTTCTCATATGGGTCCAAAAGAATTTTCCTTTTAAAAGATCTAGAGTTTAATAAACTCCAAAATGACCTATGAGACCTCCTTCATGAGGCTCTTTGACAAGGAGTTTTATATATGTTTCTTGAAGTGTACAAATTTTTCTTTCTTTAAACTAATACCCCTTCGAAATATAGAAACCTCATTGTGCCCTATGTTTGTAATTAGCAAAAGTGGATGCAAAATTCTGATCATGCTCATAACGTTCAAGTATGTTTTCGAATCCAAGAATTTGGACTCCAAGTTTAGAAAATAGGGCATGTATCCTAGATAGAGCATCTTCCACAATTTTTGTATCACCCTTTTTCTATTTGATAACATAAAGAAATTGCTCTAGAAATTTCATCCACTTTGCATGGCGTTTGTTTAACTTATGCTAACCCTTAAGATACTTTAGAGACTCGTGATCACTATGAATGAAAAATTCTTTAGAAACTAGACAGTGTTCCCAAGTTTATAGGGCCCTCATCAGTTCATAGAGCTCTTTATCATAGGTGGGGTAATTGGGGCTGCACCATGTAATTTTTCACTAAAATATGCAATTAGGTGCCCACCTTGCAATAGCACTACACCTATGCCTACTCCCAATGCATCACACTCTAGCTCAAAAGTTTTTGAAAAGTTTGGAAGTGCTAGAATGGGTGCATTGGTGAGTTGAGCTTTCAACCTTTGAAAGAGTTGCTTATATATTTCAGTCTAAAAAAATGGAGTGTCTTTCTTCACCAACTCATTCTGAGGTGAAGCTAGACTATAGAAGTTGGGAATAAAGTGTCTATAAAAGCTTGCCAACTCATGAAAGCCCCTAGCATCTCCTATATTTTGTGGTGTTGACCACTCTTGGATGACTTTAATTTTCTCGGGTCAACATGAACCCATTTTTGTTGACTATAAAGCCTAGAAAAACTACATTATCAACACCAAAAGTGCATTTCTCTACCTTAGCAAACAAATTATTATTCCTAAAAATTAGTAACACTTCCCTAGCATGAGCTAAGTGGGATTCTAGACTATGACTATAAATTAGGTGCATTAGTAAGACCAAAACGGAATTACTAACCACTCATATAGTCCAAATTTGGTCTTAAAAGCAATTTTTCACTAATCACCCTTTTTAATTCTAATTTGGTGATAACCACTTTTGAGATAAATTTTAGAAAATATAGTGGACCAATGCAATTCATCAAACATATCATCAAGTCTAGGAATTGGATGCATGTATTTGATGGTGATATTATTGATGGCTTTACAATCACAACACACTCTCCATTTGCCATCTTTCTTAGGCACTAACAAAACAAGTATAACACAAGGACTTAGGCTTTTTTATACCCAACCCTTCTCCAACAATTCTTGAACTTGGGATTCTATCTCCTTAGTTTCCTTTGGATTATATGCTGGTCTATTTGGTAAACTAGCTCCAAGTACTAAATCTATTTGATGGTCTATCTCCCTGAAAGGTGGAAGTCCAATTGGTCCTTCCTTAGGGAATACATCAGCAAATTCTTTTAAAAGATTTTTGACTTCAGGAGGTAGAACACTGGGTTTTGAAAGTGTGGCAGTGCATGTAAGTGCTCCTTTACAAAGAAGGGGGCCTAGAGGTTGTTCAAATAGAAGATTTTTTTTAACTTCTCTCTTTTTTATCAAATTTGTCTCTATCTAAATGACCTCGTGGGAAGGAGCACTCTTCTCCCATGCCTCAACATTATCCCTAAGGACTACCCTTTTGTTTTTAAGGATTTTTTTTAATATCTCTTTTTATTTTCATTTGCACTTGATCCTGTACTACTTGTGAAGGTGTTAGAGAAAAAAGTACAAACTTTTTATGGCTACGAGTAAAAGTAATTTCGTTGGTAAGGTCATTGTGCGTAGTTTTCTTATCAAATTGTCAAGGCATTCCTAATAAGATATGACAAGCTTCTATGGTTACTAAATCACATAAAATATTGTCATTATAGTTACCCACAGAAAGAATGACTTTTACTTATTTATTTATAGTTAAATCCCCTTCTTCATTTAACCATTGTAACTTGTAAGGCTTGGAGTGGGGAATAACTCGTATGTTAAGCTTTTCAACCAACCTAATGCTACAGCAATTACAACAAGAGCCACTGTCAACAATAAGAGAACAAGTATTTTCTAAAACTTTGCATCTTGTATGAAAGATGTTCTCTCTTTGTGTCATGTTTCATAATAGGTTGATTGTTGAGGGTTCTCCTATTCATCAATAATTCTCCCTCACATGGATATGCTCCCACACTCTTTCTCTTTATCAGACATAACACCATCACTAGTTTCTTCTTCTTGGCTATTATATTCATTTTTGCCCTTTAAGATCATGGTTCTTCTATTGGGACATTGAGATGTTACATGACCTCTACCAAGACATTTAAAACATTGAATTTCCCTAGTGCGTGTTTGTGGGGTTTCCACATCTTTTCCTCTATCTAGGCTTTTGGGAGTTTCTAGTTTGGGTTTACCTTTAGGATAACTCTCCTCCTTTTTATACTCTCTTTTATACTCATTCTTGGGATAAAAGTTAGAGTAAGAACTTTTTCTACAACTTGATTCTTTTCTCAAATTTTGTTGTTCAACTTTGATACAAAGTTGGACCAAGTCATTAAGATCACTGTAGGGGAGAAGTTCTATTTTATCCCTTATCTCAAGACTGAGACCACTTAAAAACCTAGATATGGTGGTGGCTTCTTCCTCCCTAATGGATGCTCTCATCATATACAGAGCATTCAAAAATGGTGCCTAAACTTTGTCACACGGAAAACATGATGGTGTGTGCACCATGTGATCTAATTAGGTCTAGTGATTGGCCTAGGATTTAATGTGGGCTGTAATTAAGCCCAATTATACCCTATGTAGGTTTTAGAAACCTAAATCTAACCCTAATTTACTTCAGACCAAAATACAAGCCAAAATTCTATACTACTTTTAAACAAGAAATTTAAATCCTACTCTAGGTTGTACCACTAGGTTATGACTCCTTTAAACATGTATAAAAGAATGTCTTTGCTTGGAGCAGTAGAGTCTCACTCCTCTTGGATTCTTCTAGTCATTGCCTTAGTGGTTGGTCCTTTGCTGAGGGCTCTATCATCGAACCTTCATGTCCACTTCCCTTTAGGCGAATTTATAATCGATGTTTTGCGCATTTTAAACTTTCCCCCTACCCAATTGCATCCAAACAACTGGGCCACGATGCAAACTTTTTTACTATTCTGCGATGCACTCAGCCTTCGCTTAGATCCTTTTTACATTATTTTAGCACTAGGCTGGGAGATTGGATAAGTTGGTTATCTTTGGTCGGCCAGTCGAAAACCAATCTCCTTACTCTTTTCACCACATCTTATAAGAACTTTAAAGAGAATTTTTTCAAGGTCGTGATTATGGAGGAAGGCCACCCATATTTTTATGATTATGAAACTCTCCGATTTTTATTTTATTGGACAAAGGATCTGACACGCTTTCATATGTGGCTGTTGTCTATGATGATCGAGGATGACCTGGGGATGTTATCAGTTTTGGAAAAACTTCCCCGTAAGATCCCCACTTGGCCTATCGTCCATGCTTATTTTTCCTCTCACAGAGTCACTGATGTTGATGGTATGCGTTTTTTACCTGTCCCTGTTTTCATTTTGTTTGATATAGACTTAACTTTTTTATTGCATGCAGAAATAATGGTTGGCTTAACACCTGATGACGGTAATAAGGACTACTTATGGGAATTGTGACTATAAAGGCAGGCAAAAAAGGTCGAGAAGAACAACGAGCCCGCAATGGCAGCGGAGGCTGCCATTCCCATCATAGTGGTTGTCGCCCGAAAATGGCTCATCCCCCCATCAATCCAAAGAAAAGGTCCAAGGAGGATCACAGGATGGATCACGGTCGATCTGCTCAATGGCACACTGAATGTTCCTCATCCAGTAGGTCTTCCCAAAGGGTCCAAGGAGCCAAAGGGTCAACCCTTGCCCATTATTCTTCTTGACAGGTACCACATTTGCCAACCATGTGGTGTACTGCACTTCCCGGATGAACCAACATCTAGTAGTTTACGTACCTCCTACTCTACAGTTGTCCTCTTCTCGTCCCCCATTCTTCTCTTCTTCTAGGCCACTGGTTTAGTCTCTTTATGAATTGCAAGCTTGTGGGATATAACCCTAGGGTCTATCTTGCACTACAAAAAATGTTGTATACAGTGGCAGTTATTTTCGTATAAACTGGCGTTTATAAACACCACAATATATGTGTGTGGCGGTTTCCCAAACCGCCATAGAACTAGCCACCACAAAGTTTAATGTGGCGGTCTTACGCTACCCGTTACAACACCCGCCACTTTAACACTTTGTTTAAAGTTGCAGTTTTTATATGTAAGTAGTGTCAGTCATAACTGTCAAATTTAATTCATTGAAAAAGATTTCAATGCCATTATATAAGGTATAATGTGACGTTTTTAATTATCAGTATTATAATAAAATTGTAAAAATAATATGTCGGTTTCAACTGACGTAATTTTAATTATAAATAAATGGAATTTAGCCACCATTTTTTATTATATGATTTGCACAATTAAACTAAACATAATATATTTTCATAATAAAAAATAAAATACTAATAAAATGGAATAACATATAAAGTTATAAGTATCCATGAATTGCATTGAAAATTAAAACACACAATATTGTTCAAAAGTTGATACATAATTGAAAATTAAAACACAAATAATTGTTCGAAAGCTGATAGATAATTTAAAATTAAAACACACATAATTGTTCAAAAGTTGATACATAATTTAAAATTAAAACACACATTGTTAATCCCTAATCAATTTTGCTTCCACCATCGGATCCTATTACGTGATTAGATGATGGAGCATCATTTCCAATATCTAATGTTTGAAATAAATAATTTTAAGTTAATGATTTTCAATGTTTATAATTATAAAATAAAAGACACCAATAAAATTTTAAATATATTAATGCCTCATTGATGGATGCATGAACCAAATTAATTGTCATTGCAGCAAAATATCCTGGAACATCTTTTCTCGAAGCAATATATCCAAGCAAAGTGTTCATTTGATTTTTCACAGTTGCAAGCTCAATTTCCATTTGAATTGCCTTGTGCTCCACATTTGATGAAGTTGAACTAGAGGAAGCATAGTTCATACCACTTAGCCTTGTTGTGGATCTTTTGAAAGCAAGGCTGGGACAAGCTCCATATGATAGTCCTCTAACTCGACCTAGATACTCCTTACCAAATATGACACCAATTGGATCTTTCGGAGATATATCTGAAGTAGTTTTTGGATTTGTCAACATTAGCTCATCAATTTTTTCCTAAGAAGTGGAATTACAAATATGGCTCAATTGCTAAGCATTGAAACTTCATCTATTAAGAAAACGCAGAAACACGACAGACTCAAGATCAATTGCCTTTATAATTTTATCTAAAAGAGAAGTACATAAATAATTAAAAAACCCCAATGTGGACTAGACTTACTCACCCAATGATAGACAATCCACCTTAAGGTACTATGTGCTAATTGGAGGAAATATAATATCCTGAAAAAATAAGAAACAAAGTGTTGTAGCAACATCCAATTTTATTGGAAAATCCAATGTTGAAACAGAATACTAAGCTATGAGCTGAGTGACTTGCGAATTCATAATGCTGAAGCAACTCCTAAAAGAGCTTAAATTCGAAGATTCTACACAAATGATAATGATTTGTGATAAGCAGACAGCTTTGCATGTTGTATCTGATTTAGTTTTTCATGAAAAGACAAAACATATCAAGGTAGATTACCATTTCATGAAGGAGAAAATTGAATTTGGAGAAACAACAATAATACTGGTCAACACTAAAGATAAGCTAGCCAATATCTTCACCAAGTCTTTGAGGGGTCCTACAATTGACTATATTTGTTACAAGCTAGGTGTATATTATTTATATGCTCCACTAAAGTTTGTTATTTCATTAAAAGGCTTATATTTGTTTATTCCTTCTTCTTAAGATCCCCCTCCAAAGCTTTAGTTTTTTATCTGACTTTGCAAGAACAGTTTACATAATACGAAGAAAGACCTAACAAACTTCAACCGTGCTTAGCAATGTAGAAGAGGAGAATAGACAACCCTACGGATAGAATACCCAACCTGTGCAATCAATGATTTTATGACCTCTTTTGCTGATTTACACTTTCCAGCTTCGTCTGCAGCTACTGCA
Source organism: Phaseolus lunatus (assembly GCA_013389735.1). Classification (NCBI taxonomy): domain Eukaryota; kingdom Viridiplantae; phylum Streptophyta; class Magnoliopsida; order Fabales; family Fabaceae; genus Phaseolus; species Phaseolus lunatus. The sequence goes on from CM023863.1 coordinate 13,586,085, forward strand.
GTCACTTCCTTGAATTGCTTTGTTGTTCTCTCAAGTTCAGCCTCTAAACTTTTCAATTTTTGAGTAAGATCTTCAACCTAACCAGTATATTTTATCAGTTCCAGGCTGAGTATACTTCAAGCATTTTCAACATTTAGAAATCAAATAATATCATAAAGTTAAAAAGTATAATTATTTTAAATTCAAGTATCATTTAATTATTTTAATTCAAGATAAAAAGCAGATAAACATATAATTGTTTGTTTCAATATCATATGTGAATGTGAATACACAGACCTGAGTAGTGAATACAAACTAGTAATGAAAATGCACTGTAAATAGTTGAACCAAATGGTGCTATATACGGATTCTTTTACATTAGAAAGTTAAAATGGTACAGTATATGCAGAACCTTGTCATCTTAGAAATTCTTTTATTATGTTTGCATTTTATATTCTGACTTTAACCAAGAAGAATAACATCTTGACTTAAAATATCATTTCTATGTTTTAAATCATCATTGATATCCTCACACGATTCTCTTGGACTTGACTTTGACGAAACTGGAGATGTTGATTGACAAGATAATCTTGTAGCAGACTTTGGAAATGAAATGTTTTTCTTAGAATCAACAAAAACAGAATTTGATGATTTTGAAGAAGAAAAACCCCTCATCTCTAGTTTTCCATTCGAAGCTGGGGAACGGTGGCTATCTTGTGAATTTGGAAGCTTCAATTGACTACTTTCTGTTTGAAGAATAGAACCAAGAGATGAAAGTCTCAATAGTGTTCCCTGTATTTTAGTGGTTCTATTCTCTTACAAGCCTAGTAGGTTTAATTTTCATAATAATAAAAAATTATCAGTGAGAAAGCGCACAAGTCCCATTTAAAGAACCGTGCAAGATTTTATTCATAAAAAATAAATTAAAGCACTCCGCTACACTAAAAACTCAAACAAAAGTCACAACAACAAAACACTAATATAAACGAGACCAGCCCCCAACAAAAACACTTCCTAAAAAAAGAGAAGAAGAAAAATCCATAAAGTTCAATTAGACATCGGAAAAAGAGAAGAGAAGGGAGAAAATGAAATCGACTAGGCATCGACCAAATCGACTAGGGACAAAATCACTTTGATAAAATGAATAAGCTCTTCACCAGATCAATTTTCCTCAAATTTATTTCACTAAAACTCAACATTACATGTTCTAGATTATAAATAATTGAGATTAAGATATGAAATCATAGGACAATTGGACAGGGCAGAATGCAAGGCAAACTAAAAATAGTTAAATGATCCTTGACCAATGCATTTACCTCTGTTACTGCAGAAACCTGAGCATTAGATTTTTGGCAAGTGAAGGATCAATCGTTAACACAGGGCAAGTTACCAACCAGCACAGGGAAAAGACAATACTACAATCAGTCATAGTCATACACAATAGATTTCACAAATTAAGAACCACAATAGATTTGACAAATTAGGAATAATCCAACAGTAGATTTAGAACCTGAACAAATGATGGTGGAGGAGGCGGCGATGGCGGATAGTAGAAATGATGACAATGGCGGACAGTGTGCGTGCGAGAGTGAGAAGACGCGTGAAGGCGAGAGTGTAACGCATGAACGTGTTACAGTTTGTGTTTCGTGAGGGCAAGAGTGAAGAGGGGTAGGATTTCGTGAGTGTGTAGTGAAGAGAGGTTTTGTTAGTGATTTGCAAAGATAGAGGGGGAAGAGTAGTAGGGTTTCGTGAGTTTTTCGTGAGAGAGAGGACAATTGTTTAGTAGAAAGAGAGGGCATTTGTTTAGTAGAGAGAGAGGGAAGAGAGGTTTCATGTGAGTGTTTATGAAAAGTGTGAAAAGTAAGAATGCACTCAGTTTCCAAGATTCAAAGCAAGTTTTCAAAAAAATGGGAATATTGAGGAATGGTGTATGAAGGGAAGGAAAACGTGAGGTTTTTATTCTGAAGGATAATTGTGGTGGTTACTAAGATGTCATATTATACGGAAACTTGTGACGGTTATCACTACAAGAAAAATTGGAATTACATACACCTACCTTTATTACTATTAATGTTGGAAGCAATTTGTAATGGATAGGACTCGAACTCAAGTCCCAAATTAATTAATTAATTAATATTAATATTGGAAGCAAACTGCAACAGGCAGGACTCGAACACAAGTCCTTCCAGTCACCAGAGAAGTTTTAACCACTAAACCAGACAAGTTCTTCTGTCATATTACGATTTTTATTATACTTATTATTAGTTATAATAGTTATATTAATGTTAATATTAATGTTAATAATATAAATTATATTAATATTAATATTCATAATACAAATTACATTATTAATATTAATTATTAATATAATTAATATTAATAATAATTATTGATATTAACAATATTAATAATAAATAATATTAATAATAAAAAAATATTAATAATATTAACAATATTAATAATAAATAATATTAATAATAAATAATATTAAATATTAATAATACTAATATTAAATAATATTAAATATTAATAATATTAATAATATTCATAACATTAATAGTATTCATAATATTAATAATATTCACAATATTAATAATATTCATAATATTATTAATATTCATAATATTATTAATATTCATAATATTATTAATATTCATAATATTAATAATATTCATTATATTATTAATATTATTAACAATAATATTAATAAGAATCTTAAAAATAATAATAACTATAATAAAAATCATAATATTGTACATTGGGTTTACATATGGAAAAAAATCCGTATGTAATGATCATTTTACATACGGAAACAAATCCATATATAATGATCATTTTACATACCGAAAAAAATCTGTATGTAAAAATCCGTATGTAATGATCATTTTATATACGGAAAAAAATTCGTAAGTAAAAATCCGTATGTAATGATCATTTTACATATGGAAAAAAATCCGTATGTAAAACTCCGTATGTAATATCTATTTACATACGGAAAAAAATCCGTATGTAATGATCATTTTACATACGGAAAAAAATCCATATGTAAAAATCCGTATGTAATTTCAATTTTTCTTGTAGTGTATTAATAACTGCCATATTAAAACTGTCACTTCATACACCATTTTTTGTAGTGTCGGCACTCGATTGTCGTCCTAGCAAACATATCCCAGTTCTTTGCCAGAATGGTAGTGACTACTTCCTTCTCATCCGCTTTTAGGCTTGTGCCTAGGCGGGTGTTCTATCCTTGTTGGCCCATCTGCCACAAGGCGATCTCTTCCTTCGGTTCCACTCGAGGCTTGTCATTCAGCCTAGGGTTTGGGTTGTTCATAATGGTGACATGAAGAACCTCCGGTCTTTCAATTGGTGTTAGGGGGGAATCCTCAAACTTGTCGTGTAGCATTCTTGAGAAGTCTTATGGACCACATGAAGAGTCACAATGCTCTTGTTGCGACACTTGCTCTCTGAGGGGAACTTCATGGCAAAGTGGAGAGTCGAAACTATTGATCCCAACTTATTAATGACGATCTCCCGAATAGGATGTTGTAGGATGTCTCGGCATCAACTAGAAAGTACCTGGCCCAGATCGTCTTGTACACTACAAATTTTTTTACTTTAGGCAACGCTAAATAGACCACGCGTATGAAAGTGTTGCCTAAACATAGTAGAGGCCACAATTTTAGAAATGTGGCTTAAAAGCTATAAGAAGACACGGTTTTTATGGCATTGATATTATAAGTCACGAATATAAAAATGTTGAAACTTTAAGTCACAGGTATAAAATCGTTGATACTTTAAGCAACAATTTTTTACGTGTGGCTTTATGATGGGTTAAAAAAACCCTCTCTTGTGAAAAATGCATAATAGCTCTCACGCCCTGTACAAGAATCACTCTCCCTCTCCCTCGTGTTTTTCCTCATTTATTTCTCACTGTGCATTCTTCCTCTTGTGTCCATCTTCAGTGTCTTTGTCTCACGTTCTTCCTCTCACATTCTTCTTAGGTTTGCTGGAATGCATTTTTTTATTGTTTTTTTGGTTTGAGTACTTTGATTTCAGTATTTTGAATGATTTTTTTTTCCTGTGCAAGGAATGTTAGGAGCCAAATTGATTTGAAGTGGTTGGGATTTTGAAGGATTTTAGGGTTTTGCATTAAGATTAGGATTGCACCTGGAGAATGAGATAGCATTTGGAATTCCATGTTTCAGGTATGTGTTCTAACTTGTCCTAAGATCGATTAATTTGTAAGCCCTTATGTGCTTTTTTTCCTTCACTCTATAATGAAACAAATTCCCCAAACCTATGATCAGCCTCGCTCACTTTAATTTTCAAGAAATACAATTGACATTGGATTAATTTGGTGAAATGACTTAGCACTCACATAGTCATAATCACAACACAAAGTATTGGTTCATAATTTTTCCATGTTGATAACTATGACTAGTCACTATAACTAAGTTTGGAGTATTATAATGGTGGAGAAAATGTAGCATAATGGTTTCTGCAGTACCAGAGGTAAATGTATTGGTCAAAGTAATTAACTCTTGTTATTGTGATATGCAGAGTAATCACGAACAAATATGCAAAAACTATTTTATGACTAAATGCTTCCTAGAAATTTTATTCAAGTCTTAACACAGAAGAAATAAACATTAATTAAGAGAAATTTACTATTCTTTTATCATGAACAAATTCATTATTTATTTTCTCAATATTGTCCTTTTAAGGGATTCAAATCTTGCTTTCAGCTTTAAGTATTCACGGTAGTTGCTCTCCTATAAGTGAAAGAAAATAATATTAAAAGATTTCACAATAACAAAAAACTATATAAATACGTATATATATATATATATTATATTGCACGTTATATACTTATATATTATAGATTCCCAAAATTATTTAAGTTGTATACCAATAAATAACTACAACAATTCCTGTACCTCAACCTCTTTAGTAGGTTTCTAACTTCCACAACTCCATAACTGCATTTCTGGTACCTTTCAAGTGTTTTTAGCATGCTGTTTTGAAGGTGGACAAGGAAAAAAATATCATTTAAATTTATGAAGATGACATGGATAACCATACATAAACCACAATTCCTTAAAGGATGTCAATTAATCCACCTTATATAATATTTTAAAATGAATTTCATTAAGTTGAATAAGAAAAAAATATGCCACTATGATGAGAATGTGTTTATGTAAATTAGTGTTTGCCTAACTTTCTTGTTGCTTCTTGCTACATATGAAATTGCTTTAATTTGTAATGTTGGAGGAGTACATCTAAAAGTTATTATTTTATCCTTAAGTTTTTTTTTTTGTTTGGATCATGGAGACATAAACACATACATAATTATATTGGAATTTCAATCATGTTAATAAGATTAGTGATATGGATTGGAATATGTGGTACTCTTGATGTGGTGTTGTAAACACATACATGCAATTGTCTAGTGTTACATAAAAGTTTAATGGATTTGATTAAGACATGTTATTGATTATTTATACAATTATATTTTGGTAGTTGGTATATTTATTATGTTTAAATTAGATTTAATTAGTATATACTTATTTATTTTTTGCAGCTTGAAGACAATGAAGACTATGAAGACAATCTTGAAGAAGAATGAACTTATTGATATATAGTAAAGAAACAATACATTATCTTTTTTTAACTAAGTTTGTAGTTTTAATTTTGAAGACTTGATCATTATCATTATACTTTAAGAAAATTTTTTTGATTATGTAGTTTGAACACATCCATTGAAATATGCAAGATTTCTTGTTGTGTCACTTCTATTTAAATACACATTATCCTTCAATACTTATTCTTTCCATCCTGAACTTTTGTATGAATAATTCCTCTAAAATTAAAGAAATGTATAGTTGTTTTTGTCAATACTTTAAGCAACGCTTTTAAAATTGTGGTTGTTATAAAGATTTTAGGCAACAGTTTTAAAATTATTGTCTTTATTAAAATCGTGACCTATTACAAATGGCCACTCTCACCTCAACCATGGTTAAAAAACCATTGCCTTTACTTTAGGCCACGATTTTTATTCTTTAGACCACGGTTTTATGTTGTTGCCTAAAGTAATAATTGTTGTAGTGGTAGCATTCGTCTCATTATATATATCCTCGGGTGTCTACCCTCTCTCCCGAGAATCTAACTATCTGCTCATTATACGACACCACGACATTCTGGGACAACCCTATCTTTGTATACGTCTTCCAATAGAGTATGTCGACAAAGTTGCTTACCAGCGTTTTCATGACCACAAAGTTGGCAACCTCAATGGTTATTACCATCGAATTATCATGGTTTGGGTCTATGGTTTTGAAATCCTCGTCTGTGAATGTAATAGGCAACAAGCTCATTCTTCCACACTAGAATTGAGTACACTGGGCTGATGGCCCGCAGGTGCCTCTTTCAAGAAAAATATGTCGTTCCTCCTCCAGCAAATCCTCTCGCGATGGTATTTATCACGACGTGTATGGGTCCTGTCTGTCAGCTGTCACGCCCTTCCCGACATTCCTACTCGTCCCTTGTACCCCTTTCTTCCCTGCAATCTCGAGTTCTCCCTTCGTCGGTTCTCAACCTTTGGCCATCATCACAATCACCTCTGACGATTTGGTGGAGATGACTAACTTGCACCAACTCTTCAATTTTATCTTTTAACACCCAACAATCCCTCGTTGTGTGGCCATAATTGCGGTAATAACAACAATGCTTCGTTTGATCTACATTTGGGGGTGTGTGCATCTTTTTTGGCGTTGACATGAGGTCAGTATTGAGGGCTTCATCCATGACTCTTGACTAGTCAAAAGTCAATGAGGTGTACCCTGTGAAATGTTGAGGACGCAGGAATTCCTGCGATTTTCTAGGTTGTAGTAGGTGTTTATCTTTGTCAAAATTCTTCTCGGCCTTTTTAGGTGCTCGGATTTTGGTACGGAACTCTCTTAGCTTTTCCAACTGCATGAACTTTGCAACTCTCTTCCGAAACTCATCCAAGTCCATGGTTGGTTTCTTGCATAGGCTATCCAAGAAGAGATTAGGTTTAAGGGAAATTAACATGTGATGCATGGCCACTTTGGGGCTTAGATTGTGGATGTTTAACGCAACTTTGTCAAACCTTTCCATGAAGGCGTGTAGGGATTTCGTCTTCTTTGGTCGGATATTCATCAAGGCTATAGATGTAAGGTGGTGTGGACGACTTGTAGCGAATTGTGCCCCAAACTTAGTGACTAAGGTGTCAAAACAATTGATGGAGTGTACGGGTAGCCGTGTAAACCAACTCAAAGCATCTCCTTTGAGCGAAGTAGGGAATTCTCGACATAGCAATGCGTCGTCAACATTATATAGACTAATTTAGGTGATGTAAGCATCTACGTGCTCGTCCAGATCAATGGTACCATCGTACTATCTAGCGTTGGGTTCTTCCAAGTACTCAGTATGGGCAATTACATGATGGCCTCAACAAACGCACTTCGGCAGGATGTCGTTCCTAAGGTACTTATTGACAATTGTCGGGTGTTTTGGTGGTGAGAGCTACCAGCTTCCTCAGTCCTCAGCACTATGTGTTGTTCAGTACAGGTCAGGTGGGCCCTTCTTGCAACACTTGAACTGTCGAAATTTCATTAAGTTTATGCTTCAATAGGGAATTCTCCTTCTTCAAGGCTCCTATCTCTTCCTCATTTTTCCTCTTCAAACTTTTCATTTCTTCCTCACTCTTCCTCCTAAGCACTTTCAGCTCCCTCCTCATCTACATTATATCATTGCCATTAGATCTGGTTGCTTGTTCTTCGTCTCTCTCAGTGCATATCTATCATTGTTCGTCATGTTCCTTGTTGTTACCATGTGGACACTTTGAAAGCTTTCTCTCCGGCTCCATGGTGGGCCCCAAAATGCTCTTACAAGGTTGGATTCCTCCTAGAGTGATTCTTCTCCTTTAGCTTCCGGTCTTCTCGACTTCTAGGTGCTATGGTCCTTTCACCTTTCAATCCTTCTGTTTCTACCAATGATAGGAAAAACCTGCAAAGATACTCTGACGCTCAAGTTAGTCCGAGTAGAATCTACAAGTGTGAGAGTTGAAAAGTTACCTGTGCCTCTTGGGTGTCTCTCCTATTTATACTTTTTAATTGGATCCTTATTGTCTTGGACCCGCACGTAGAACCTAAAAGAGGGTTCAATCACGCCTTAATCATACTTTGCAAATAATCTGACATGTTGCTGACTAATGATGTTTTAGTTCTTGTGATTTGGGTTAACTATGCCAAAAGACCGACAGATTGTCGGCCTCCCAAGCAACCAACAATACATATATATCTACACACACACACATATATATATATATATAAATTATCCTTAACTTAATTCTTAAATCATATATAACGTTTTAACAATATGATAAAATCTTTCATCCAATTTTTTGATTAAAAACTATTACTTTATTTTTTTTATATTTATCAAACGTGGTGAAAGCATCAACCTCCTATACTTTACTTGGTTGAGAAATATATTTCAGTAAAAGATATAGACACCCACCAAAATCCCAAGATCTTGTAAAAGTGAAGAAAAAAACAGATAAAAAATAACAAATAACTGCATATAAATGTATGTTGGTAGAGTGTTTCATAAAAAAAAAAGAGTAGATGAACACACAGCATTAAAATCTGAGGACCTCGAGTTCATTTAAGCAAAATGGAAAAAAATAGTTTTAACGTATATGGATTGGGGTTCTCATTTTTCCTGTATATAGCAGTGTGACCTATGCAACCCTCCAAATCTTCATCATATTGCCTTCTAATATATCTTCGTCTTGTGAGAAACGGGATCTTTATTAGTATGAAACTATTCTTTTTTTTTTTTTTACCAAAATGTGGTATTTTTATAAAGTTAGAGAAGTTGTGTTAAAGTGAATAAAAAAATAACTATGTCATAGGCTTTACTTTGATATGATAAAAATTATGTCACATTGATATAATTTATTCCAATGAAATCCACCTCCTAGTATTTTGAAAAACTATCCTGTTTTACTAATAAGGGCAAAAATTCCCCATGCTGGTAAAAAAACCGTAAGAAACAAACATATTCTTAGACAAAACAAAAACCACCGAAAGCAGGTCATGTGAAGTATGACTACTAGATATGAGAATTTTTTGAGCATTTGAAAGTGTTCTATGCAGATTCAAACTATATATAATAAGGGGCAAACAAAAAGTGGTGCGGTGAGGGGAATGAATGATGGTTGGAAAGTAGTATTATTGAGATAAACTGATGATAATGTATGCAACCTCAGACTTTTTGAAGCACTATGAAAAGCGCGAAAGCAAATGGCCATAAAGTAGATATACATCAAGAAACAAGGAGACAGAACTTACCTCCCCATCATGGTTGCCCTCAAACAAAGGGATCACAAACCAACCTAATGGGTCCCCCATATATATATTTTCATTGATGGAGGACTATCATTAAGATCAGAAAAACCTTTGGCTCATATGTTAGATTCCTTCATGTTTCCCTTTCTTCTGCTATCTTCCTGCCACAATACTCAGATTTCCAGGTATATACGTATATAATATGAGATTTGAGAGTTGTACATTGATGGAGACATTTTAGGTCCCCAGTTGCTGGGCCTGTAGTGGAGAAACTTGCAAACTAAATTAATAATTCTTTGCTGAGGATATTACTTGGACTGTATCAGTGTGGTGATGATAATTTAACTTCTAAAAGTTTATCAAAGTACTGAAAGATTAACTTCTTAGGCCAGACATGTATCATAAAGGTCCGCTAGAGCTTAAACCAACAAAATTACGCGTTCAAATGGTTTAAATCTGTCTAGCAGACACCGAAACCACATAGACAAGAGGGGAAACATGTGGCCTAATCTTGTGTTTATTTAATTATATCTATATCTTGTCTTTTTCTTTTCAAGAAATTTGCATCATGAAAACTTTGTGGGCTATTGTATAGGTCAAAATGATGGCTTTCTCCTAACCTCCTAACAACAATGTTTAGGAACTTTATGAGGTCAAAGTTTTGTTTGGGGATCAAATTCTAAGCATATATATAAGGATTATGGAAGGGAATAGGTAGCTACCTAAGGAAAAATTTTCTTAGGCAGATATATTAGTCAAACACATTTGTTCGACATGTTTGATCTCATTAACATATAATTAAAAAGAGAATCATTTATGAGTGGTTGATAAACTAGCTAGGGAACATGTTCAAGACACGTCCATGTGGAGTTTGAAATGAATTTAAATTTGTCATTTAATTTGCTGAGATGCGTTACTGAATAATTTGTTATTATTAAACGAAGTTTACTTGACATGCTGGCTCTGACAATTACACGTTGTCTCGGTCTTTCAGAATATATGTAATAGATATAACTCATTACAGTTTGCACACATTCATATGTATGTGTTCTTATCTCACTCTTAAAATTCAGTATCCTTCAAAGCTTTATGTTCCCATAAGCCCGTTTTTACTTACGCGATGTTTTTTTACATATTAGTCGTACCATAAACAAATTTTCTGACTTTTTCTTGCATGGATGCTTCGTATTCTGTACTTGGCATGTTGCAAATTTCTCAATCATGAAACAAATCTCTAACAGTTATCCCAATGGGGATATATGTCTCTCAATTATTCACGAATACTAGAAAGAGGTTGAATATCAGGCAAAAACAAATAACATTAAAATAATGTTCTCTAAAAAGGTTATCTAAAGTGTAATTCATTTGTTGCAAACAAGTTCTTTTGGTCTAAAGCACAGTTAATAAAGAAGAAAAAGTTCAAGCAATGATCTGAAAATGAAATCAAAAGGAAACGTCTTGTCATAAACTTTATCCATGATAAGATTAAAAATTCACGTAATATTACTGAAACCTTTGTTATAGAACAAAACACTGTTCTTGCATAATATGTCCGACATGATATATGATCCCTTGGCCACCAGAAAATTGAATGCGCTCCACTGTTAACCCTCTCACCCCTTTATTTTAGGGATTCCAACTTGTCATGGGTCAGTATCAAATCGTATACTCTATTACTTTTTTCCCATATAGGCATCTAGCAAGGAACAAGCTTCATGACACAAATGGAGATACTATAAATCATCATCTTTACCTACACAAAGGCCAATGAAAGATTCCTATCTTTCTCTCTTCCATAATCTCTAGGATATGGATGACACAAAAAGACCAAAAGTGGGCCCAAAATTTCTTGACTTGGTCCCCTATCTGCTATACCTAATCAAGCAAGTTTTTTGGATGAATTTGGCAATATGGCAATCCAGCGGTTTGGCTTTTTGCAGTATGGCTCTTGATTGTCAGATAAGGCCACTTGCTACTTTTAGAACTTAGGTGTATACATGATATGTTAGAACCTTATAAATACATATACAACCATAGCGAGTTAGTTGCATGATATATATATGGAAGCAGAAGATGAGAGCGACATCCTCCTAAGAGGGACTTGCATGAAGTGGCAGAGAGTGCAGTGCAGCCAAGGATGACTTGCCGGCATTAGCCAAGTTTATCACCATCGTCACTCATGTTCTTGCCGGCAAGTTGGCCTTGGCTATATTAGACTCTCTTCTTCTCATGTAAGTACCACAATTAGGCTCAGTTATTGAAGCAGGAAGCTAGCTAGCGTTTCCCCTCTGTATATATAAGATAAGTGCAATTCTGTTGATAATTATTCTCTCTTAAATAGCCAAAGTAATAATATTTATATGCGAGTTTAACAGTGTTAACTGTCCCTTTCTTTTCTTGTCATTTTCTTTGACCAATAGAACCATGAAGAAAAGTTAATTGAACAGGTACATTTTGGTGAGAGATGAAATTTAAAGTCTGAGCGAATAACCGCTGATGGAGAAGGAGGTGACGAGCATATATTATCTGTATCTATGATATTTTGTATTTAAATGTGAATTCCCATGGTGATGTACAAATAATATGCATGCATGAACATATGTTGAAGTTTTTGTACATGAGGAGCTATCTAAAGTGGGGCAAGTTTTTATCACTTATCAGTCACCTAAGGCTTTTGTGAGTGTTAAATGATGATTTTAAGTATGTGTTTTAAGGTTAATTTACCAAAGCAAAATATAAGTGATCCTATATATATCTTCATGGATTGTGAGTGAGCGATTGCGTAAATGCATGAAAAAGGTTCTAAGTCCCTTAATGGGGGTACTTTGTTCTATGTAGATATAAGAAGTGACGCACTTTGCGGGTAACATAATGTAAATAAAGTAAGGTTATATTTTAACGGGGGTCCACACAGCGGACCTATACTATGAACCTCAAAGGTAGATGAGAGAAAAGATGTGTTTGATAATGGCTGAATCAGTGACGGGCCATACAAAAGAAAATGACTGAAAATGATGGCTAAATTGGTGTCTTCTTTGATATGTAGTTTAAAAACACCGAAAGGAAGTATTAGATATCCCATTTAATAAAGTGTATAACTAAATAGAAGTGGAATTTGGAAAATTGAGTTAAGGTTAAATTTAAATTTTAAGATGGAATTTATTTTAGTATATGGTGTGAGGTGCTATTACCATATCATAAATAAATAGTTTTAGGACACCGATATTTTGACACCTCTAATAATGTTGCTCTAGAATACAACCAGTTGACATGACAGTTTTAATATTAAAGAAAAAGTGTGTGGATCCCACTTGTTGAGTTGGAAAAATTGACAAATTATAGCATTTGGAAGGTGCCTTTCTGAAAGGGTTATTGGAGTGAAAGAGTTTGTCGAAGTAATAGGGTTTGTTCTTTGATTGAGTGGTGCGTTTGAAAGGTAGGATTGTGCATTGAGAAGGGAGAGCGTTTGCGTTTGAGGATTCTTCCACTAGCGCAGAAAAGTAAATCAAATGCGGTTATTTTTCATTTATAAATGCGGTCACATGACCGCATTTGCTCAGCACGCATTCGTAAATCGTAGATATACAAATGCGGTCAAAGGACTGCATTTATAAATTAAATTTACAAATGCGATCATTTGATATAACCGCATCTGTATATTAACCTGAATGAGGGAATGGAGCTTGGGTTTATGATTTACGAATGCGGTCTTGGTAAAAACCGCATTCGTAAATCACATTTACAAATGCGGTCTTTGTAAATGACCGCATTTGTAAATAGTTTTTTTTATTAAAAGTGCAGACACCATTTACAAATGCGGTCTTGGTAAATGACCGCATTTGTAAATAGTGTTTTTTTTTTAAAGTGCAGTTTGTATTGTCCATAAACCACATATATTAATAACCTGCATAATGATCAAATCCCAGCTAGACAAATACAAAAATATAGATATAAATTGAGATCATCAAAGTGTACATTTACAAGTAGCTAGTCAAATTACATAATAAAACCACTATTGACTACCTATGCTAGAATTATAAAAGTTTATGAAATAAGTGGACCAAGAATTTCTAACATATGAAATGCCTTCCTCATCCATTGGTGCTTCTTTTGTGAATAACTACATTGCAAAATATAGTTGACATAAGTTAGTTTTAAATATATATATGTTCAAGAATTATAAAAATGATTTAACATATAGTACCTGTTTCGAACCAGTTTTAACACCTAGTCTTATAATGGTAATCATCCATTGCATAATGTAATATCCACACTCATAGCTTCCTGGTTGTTTATTACACTATAATTCAATAAAAAGTAATATGTTAGTATATTGATAAACAATGATAATAGAGAAAGAAAAAAATTACAAACCTTTATTCTTATCCAATTCAAATTATTTGAACTGGATCGACCTTTTAGGATGTTATATCCACGCCATGAACTGGTTAATACAAAAAACCACGTTAGTAGATGGTTAATTAGTAACATATACAAAGTTCAGTTTATAATGTACTTACGTATCAATGATATCCTTAAATTTTGTGGGAATCTTCTTGTGTAGGGAACAGAACCACACAACAGTCCTATCAACCACTGATAAGACAAGTAACTGCCAATAGTGCCTATATCATCAATGAAAAGAGTTAGTAAATATTTAAAACATGAAATAATAATACTTGATGACATATAATTAAACTTACTCATTAATATAAGGGCATAAATAAATTTGTTTTCCCTCTTTTTCCAGGGTGTTAGTGATGTATGCTTGAGTCTCAGATGAGTTTGGTCCAACGGGATTAGTATATGCAGGATCTAAGAATCCATACATATTTTCCTTTCGCTCAGTGATACAGACTCTATGCAAAAACCTACAAGTTTATAGTTAAAGCATAATCAATAATAATTTAACATAAAGTAAATTGAATAATAGGTAAAGATACTTACATCATAAAAAATTGAATTATACTTATATTGAGCTCCTGTTTCCCATATATAAATTCTGATAAATCTGTGTTGTAAATCATCAGTGGCAATTCAGTGTTTATCTGAAAAAATATATCATCCCACGGAACTGGAAAAGGTTCATTGCCAATCTGACTAGCAATGAGACCTAATGAAGCTATAGGATTGTCAACTGGAACCTCACGTTTCTTCTTTGGACTTGGTGGCCGAAAAGGTTTCTACAAGATAAAGAACATTTGTATTAAATTATATGTAATATATAAATATAAATAAAAATAATATAATGAAATGAAATTATTACATGAGGTTCGGGCATAGATCGAATGAGCTCTCTGGGCCAAGCAACGAATGTCTGAAATGCATCGGCCACAGTGGTTACCTCATCTGTAGGTAGTGGAACACGAGCATCAGGAATTCGTACTTTTTCAACTGTTACCTTCGCCACATCAGGGGAGAGAGGAACGTTATGTAAGGTGGTGGCGTTTTGATAGACTTTTCCAAGTGCCACCACCCGAGGAAGTTTGCCGCCCACTACCAGTAGCTCACAATCCTCCGTCTAATTGATATCATCCCCTGATGTTGGAGGAGCCGCACAACTCCCCTTTGTGCTCTTGGGAGTGGGACTAACAAGGGGTTCAGCACAAACTTGTTGCGATAGAAACTCTTGTCGCATTCGATCATTCTCCTTTTTCATCTCTAGCCACATCAATTCAGTCTCCTTTCTCATCTCCTCCATTAATTCTTCACATATCATAGTCTTCAGTTGACTTTCATTCTATTTGGAGGAGGAGGATGACTGTCTTTGTGAATCTCCAAAAAATAGTTTAATTCCCACCCCTTGTCCAGCTGCACGAACACGACCAGAGTGCTCAGGTCGTCCAATTGCTTCAACCAGGATATCATGACGACCTTCAGCTACAAATGTACCGTCGGATTCCAAGGAACACTGCAAGAGTACACAAAAATCATATTTTCAAGCCTTATAATATAATGCTTTAAAATAAATGAAAATAATAAAAAAAAACTTACAATTTTTTGGATGATAATCCCGGATTGCTCAGAACTTGGTACATCCGACTTTTTAATTCGGGCCCTCTTCCATTTTTCATGGCGAAAAGGTGGTGATGGAGGAGAAGTGACCCCTGTTTCCACATTCTCAGACAACGTCCCCTGTTTAGATTGCTCCTTTTCCACCATCAGTGCTTGCTCAAGTTTTCGATACCCCGAACGAGACATAACGTGCGGGGTAACATTCTTCAAAGCTATCTCTTGAGCTTTCTTCCGACGATCCTGTCATAATTGAAATAAACAAACTAAAGTAAATAAGATAAACTCATTAATGTTGTATAAACAAAAAAAGTTAAGTTACTTCACTTACCATCCAAGCCTCATTTTGATGGCTTTCTTTAAAAAGACGCCATGTCTCTTCATCAATATGTTTGTACTTTAAACATGGATTTTCGTCTTTAAGGTCGCCAAAAACGTATCTCGTAGTCAGTCTTGACTTAAAGGTACGAAATTTAAGTGCGATATTGGATAATATCTTTGATCGAAGCGGTTCCACATTAGGAATGTCAAAGTTTGCCTGGAAAATAACATCATCAAATTAAAATTAATTAATCAATATTAAAAAGCATTATATGATAACAATAATAATGTAAAGCTTACCAGAACATCCTCCCAAAGCATGTTCCGATCAGCCTCTGAAACCTCATCCCATGAATTAATCAAAATGGAGAGCCTCTCACGAGAAACAACTCCAAGATAACTCATAAACTCATCTGCCTTAGGCCCAAAAGCCACTCCAGTGTTGACGTCAATGTCAACATGTGTCTTCTCACCAGCAGCAGGTCTCAATGCAAGACACTTCAATCTAGTAGGTCCTCTATTGCCTTGTCCAGATCGAGGTCTGACTGGAGTCTGATCGTCATCCATGTCTCTGTTAAAAAAATTAGGTAAGAAACATTAGTTAATGTGCATCGAATTAAAATCATATAAAAATAATACATAAAATTCTAAATGCTTATTTACATGTTGCATGTGGGTTGAATGTTCATATGTAAATTACTTCACTGTGGTCTTTACGGGTTGCATGTACATCATCAACTACATCGTCATCTTTATTACTTATCATTGGTGTGAATGAACAGGGGTCACCACTTTCAATATCATCTATGGTCTCCCCTTGTTTTTTGCCGTGTAAAACGACATACCAATGTTCTGACGTAGGATCTTTCAAGTAAAAAACTTGAGATGCTTGTTGAACCATTATAAATGGCTCATCTCGATACCCTATCTTTCTAAAGTCCACTAGTGTGAATCTTGAATCATCAATTTTAACCCCACTTTTATTGTCAACCCATTTACACTTGAAAACTGGAACGGAAAACTTAATGTAGTCAATCTCCCATATCTCTTCTATAAACCCATAGTATGCCATTGATCCAAGTACTGGATTTGTATGTTTTGAAGTCGAAAACTACATTGACTCGGCTTCAAGAGTAACACCAGAATTTTGAACTGTACTCTTTTCATCCATGGACTTCATGTAAAATATACAATTATTCACTTCGTATGCTGTACATGAGATGACATCAAACTTCAATCCAGCAGCCAACCAAGTCAAGGTCTCTGATGCCGTTGAATCCTTGAACACCTCATCTTTAAACCAAGGCATGAAAGTTCTATTATGTTCCATCAAGACCCATTTCTCTGCTTGTCTTGGGTTATTTGCCTTCACAATGGCTTTATGAGCTTCTATGTAAGGTACAACTTCATCTGTGTTATTCAATATGTACAAATGTGCTTGCAAGACTTCTTCACGAGATTTGCTTACAATATTCACACCACGTAAACATTTAGATGTAGAACGCCTGTGGTGCCATGAATTAGCTAAACACCTATTGGATTTGCTTTTGTCATGTACTCTGAACAAAATTCAATACTTTCTTTAGCTATGTACCTTTCAATCATTGAAGCCTCTGGACGATAATGATTTTTCACATAACCTTTCAAAATTTTCATATACCGCTCAACAGGATACATCCGTCTTAAGTACACTGGTCCACACAATCTAACCTCTCTTACCAGATGCACCACTAGATGAACCATGATGTCAAAAAAAGACGGAGGAAAAAACATCTCCAATTCACACAAGATAACAACAATTTCATTTTGAAGTTCATCTAGTTTTGAGGGATCAATGACTTTACAACAGATGGAAGAGAAGAATGAGCACAAACGGGTTATGGTATGTCTAACATTTTTTGGTAAGATCCCACGGATAGCTACCGGCAACAACTGTTGCATCAAGATGTGACAATCATGAGACTTCAACCTAATTAACTTCAAATCTTGCATTGACACTAGGCTCTTCACATTTGAGGAATGTCCTTGTGGCACTTTCACACCCTTTAGACATTGACAAAAACAAATTTTTTCATCTTTTGACATTGTGTAACAGGCTGGGGGCAAATATGTACGCTTACCCATTTCTATGGGTGCCAACTCGCCGCGTATGTTCATCTCAATCAAATCTAAACGAGCATTTAGACCATCCTTCGTCTTCCCGTTAATGTTAAGAAGTGTACCAATTAAGCTATCACACACATTCTTCTCAACATGCATTACATCTATACAATGTCTGACTTCTAACCTCGACCAGTAGGGAAGATCAAAGAAGATTGATTTCTTCTTCCAAATATTTGTCACAGATGACTTTTTTTTTTACTTACCGAAGATGTGGTCTAAGTTATTTACCTTTTCGTAAACCTCAACACCGGTTAATGGAGTTGGTGGACCACTACTCTCTTGGTGTCCATTAAAGGCTTTTTTCAACCTCCGGTAAGGATGATGACTTCTAAGAAACCTCCGATGCCGAAGATATACTATTTTCCTTCCATGTTTCAATTGTTGAGAAGCAGTGTCTTCTTCGCATATTGGACACGCTTTATGACCCTTAACACTATAACCTGATAAGTTACCATATGTCGAAAAGTCATTGATGGTGCAAAATAACATGGCATGCAGCCTGAAAGTTTCTTTACCAAATCCGTCAAATACTTCAACACCCTGATCCCACATTAACTTCAAATCTTCGATTAGGGGACTAAGATAAACATCTATGTCATTCCCTGGCTATTTTGGACCGGATATCATCATAGACAACATCATGTATTTTCGCTTCATGCACAATCCAGGAGGTAAGTTGTAAATAACCAATATAACAGGCCATGAACTGTGATTTGTACTCATATTACCAAACGGATTCATTCCATCTGTAGATAAACCAAGTCGGATATTTCTTGATTCTTTACCAAACTCTGGAAACTCATCATCAAATTTCTTCCACTGAATAGAATCAGCTGGATGTCGGTACATGCCATCGCATTTCCTCTCATCTGCATGCCATCTAAGATTCTTAGCATCGTCTGGGTTTGCAAAAAAACGCTTCATCCTTGGAATGATGGGAAGATACCACATAACCTTCATTGGGGGTCCATGCTTTTCCATCTCATCAATAGAATCATCATCCTTTTGTTTCAACTTATAACGTGATAACCCATACCTCGGACAACTTTTCAAGAATTCAAAATCTTTCCGGTATAATATACAATCATTAGGACATGCATGTATCTTTTTATACTCCATACCCATTGGACAAAGAATCTTTTTGGCCTCGTAATTACGATTAGGTAGAGTATTTCCCTCTGGAAGCATATCCTTCAACAGCTGGAGCAATTCCGTGAAGCTTTTATCAGTCCATCCGTTTATTGCCTTCAAATTCATCAATCTTAATACCGCCGACAACTGTGTGAAGTTAGTTGATCCAGGATACAATAGAGTCTTTGCATCGCTTGACATACTTCCATATCCATGCACTTTTGCAAAAGACTCAGCTCCTACATCACGAATCATGTCTTCCAATCGATCATCTTCTACATCATCGTGTACTGCTTCATCCATGGTGGACCCCACATATTCTTCAGTTACGGAAACACGTGGTAAATTTAATAATTCACCATGCCATGTCCAGGTTGTATACGATCGAAGAAACCCATCACATAACAGGTGCTCCCTCATTAAATTAACATCCAATATCCTTCCATTCAAACAATTAACGCACGGACACCTGATCTTTGTTCCATCATGACCACTATTAATTGCGTTACGTTGTGCAAATTGTATAAATTCTTCTACTCCTCTTTCGTACTCATCACTTATACGAACATAATTTATCCAATTTCGATCCATATTTTGCAATAATCATTGAGAACTCAGGGTTCTATCTAACATTTTTGACGAGGGTCAAAAACCCCGAACTCAATACCAGCACGTATTATTGCCAAAGGTCGAACACCTTCGGACTCAAAACAACAACGATAATTCTATTCAAAACCTAACAACTAAACTAACATAATATAAATACAAATTATAATAAATATTGAATAATATAAATTCAAAAATACAAATTATAATATACAACTAAACTAACATAATATTACAAATTATAATAAATGCTGAATAATATAAATTCAAAAATACAAATTATAAATACATCTAAACTAACATAAAAATTCTAAAATCCATAAAAACTAACCTTGTATAATGCAACTAAATTGAATAATTTAAATTATAATACATAAAAAAAATAAAAATTCAGAACATTATTAAAAATAAAAAAAATAAAAAAAATTGTGTGCATTTTTGATTGGGAGGGTCTCGATTGGTGGGGTTTTCGATTGGAAGTTTTCGAGTGTGGCGGTTTAGGGTTTTCAATTAGGTGTTAAAAAACTGTGCGGCGGTTATTGAAGGGAGAAGGAATCTTTAGAGAGGTGCGTTGACATTAGGGTTTTGGTTGAAGAGTGCAATTTCGAATCAGGTATGTATTTTGGTTCGTTTGCTACGAACTTATTTGTTTGATTATTTTGCTTTTGGTTTGATTTCCGTTGTGTAGCGTTGATTGTAGTGTAATTGCGTTTCTTTGTTTGTTCTTATGGATTTTGAGTTTTGAATTTTGAATTGATTTGGATTTCATTGTTTATTGTTTTGTGGTGTGCGATTTTGGGACTGGTTTTGAACTTTTTGTGTGTTTTGAGTTGGTGGTGATAGAATTTAATGTGAATGTTTGCAATGTGATTTGTCTAGCTAAGTGGTGTCCCTTTCGTTTTTATGTGGTCACCTATGAAGCAGTTTTTGCACTGTCATGTTGTTTAACAATTTTTTTCCCAAAATAAAACTTGTAGCCTTGTACAATTTAAATTACTAAAAAAATCAGTTTCACTCTTTCATATCATTATTTAGATTACAAGGGCTTCAACTTTTTAAAGAATATTAGTTAAAGAAAGTTTCTACCATTACGAAGAAGTGCAATATGTAATGACCGTTAATCACAAATAACTAAAACTGTTAGTAACCATCCTTGTCATACTATTCAGTCAGAAGGTTTTGATTACATAAAAATCATCAAAATGTGTAGATTGTTGGACATATTGATAAAAAAAATAGAGATGTGCTTGGAATTATAAATTTACAGGAATAGAAAAGCAAATACTGCAAGAATAATGGACCAAAAAAAGGATAAGTGGCATATAGAATAGCATTTATAGGCCAGCTAAATGTAGAAGCATAGGTTGTTCATTATCTCCCACTTCTTGAGCCAATTGACATAGATTTTGTATAAAACCCTCCAAGTTGAACATGTATGTACCATTTGTGTAGTTTAACTGAAAGGGTCAATATCACTAAATTTATGGCATTGAAAAAATAAAGTTGAAAAACAAAAGTTGATCTGCAAAATATAATTTCGTTTGTTTGTTTGGTGTTGTGGTTTGAGTTTTGAAGTTTGAATGGATTTGGTTTTCATTGTTTTTTGCTCTACGATCTTGGGACTGGTTTTGAAATTTTTGTGTGTCCAGAAGGTTAGGGACTGAGTTAGTGGTGATAGAATTCAATGTGAATGTTAATGTCCTAAATTAGTGACACTGTCATGAGGAAGTGGTGACCCCTTCTTTTTTATGTGGTAACCTTTGAAGCAATTTTTGCACTATCATGTTGTCTTACCAGTGTTATGTTTGCATGTCCTATTTTGGTGTTGTGAGGGTTGAATAGGGAGTCCAATGAGGTGATTCAAGGTTAGACAATTGATTATTGTAAGAGTAGCTTGAAATGTGGTATGCGTAGGTAAGTGGTGAGCCCAATTTTTATGTGGTGACCTATGAAGCACTTTTTGCACTGTCATGTTGTCTTACCACTATTATGTTTGCATGTGTTGTTTTGGTGTTGTGAGGGTTGAAAAGGTAGTGCAGTGAGGTGATTGAAGGTTAGAGAATTGATTATTGTAAGGGTAGGTTCAAATGTGATATGTGTAGGTATTTATGCAGTGTCTTGCAACCTTCGAAATTAATGTTTGCATTTGGTTTTATGAGGGTTGAGATGGGCAAGGAGGATGGGGAAGGGGTGAGGTATGTGGGAATAGGTGGTCACCTGCCACCACGTTTTTGCATAGTTAAAATTCGTGCCCTTTTTATTGGCTAGTATTTATTTTTATTTTTGTTTTAGTAGAATTGAATTGTGGTGTTCATAGTTTTCAATTGATTAAGTAATTACTTGTTCAGGATATAATGTCAAATAACGGACGTTCAGATGAGGAGGTTGTTACAATTGATCCTTATCTCGAGGCTCAAGCTAAGGTTTGATTGAAATGATGATTTTTCTTTTAAAGTAGACATGATGTTATATTTATTTTTTGATAATTTTATATATTAAAGTGTACCTCTATTTGATTTGATATACATGTGTTTAGGCATAATTGCAGGTCAAAGTGTTTGGGTGTTGTGAACAAACACTTAAGTTTGGAACAAAAGTCTATTATGCAGTCCACCCCATTTGGATGGCTTATGTTTGTCCGTGAGGAGATAAAATTGAGTCGTGGACTTTTAAGTAAGTTATGTAGTGCTTGGGTGGAGAGGAAGCAAGGTTTTGCAATTCAGTGTCAATTTGTGTCGTTTAATTTGTTAGATGTGTGTTTAGGTGTAGGTCTTAGAGTAGGTGGTACAAAAATTGATTCAAGGAAAAGTAGAATTATATCTCACATTAGGAGCTTTTTTGAAGGTGATGTAAGTGTGGAAATGATTTATTTTGTAATTTTGAAACGTGACAACGATATTTCCTCAGAGGACTTTTGTAAGTTGTACATCTTGTTAGGATTGTCGGAGTTTATTTTGCCTACTAGAATGGGTTTAGTTCATGATAGGTTGTTTAACATTGTTGATGATTTAGACAAACTTGGTATGTATAATTGCGGGGGTTTAGTGTATGACATTTTGGTTGATAGTTTGTATTCGGCTTCAAAATGGATGACCCAGGAAAGTATGCCGTCTATCCATCTAGATGGTTGTGTTTACCTGTTGCAAGTAATATGAAACATTTTTCTTATTGCTAAATGTTTGTAATAATTGTTTATATGTTTGACTTTGTAATAAATGATTTTTTTTTGTATTCATTCTTGAGATATGGGCGATGGAGCATTTGCTTGGTTATAAGCGTCAAGTACCTACGAGTGGAAATAAATATCCCCGTATCATGCATTGAATGGATGTTAGAGTTGGTGACCATGAACTTCTATGTGGTCTGTGTAAGAATATGGTATGTCATTTTTATTGGAATTTGTATTACATTAATATTGTTCTTAATGTAGATAATTAAGTTTGGAATCATACATGTCAACGAACAGGTTGTTGTTGAATTGTGTGCTTTCAATGAAGAACTTTGCAGTGAATTTGTTCAAGAAGCTTTTCAACAAATTGGCTATGAAATTAGGAAGAAGAAAGTAACAAAGGATGAAGTTCGTGCAATAATGGTGAAAGTTGTTGAACTAATGCGCAAATCTGAGGAGCAGGAAGTATTAATCACGAATATGGAGAAAGAGGTCAAGGGCATACTTGAGTTAATTACAAGCAGAAATTTTGTTCCTGATGATACTCGTTCGGAAGTAGTTGAAGTTGAACCTCTTTCAGTAGATTGCTCATACTTCAAAAAGGCAGAAAGTAGTCATGAAGATGTAGATGAAGAGAAAAACTTACATGGAGATGAAGACCAGCCAAATGAAGAAGTCAACATGTTTCCTAAAATGAACCGTGAATGCAGGAAATGTTTCAAGACTACTTCTTTGAAATCACCTTAGAAAACATATTCAAGGAGGAAGAAAAAAAAACCCAAAAACTGATGCTTAAGTAGTTGATTAATCGATAGGTTTTTAGGTTTTTCTGGTTTTAAGTTAGTGGATTTATGGTTTATTGACATTGTCGAAACGATTGTGATTTATGTACTATTGTACAATTTATGTTCTTAGGAAATTGTTGTAACAAATATTTTTGTTCAGGATTTATTTATTGTGGAAACTCTCAATGTGTGACTGGATTTATTTTGTTATTCATTCAGCATTATTTATTGACTTTGTGATCTTTGCAGCTATATTTGTGATTGTTGTGTATTGTTCAGATGTTTTTGTTGAACTTTGTAGTGAATGTGGTCAATTCTATTGTGTGTAAAAATGAGTTCAGTGGATGTGATGATAGAAATTGCAGTGCGTGGTGGTCAGGTTGTGAATACTTTATGCACAGCTTCTCAATACTTAAGGAAATTGAATACTACAAGAGTACCTTGAAATGTGGTATGTGAATGTAGTTGGTGACCCCTTTATTTTGAAGTGGGGACTTGTGAAAGACTTTATGAACTTTCATTTAACCCTCCAAGTGAATGCTTGCATGTTTTTTTTTTTTGTTTTTGTTTTTAGGGTTGAGATGGTAGTCCAGCGAGCTCACTCAAGTTAGGACATTAAATTGTGGAAGAGTAGCCTGAATTCTGGTATGTGAATCTAAGTGGTGACCCATTTGTTTTTAAGTGGGGACCTGCAAAGGACTTTATGAATTGTCATGTAACCCTCCAATTGAATGTTTTGGTTTTTTTTTTTTTTATGTTTTGAGGGTTGAGAGGGTAGTCTAGTGAGCTCATTCCAGGTTAGGATATTAAATAGTGGAAGAGTAGCCTGAATTCTAGTATGTGAATCTAAATGGTGACCCCTTTGTTTTTAAGTGGAGATCTGCGAAGAACTTTATGAACTGTCATGTAACCCTCCAAGTGAATGTTTACATTTTTTTTTTTTTTTGTGTTTTTGAGGTTGAGATGGTATTCTAGTGAGCTCATTCTAGCTTAGGACATTCAATAGTGGAAGAGCAGCTTCAAGTATGTGAATCTAAGTGGGGACCTGCAAAAGAATTTTTGAACTGTCATGTAACCCTCCAAGTAAATGTTTGCATTTTTTTTTTTTGTGTTTTGAGGGTTGAGATGGTAGTCCAGTGAGCTCATTCCAGGTTAGGACATTAAATTGTGGAAGAGTAGCTTGAATTTTGGTATGTGAATCTAAGTGGTGGCCCCTTTGTTTTTAGGTAGGGACCTGCGAAGAACTTTATGAATTGTCATGTAACCCTCCAAGTGAATGTTTGCATTTTTTTTGTGTGTTTTAAGGGTTGAGATGGTATTCCAGTGAGCTCATTCCAACTTAGGACATTCAATAATGGAAGACGAGCTTGAATTCTGGTTTTTAAATGGGTACCTATTCTGAACTTTATGCACTGTCATGTTTTTAAGTTGTGACTTTTGAAAACTTTATGCATTGTCATGTAAGTGGTGACCAAAGAAGAACTTTATGCACAATCGAATTGGTGAATATAGCAAACATTATGTCATTGAAATAAAGCAAACAATATGTCATTCATACGTTAAAAATCGTCATTTATCATTCTTCAATGTTACATAGAACTTCGACCTTGATAACATTCATGAGCATCTAATTCGTTCTTCGTCCATGGCCTTGAATAATAACTCCATCTTCTTTGGATTTGAATATACACCAAGAACTAAAATTTTAGTAAATATAGATGGGCAACTTCCATTATACTTTTTAAACTATAGCTCATTTCTGGTATTCTACCTGGAGCAGGTGGTCGAAGTCTTATTATCGGATGACAAGCACGAACTAAGTCCTCCTTTGGTGGACATATGTCAAAATTGAAAACCTACATGTATGACAATTTAATTAGAAGCATGTAATGTAAAGTAAAGAAAAGCATAATTGCACGAACTACACTTATAGTACAGTTATGTTCTTTCACTACATACCTTGACAATGTTATTAAGAGTTATATTAAGATAAAAGTTTCTTCTATTGGGACTGAAAATGACAACCTAAAAAATAGACAAAACTACTCTTATCAATGAGATAACATATGGAATTATAAAAGATTTGGTGTTTTATGGTGGATTTATACATTCTTTAAGACTAAGATAGAGCCAACTACAATTTGACATCCAAATTTTGCATCCATTAAGACCTTCCCATGAACACTTGCACTTGCAGTCCCCATTGAATCCTGTAATGCAACAAATTGAATATACAAGTTCTTATGCACAATGTATGAAAGAGTATATAGTACCTATATTACCTTAATCGTTATTAACATGTGTCCTAGACTAGTGGGTTTGCATGATTTCACAAGACAACTTAGGAGTGGAAAGACATCTAACTCTTTCAAACTTCCCAGGAATGATATTTGTTCACAATCATATCCATCAATTTGTCCTAAAAAATAAAATTAAAACATCATAACAATTATATTTGGCGTTGAAATTGTAAAAAAACAAAGTAAATATTACCTTTGAATTGAAGGATTTTTTTTGTCCATTTCCATGGGTTGGATGTAAAATCACGCTCATAAGTTTGTTGACCTATACGGTTGATAAATTCTTGAGTGTTTATTGCATCGTCGGAGTTTCGATTAAGAATCACGGCTTGCACATCACCAGTTGGTCCCGGAATGACATTAGCAGTGGAGTTGCAACGACGTACAAAAGTACTAATATCGTTGTTGTCAATATCAAGCCCTTCCCATGGCTCTATTTGCAAAGGATTTTTTCATACAATTCCATAACAATGTTATGCAATTTATGTATCAGCGCTGCCCACACGTAATGGTTGAATGAGGAACAAATATGACTCAAATGCATTTAATGTTAAACCCTTGGGCAATTAATGTGCATGAAAAGGAAATTTTTTTGTTTCAAAAATGTTAGGTGATGTGCAGTAAATGTAGCTGGAAAAGTAGTTTTTCAGTCTGTAAAGGTAGAACTAAAGCATAGTGTGAAGTACAACTTTGCAGGAGTTAGGTGAGGTCCTTAAATTCTCCACCTTCCCCACAAATAATATAAAATAATTTATGCTATGAAATTTCCACCTTGCACACAAAAAACACATGAAAAATGTTGGGCTTCATGAAAATTACACCACCATGTGGGTTGCATTGGAATAGTTTTGAAAGTGAAGACATTCACATGTTCATTTTTCATTGATTGTCATCCTCCTTCTTCACCCATTTACTACACATTGAAGGCTGCACACCCATTCTATAATTAAAGGTACTGTTGCATTCATTACAGTTTCATTGTTGGATGGAAGGCCATTAATTTTCTTCCATCCATTCCATTCACTTGTTTATGCATTGGATGTTGCATTCAATTATTTTCTTCCATGCTCATCCACATTCAACTGTACAAATGTTGCCACTGTCACGCATTGCAAAAAAAGAAACATGAAACATTTTTACTTAAATTTTAATAATATTTTATTTTTTGATTTTCTTAGTTTCAATGATGGAAAAATTCCACCTCCAAAATCAATGTAATAATTCACGAATTCAATCAGCTTACAATGGAACAGTATGGTTGTACACCCAAGTCCACACTTCCATTGCCTTTAATAGCTAATGAATTGAGCCCCCACAAAACCATTGCCTGATATCAAATTTGAGATCATGTAGTAAATTATATAATTTGCTTTACGTTTTAAGTTTATAAACTGAATTCTATAATTTAGATTGGTTAATTCGTTATTATTAAGGGTCAAATGGTACCATCATAAAGGTGTAGAAACAAATAGAGTTAGTAGAAGAAATCCACATATATTTCATGGATATGCATAACCTAAATTTTATTGTTGGGCCCAACTAATTGGGCTGATTAATAAATTATTGTTGTCCAACTAATTGGGCTACTATTTATAGTTCTTAATTTACTAAAATGGTACCTTCCCTTTATTTTGCATAGATCTATCTAATTATATTTACTAAGACAGTACCTTCCCTTGATTAATGTCATTTCAGTTATATGAAGAATTGTAGGTTTGTCTTCATTATTGCCCTTCTTGAATGTGAAGCAAAGTTATATGAACAAATTTGTATTCCTTTGCATTATTCTGCTTCGTTAATGTAATTTAAGCTAACCATAGTATTCACAACCTTTTATATTGCACAGGTCTAAGGTAATAGAAATTTTTTCACTTGATGACATTTCCTTGTTTGAAGAATCTCAGCATTTCAATCCTTTAAATGTTGATGATGTTGAAAGAGGATGATGCTCCTTGAAGATTGTATAGTGTTTGATGTAGCAAATGTAATGCTTTGCTTTGAAGCTTGGTATTTTGTCTAATAGGGTAATGTGATAGAGTAATGTGAGTTTAAGGTAGCCTGTTTGCCTCGTGATCCACCTCATGGCCCTAATCAAAGTGATAAGATTAAGCACCAAGTTTTCTAAATGCTCTTCTCATGTCTTTTTCTCAAAATATGTTTTTTGAAGAAAAATAAATCTGTTGTTCTATAAAACAACAGGTTCTTTCTACATTGCCTTTTGCTTTAAAGTTTTTCACAAAGTTTTGCTATGGCACAAGTAAACCATGTCTCAGCCTTTCCTATTTCAAATATACTGAGCTAGAGGGGGTTTGAAAAATAATCCACTTATTTCTAAATTCAACCTGTTCTTTTTATAACAGCCTTTAACTATTTTTTGAAAAGTTGTTATAGACTGGTTGTCTTTATAAAGAATGACTCTTCTCTTTTAGAAAATACAGAGATTACATAGTTTTCAAGTGAGCAAAAACTCTTTTACAGCAGAGATCACAGTATTACTAGTTTTTTGTAAAATCTGTTCACAAAGTTTTTCAAGTGCTTGGTTCTTGGTTACCTTGATCAAAGGGAAGGTGTTGTCACTGCTTTCTGCAAAACTGAGCCACTGGTTTTGGGTTCTTGAATCTTCTGTTCAGGTGCTTTTGTTCCATATTCTTTTTGTGTAAAAGTGTTTGGTGTAATACTCTTCTTGATAGGGTTTCTTGAAGGGTAAGTAGAGCTGAAATAGGGTTTTTCAGCTTCGTATACCTTGTTCTTGTAGGGTTCAAGAACTGTAAGGTGTTGTAATTGTTTTGATAATTTTTTTAGTGGATTCTGCCTTAGTGTAAGGTAAACTGGATGTAGCTCTTGATGAGTGAACCAGTATAATCTGTGTGTGCATCTTTCTTCTCAATCTTTGCTTTAATTCTGCATAATTGAATAATCTGCCAGAAAATAAATCTGTTAAACTAAAATTGAATCTGTTTTTTTTTTTGGGCGTGTTCATATTGTTCTTCAGGTTTCAATATATGTTCTTGAGTGCTTATGAACATATGAGTATGTGTGAGTGCTGAATAATAGATATCATAAAATCCCTTTAATAACTCTGTTCAAGTTACTCTCTTTCTTTTAAGTCACTCTTAAACTTTCAAGAAGTGGTTTTCTTGGTTGAATATCCTTCTTGATCTTGCTGTTATCAAAGTACCTAAAACTGTTCTGAACAAGTTTCTGTTTAATCTCAAGTCTAATCTGATCTTGCTTTTGTTTGTGTCACGAGTAATAAAAATAAATCTGTTCTTTTATAAATCAATCTGTTCTTTTCCTGTGAATAACTGAAAACAGTTTTGATTTGTGAAAATTTTATAAGGTCAATTCACCCCCCCCCCCTCTTGAACTTAGACATTAATAGACCCAACAGATGATTCCATGGAAAAATACAATTGATGAATCAGATTCCCGTTTAAATGTTGATGACTCGGTTCCAAATGTAGTTCATGAATCCGTTCTTACAGTTGGAATGTGTTTTGACATTGCAGATGGCATAAAAAGTTTTTATCAACAATATGCCATTATAAAGGGTTTTGCCATTAGAACACGGAGTTTAAAGAAAGGACCTGACAAGGAATTGAGGTACTTTATGTAGGTATGTTAAAGGGTAGGAAAATACGTGTCGACAATTCCACCCAAAATGAACATGTGACCTACTTAGACTGTTGAATGTGCAGCTCATATAACTGTTGGCATAAAAGAAGAAAAGTGGTATATTATGTTCGTACACGAGGAACACTCACATGATATGAGCCCCATGAACTCTAGATTGTTTCACGGTAATATGAAAATAAGTTTACACACAAAAAGAGTGCTTGATATAAATGATGATGTTGGGGTCTGTATAAATAAGACTTTTAGGTCTTTTGTTTTACTGCTAGTGGCTATGAGAATCTTGACTTTGTTGAACGAGATGTGCGTAATTATGTTGTCCAAAGTAGGAGGGCATTGAGGAAGGACGGTGATGGAAAAACTCTCTTAAGTCATTTTTGTCGAATGAGGGAAATGAATCCACAATTTTACTTTGACATTGATTTGGGCGATGATAATCACATATGACATGTATTTTGGGCTATTGCTAGAAGCAGGGCAACATGGGATAATTTTGAAAACATTTTATGTTTTGATACCACATACTTAACAAATAAGTATGATATGCCATACCAATCATCATGGTCAATCAATATTGCTTCCATTCATCAAACAAATGTATCTATATTGTTCCCATCTGCTCATAATAACTAACATTTTTGTAAATAAGAATGAAGTTGTACAATTACAACAAAAATACGTCATCAACATCAAGGACAATCTAATTCCAAATCTGTCAAGACGGCTTGTCGTTTAACATTATGCTCATCCAACACCTAAGACAAAAGCATTTCTTGACAAAAGCGTAGAAGGTTCTTCTGAATAATATATCATAGAATCAGTTTCCAATGAGCAAACTCTAACTTAAACGTGTAAACTCATGAAAATAACTATTACCGTGGTGTAATTGGGAAAGGTATTCCCATCCAAGTGTTGTGAACCATCCCATAACTCGATATATTTGACAACTAAAATGCCTCAATCATAACTACATAGAACAAATAAATTTTTAACTCTAAACAAAAATTCAAAATATTAATTCCAAACCAATTAAAATACATATAAAATCAAAATAAATAACACTATTACTATTAATACTAACCTATTTAGTTGTAGGAAAACCTTTTCTTTTTATCAATGAAATTTGAGGACCACTCTCTCCAGAAAAGTCGTCAATAATTTCAAAAAGGTGTTGTAGTCGATCAACCTACAACATACAATTTAACAAGAATGATAAACAAATCCAAACCAAATGAATTCATTAAGTATTGAAGAACATCCAACTATTTACCATTGCTCTATCAATTTTCTGTCGACCTTCAATTCCATCACCAATGGAGTCCAGCCCATGCAATTGCCTCATCCAACAATTGAGTGCGTACAACGACCAGTGGTCATTGAACACGGTTAGCACAAAAACCTACAAAATAGTGCAAAATTTAAATTGACAATCAACATGAGCATTCTAAAACAACACCAACAAATTTTAGAAAAAACATCAGTAATATTAACTTACAAGATGACAATAAGATATTCCCTGATATGGGAATAAATCATTCCTAAAAAATGACATGCAATCGAAACTGGATCATGAAATTTTTCCCCCATTCATGTTCATCTCCTCAATTACACGAGTTTGATACAACCAACTCTATTCTTAATATTACCAAAAACTTAAAACATATAACAAGAAATTTAAATCATCACTAACCGCAAAAAACAGATTGAATAAAAACTGATTCAGCACTCCAAATTTAACAATTTCTTTCAGATTTAACAATCCGATTACAAATAACATAACCTACAAGCACATTCAACATAACTAAGTAAATAATATAAGTAAATACAACAAACACAACAATATGTAAATTTTTACCATGTTGTCAACTCTTAACCGCAACCTTATTGATTGCAAATTCAGCCTCGTCAAAATGTTATTTTGTATCTCCACAATAACACTACAACATTTAACACCAACTCATCAATCATGCAATAACAACAAGTCAAGTAATGAGTACAATTACTTATGTTGCACATTCAATATATTTACTTACTGTTTCATGTCAAACTTAAATGCAAAAAAATGTTTTATACATCTTCAAAATATCTAAATTGCATGAGCTAGGACCACCACAAGTTGCATCATGAGAGGTTGGGTTGGGTCCACGCACGAATCAAACTGACCATTGCTTTTCTTTAAGAAGCAGTTGTTGGACCTCTTTAAGTTGCTTATCCAAATCAACAATTCTATTCTAGTTATCTGCAACTTTCTTCTCACAAACTTGGTGTTGATCAAGTAAGTTGTCCCACTCATTTGTACCATTACTACCTTCCCCAATTCCCTCATCTGAATCTGCTAAGGCTTCTTTCACAATTTTGATACCTTCCTCTTCAGAAGTGACTGGCCAATCCCATACAATCTGAAAAAAAAGGAATAATTTATAATTACTTAATATTTACTGCAATAGCATGCACCACAAATTTAACAAATTGCAAATATACCTCAACAGATAAAAATAGTTCATGTAACCTTCTACTACGATTATTTACACACAGCCAGTGCAAAAATCCTGGAAAACCAATACATTGGACATGGTCACCAACACCCACATGGTGAACTGCCCACACCTATTTCCAAAAAAATAATATACAAGTAATTAAAAATTAATCAAAATGACCAATTTATTACAAAAACATAACTGTACAAATTTTCACTAACCTGCAAGATGGCAACACAACCTGCCAAATATATTTCACTAACATTCTTCTCTTGATAGTACACTTTGGATGCCCTCGTCAAACTTGTAGCTAATAAATTATAAATTGCACCCCTCCTATTATAAATCTAGCGTAGGTAAATTGTCTAACAATTTAAAAGCAAAACAACTAAATGTCCTAGAAGTCCTAGGAACATAAAAAACACATAACCCAAGCAATATGTATAACCTACAAAAATCATCAACACTTTTCTTTCTATTCAAATTCTTGTCCCCACTTTTTTAAAATTGGTTCTAATTTAATTTCTTCACCTTCATCAAACAACCTATTCACCAAACCTCCCTCGTCATTCTCCATTTCCACCTTTTCCCTCACAACCGACAATCCTAATACAAACCATACATCAACAGCTGAAAAAGGAAGTAAACTGTTTCGAATCCTAAATGCACTGTTATCTGATGCCCATCTACTTAGTAGCTCTCTTAGAAGGTTGTTAGAAATGTCCAATACTTTGTCTATTTTAACCATCCATTTAAATGGATTTTTTTTGTATCCTTTCTCGTTGAAAGCTGGTAAGGTTACGGTTCAAATGAATAATATATTGAGTCAGCACATTATGCCTAACTCGTAGCTGCAAAATTACAAAATAAAACAATACCACCATCTTTATTTATTCAACAATGTCACTTCACAAAATATTCAACTATTATGAACATAATCTAAAAACAGCAATTCAATTCAGCTTTTGCATGGGAGACAAAATTCTTGGACAATGAACTTTCCATTCTCTAAACCTTCACAAACAATTCATTTAATAAAAAACAAAAGCGAAAAAAGACATGCAAACATTCACTTGTAACATAACACAATAATGCAAAAAGTGTTTCATAGATCACCACGTAAAAAGGAAGGGGTCACCACTTACCTACACATAACACATTTCAAGCTACCCTTACAATAAACAATTGTCTAACCCCCAATCAGCTCACTGGACTCCCTTTTCAACCCTCACAACAACAAAAATAGGACATGCTAACATTCACTTCTAAGACAACATGATAGTGCAAAAAGTTTTTCATAAGTCACCACATAATAAGGAACAGGTCACCACTTACCTATGATGGAGTTTAATTATTACAGAGGTGAAGTATGTAATATAACTTAAAAAACAATCTAAAGTAAAACGTTTGGAGAACGAACCATGCAAAAAATAAAATAAAGGAAAAGAAAAAGACATAATATACAACACTGATAAAAATATCGCCATGCACCATATTAAGATAAAGTTTGACATGCCAAATACCTTTGTCTGGGTACAACACTACAAAAAGTATAAATTACTTTTCTCATTTGCCAATTCTTAGCAAATACTTATATATTGGTAAAAAGGGTACAACAATATTTAAATACTCCTTGATTGAAGGATAATAAGTTTGATGTTGCAGTCTCATTCGACCAATAGTGATTCCAATATCAGTGCCACTGGTGCTGATTCTCCTTGGGTTGGTTTATATGGCCATAAAACCCCCATCTCCTAAAATATGTGGATCCATTAGTGCTCCTCAAGTTACACCACCCAAACTGAAGCTCGGTGATGGGAGGAATTTGGCCTACCAAGAATTTGGTGTTCCTAAGGAAGAAGCTAGGTACAACATCATTGTCATTCATGGATATAACACTTCCAAACACGAAGCTTTAGCACTTTCTCAAGTATGTTTCAACTACTTGTTCTTCTTTTATGTTGTTACAATACTTTGTTTAGTGTAGTTGTAGATCATTACAGTGGTACGTGTATAAACATAGATTAATAATATATGTTAAATTTGTTGGGTTTGCTTGTATGCAGGAAGTTATTGAGGATCTTGGGATATATTTCCTCCACTTTGACAGGGCAGGTTATTAACAAAGTGACCCACATTCCTCACGTCCTCTTGCAACCATGGATTTCCCAAAATAAACCCTAAAACCTAAACAATGCATTCATAACCAAAACGACCACAACACCAATGCATTCAAAAAATGACCACAGAAAACACAAAAAAAAATTAACCATACACACCTTTTTGCCAAACGAAAACTCTGACCACAACCTTTAAGCACCCGCAACCACTTTGCACTGCCAAGGAAACCTCTTTCGACTCCACCTCACTCCGCCGCACTCCTCGCCTTTTAGGTTCAACGTCTTCGCAATTTCACCAAACGAAAACTCTGGGCTCAATCTTTAACCACCTACAACCTCTTCGCAATTCTAAGGAAACCTCTTTCGACTTTGCCGCACTCCGCCTCACTCCGCCATAGTCCACCCACACTCCTCGCCTTGTTAGTGTTCAACGTTTTCGCGATTAACGTAGCACAGAGACAGTCAACAAGGGGCAGTTTCTTCTTTTCTCCAAAGCTTTCACAGTAATTGTGCAAGTTTTTTCAAAACGAAAACGTTCTTTTATTTTTCCTGTGCATCCAAATATCAAATGACGAATATGCCCCTACTTGCCACGTCAGCTTCAAAGCCATGTTAGCGGGTTGTACCCTGGCACAAAGAGGGAAGGGGTTGTCAAATAATCATTTTCGATAGTTTAATATTTAAGATGTGTTCTATGAATTTTTTTTATTAGAAATAATGATTAAAATAAATAAAATGGATCACTTGGGTGATCTAATCTGTATAGAAACCATGTCCTAAAATAATGTATTTCTTTGAGACCCTACTACAAAAAAGTGTATATGACTCACACAAGAGTCCCATCATAACCTTAGAATACCTCCCAACCATTGTTACTACTTGTATACCCAATGACTAGCATCAGAATAAAACAGAAATATAAGCCCATACGTTCCTAAAATTGGGACATGACATCACCCTTACTAGACAAAAGCATATAAAAGTCACTTACAAGTTATATAAACTCTCATGAAAAAGGATGCCTTGTAGAAAACTTAAGATGTCCAAGTTTCTTCACTCCCTCCCATAGCAGACACATGCATATTCTAACCTTTATACCCAATTCATTAGGCAGTGCATGACTTTACTGTTGTACAAAGTATTAAAAGAGTCCATTATATGACATGCCATACCTGAAGCATTTAAAACCCTTGGACCCACCACTACTGTAGAAATAACTTTTAACGATGATTAAAAACAACATTTGAAGAGAATTTTATAACTATTGTTGATGTAGGTGTCGTTAAAAAGCAAGTCATTTATACGACGGTTATAAAATCGTCGTTATAAGCAAAAAAGTCACGACACGTGGATTAAAATTGTCGTGAAATTGGAATAACACATGAAAAAACTTACTTTTAACGACGGTTCCAGACCAGAACTATCATTGAAAGTGGGTTTTTAAAGACGAATCTAAGTTAGAATCGTCGTTAAAAGTGTTTCTGAATGATTTTTAAATACGATTCTAGGTCTGAACCGTCGTTGAAAGTACCAAGTGTTTTTGTATTTTTTTTTAGTATTGCTATTCTTACCTCCTGCATAATGTAAAAAATTTTCAAACAAGGTATGTGTTGTAATGAAATTCTGGCTACATATAACATCATAATTTAAACAAAAAATTGTATATGAAAATGTTTAACATTAAACTTATAATGTCATTCTAATAATTTATCTACCTTAAGGTGTTATACATGGTTACAAAATATTTTGACCATATTGTCTTAACATACTCCAGTGCTTCTGAGTCTAACGGCTGTGGATCATTGAAAAACTGTAACATTTGAAAATTGTTTGAATTAGTCCATAATTTATAAGCACCAAATTTTAATTTCTTAGTGTATTGATGTATCACCTGATCACAACCTCTATCAATTCCAGCTAACACAATGAATGACATCCACAACATCACATAGTAACCACACTCATAATGTCCAACTTGCTTATTGCAAGGAGTAAACAGAGGATGGATTTGGAGAAATAAAAGGATAAAAGGCAAAAGACTTGGTAAAATCTAGCTTAAATAAAATTTTGTGAATCTGTTTTTCTGTATTTTGTAGGATAATCTATAAGCTATCTTTTATGTTTACTTTGGATGATAACTTGCAGTTTGGAATTTGTCCTTAAAGATAAGTATGCTTAGGTTAATGCAGAATGAGTTGGATTTGTCTGTATAAGGGTTGAGGCACTCCTAAAGTGTCTCATTTTATTTAATTTATTCATTGCTGATAAAAAAACTACAAGTCAAAATAAATGTTATTAAATGAATTAATGACACACATTGAAGTGAGTGCACAAATTTACTTTAAATACCTTATGGTGCATCCAAGTAAGCTTTTTTCCTTTTGCACTTGTCTTCTCACTCAACATGTTATATCCATAATTAGTACTGAAATAATAAAATTTCATGTTAGAACACATAACATTATGCAATGTAGAAGTAATAATATATGTTAAAGGAAATTGTCTAACCTATCTATAATGTGCTCAAAACAGTTAGGAGCTTTCTTATGCAAGAAGCAAAATCATGCAGTGGTATGATCTTGAACATATATGATCAATAGTTGTCAATGATGTCTATATAAAAAATTAGTTAGTTTATCTTATTTCAATAATTTAGTATAACTTAAAACAAATGAATATGCACTTACTCGTGGATATACAAAGCAATATAAATTTGTTTTCCTCTATTCTTTAATGCAGTGGTGATGGATTATGTTGTGCAAATTGTATGAATTCTTCCACGCCTCTCTCGTATGTATCACTTATACGTGGTGTATTAATCCAACTTCGTTCCATAGAACGAATTGACTAAGAAAATCTAAATCGAAATTGTCAAGAGTCGAACATCCTCAGACTCAGAATCACCGCATTTAATACTATATAATTTATTGTAAAACTAAATCAAAATTCTTGAGGGTCAGACACCCTCAGACTCAAAATCAACATGTTCAACACATACATACACACATTTATTATAAAATTAAATAAATACAAAAACAAAATAAACATAACAAACTAACCTCAAGCACCAAAAGTAGCATTTGCAGTATACGCCGAAGAGGTCTAACACATAGTCGCGATTGGATGTTTTTTAGGAGCTGGGATGGGTGTACGGAACAACGGGGGATGGGAGGGGAGAGGGGAACATGCACATCGTTGTCACACGAAAGGAAGGGGGATAGAGGGACGAGTGTACACAATGTTGTTGTGCAAAAGGGAAGGGGAGGATGTGTTGTGCAACGAAGGGAAAGGGAGAAAAAGGAAAAAGGAAGGGTGTGTAGGTGGGTTTGTGATACAAACCAAGTAAGCAAGAGGATGAAAAAGGACTCAAGAGACAAATCACACTATGAGCAGTTATCTTAGCAATCAAGTCAAGGTCCTACCAAATATCACACAGACCTCACCAGAAGAAGAACTAGGCATGGACCAGAACATCAACTGTTCTTTCTTCTGGTCTTCTTAAAAGATAAAAACATGTTTGTAAATAATTTGGGCTCACTTTAGGGGTCCAAATAGAAAAATAGGCTAGAGTAAGTTCACATAGCATAAAAGGGAGTGTACATAGAGAAATGGGCTTGCACCAAGCCCATTTTTCCAAGATAAGGCACTTAGAATTAGGGTTTTTAACCTAGCTTCTAGAAGTTATGCCTAAGTCATTCCTTCCTATATAAAGGGTGTCTTCCTATAGATGTCTACTTACAACCTCTTATTGATGACCTTAATAAATTGTGGAATGAAGGTGTATCACATATGATATCCCCACAAAAGAAAACTTTGTATGAAAACTTGCTTGATGTGGACAATAAATGATTTTCCAACTTATGGGATGTTATTAGGATGGGGGACTAAAGGAAAATTAGCATGCCCTCATTGTATGGAGGACACAAAAGCTTTTACATTGAAATATTGTGGTAAAAGTAATTGGTTTGATTGTCATCGACAATTCTTGCCAATGGAATATCCCTTTAGGAGAAGTAAGAGGAGATTTATGGAAAACATAACTAGATTGAATGGGTGGGTCTCCTTATTTCTCAAATTGGGAGAAATTATGGGAATTTATCTGAGACTTTCCAAAGGTACCTTACTTATGGACAATATCATAATTGGACAAAACAATCAATTTTTTGGGATTTGCCATATTGGAAACACAACTTGTGAAGATACAATATTGATGTCATGCACATAGAATTTTTTTTCTTTTTTGATAATATGTTCAATACTGTCATGGAGGTCAAAGGTAAAACAAAAGACAATCAC
Source organism: Phaseolus lunatus (assembly GCA_013389735.1). Lineage (NCBI taxonomy): Eukaryota > Viridiplantae > Streptophyta > Magnoliopsida > Fabales > Fabaceae > Phaseolus > Phaseolus lunatus. The sequence continues at coordinate 13,624,451 of CM023863.1, forward strand.
AAGGCAAGAATGTATGTTGTTGAATTCTATCTACGTGGGGACTTACAATTGGTTTAGTTACAAAATGGGAAGTTATCAAAGCCAAAGGGAAACTACACTTTCAGCACAAAAGATGCAAAATCAATTTATAAATGGAGTACAAAGTTGAAGATGTCAGATGGTCATACTTCTAACATTGCTTGGTGTGCAAATATGATAAAAGGAGTATGCATGGCATGAAAATTCATGACTATCATGTTTTCATGTAGTGTTTACTACCAATTGCATTTCGTTCATTACCAGAATTTGTCTAGAATGTCATTGCTGAAATAAGTCGATTTTTTAGAGATTTATGTACTAACACTTTGAGGATGGATGATTTAATTCAAATGAAAACAAACATACCAATCATTATTTGTAAATTGGAAAGAATCTTCCCACCTAGTTTCTTTGATTGAGTGGAACACCTTGTTATTCATCTTCCTATGGAGGCAATAATTGGTGGTCATGTTCAATACATATGGATGTATCCTTTTGAAAGGTAACGACCTTTTACTCAATTTGAATGTTCCTAACCATTGTATAATGCTTAAAACTTGTTGTTTCTTGTAGGATGATGGGCGATGCAAAACGAGCAGTGACTAATTTGACAAGGGTAGAAGGATCAATATACACATTCTACTTACACCGTGAAATAATATAATTTATTTCATTTTATATGTAGTTATTTATTGTAAAATTTAAAAAATATCAAATATATTTATTTCACTTTGTATTTAGTTATTTATTGTATTTTTTTTCTTTTTATATTATTTTTGGATGTGCTTAGCGCATTAGTTTTGATTAAATGAAAAGTATCAATTTATATTTTTATCAATAAAATAATAATTATTTTTATTTATCATTAATGTTTTTGGAATCATTTTATTCTTTTATGAATATTTAAATATTAATTTATTTTATTTTACAGCTATTGTAGAATATATAGTAATTATTCAAATTCTGACTAGCTTTGCAACTTTCACATACATTTACCAACCAAAAGCTTATATTTGTTTTTCTATTTTTACTTGAGTCAATAAACTTTCATACATTTATTATAAATTTAAATTTAATTTAAAAATACAATTAAAATTTAGTATAGATTAAACCTTCGCAATCTTAATATTTTATTATTATTTTTATTTACCGTAAATATTTATTAATTTTTTTTTAATTTAACAGGAGCTTTATGTTGATTACATCCAATTTTTTTGGTTTTTACTATTTTTTTTTAGAAAAGATGTTAGCATGGATTAACCTTCACAATTTTAATATTCTATTATTATTTATATTTTCTATATATGCTGGTTTAGCCGATACAATACATTATTTTTGTTCTCTTTTTTTACATATCTAAAGTGTGGGTTTTACATTTACTAGATTCACGTTAGTTTTGGTTTTTTTATTTATTTTATTTTAAAAAATTAATGTGGGTTTTACTTAACTAGATCCATATTATTTTAGCTTTTTCTCTTTCTTCCATTTATTGAAGTCTTGACCACAACTATTAGCAACTATTGCATAGCCTATACAAATTTGTTGGTAGAATTTTCTTGTTGTGGGTGAAAGTATCGCGTATAATGTTTCCAACAATTTACATAAGTCATTTGTGAAATATTTGGAGATAAGTATCTAAGGAGGCCTAACAACAAAGACACTTATAGATGCATTGCAAATGTAAAATTTGCCTAATATGAATATGTCAATTTTGTTAACATGGCACTCATTCTTAAGACGGTGAGCTTGTGAGCAGTTCTTGGCACTACAAAGTTAAATAATGACATTGTTATATTAAACGTGTTTAATGGAGATATATTAGGTTGTAATGAAACTCAATATAATATGAAATATTATTTAGTGGATCACATATATATATATATATATATATATATATATATATATATATATATATATATATATATATATATATATATATACACATTTGTGGAGACCATTTCAATTCCACAAGAAAAAAATTATTTTTTTCGACGAAGAATCAACTAAACAAAGTTCAACATGTATTACTCCAATCTTAATTTACAATTCTTTTACCAGAAAAAAAATAATTAAATTTTTACAAAAGATATATTAAATTTTAGTTAACTTTTTTATAATAAAATAGCTAACTTTTTATTCATTTATATTGATAAATATTATTATATATCATTACCAAGTTAAAATATAAAATATATTAAGGGTCGCTTGAAAATTTGGTTTGGTGATCGATGAGTTTAAAAATAAGGAAAATGTTTTTTCAACATCCCCAAGTCCCTTGTGCCAGATTACATCTGGCTGACATGGGAACTTTGAATATGTGGCAGTGGCAATTTTGTAAAATGAGAAAGGAAAAGTGTGTGATTACGTGGCAGGGTCAATTAGGTAAAATGAGAAAGGCATAAGGTAAATTAAAAATTGCAGAACCTTAATTGAATACAACGTTCGTGGAAGAGAGGAGTAGCAGGAAAGAGTGCTTGGAGTGAACATTCGACCGAACATTGTAGCGACCATTGCAAAGGGTTTCGGTGGCGTAATGCGAAGGGTGACGGCGGCATAGTGTGAAGGGCGACGAGGATGTAGTGTGAAGTTGTGGTATTTTAGGGTTTAGGTTGTGGTGATGTGAGAGAGGTTGCAACCGGAGTGCGAGGAACGACTAGAAGGTAAGTATGTTTATTTTCGGTTTTGTGGCATTTTAGGGTTGTTTGTGGTGGTGTCTTGTGTGGCATAAGGTTTATTTAGGGTTTTAGTACGTGAGTTTTTATATTTGGTGTGTTGTTCTCTTCTTTGATGATTGATATTATTGTTGGACTAAAACTTAATCATTGTATATTTGTTTCCACTTGAAAGTTTGTATTATTGAGAAATAGTACTAAACTTTTGTCATGAGGGATTCGTGTTGTGGTTTTTAGGTTTTGAAGTTTGCATTGATTTGGATTTCATTGATTAGTGTTTTGTGGTCTGGCATTTTGGTACTAGTTTTGAACTCTTTCTATGTCTTGTGAGTTACTGGTGATAGAATTTAATGTGAATGTTAATGTACTGAATTAGTGACAGTGACATGGGAAATTGGTGACCCATTGGTTTTTATTTGGTGACCTATGAAACACGTTTTGCACTGTGATATTGTGTTAGAAGTGAATGTTTGCATGTCTTTTTTTACTTTTATGAGGCTTCAAAAGGGAGTCTAGTGAGGTCATTGAATATGTTGAACAATTCATTATTTTAAAGGTAGCTTGAAATGTGATATGTGTAGGTAAGTGGTTACCCCTTGATTTTTATTTGGTTTAGGGTATGAAGAACTTTATGGCATGTGATGTTGTCTTTGAAAAAAACATTTGGATGTCCTTTTTGGGTGATGTGAGTGCTTAAAAGAGAGTCCAGTGAGCTCATTTTAGGTTAGAGAAATCATAATTCTAAGGACAACTTGAAATGTGGTGTGTGAATGTAAGTGGTGGTCCATTCGTTTTTATTTGATGACCTGTGAAGCACTTTTTTGCAATGTGATGTGTTACAAGTGAGTGTTTGCATGTCTTTATTTGCTTTTGTTATGGTTCAAAATGGAGTCTAGTGAGCTCATTGAATATGTTGAACTATTCATTATTTTAAAGGTAACTTGAAATGTGATATGTGTAGGTAAGTGATGACCCCTCCATTTTTTATGTGGTTTAGGTACCTCTTTCTTTTTATGTGGGGATATATGAAGCACCTTTTGCATTATCTTGTTTTGTTACAAGTGAATGTTTGGATGTATTTTTTTGGTTTTGTTTTTTATTAAATGAATTGTTTGTGAAGGTTTAGATAATGGAAAGTTCATTGTCCAAGAATTTCTTGTCTCATGCAAAAGCTGAATTGAAGGTACTGGTTTTTAGATTGTGTTCATAATAGTTGAATATTTTATGAATTGACATTGTTTAATAAATAAAGATGGTGGTATTGTTTTATTTTGTGATGTTGCAGGTACGAGTTAGGCACAATGTGTTGACTCAATATATTGTTCATGTGAACCGTAAGCTTAGCAACTTTCAACGACAAAGGATACAACAAACTCCTTTTAAGTGGATGGTTGAAACGGAGAAAGTTTTGGACATTTCTAACAGCCTAATGAGAGAGCTACTAAGTAGATGGGATCAAGATAACGAGGCATTTAGGATTCGAAAAAGTTTAGTTCCTTTTTCAGTTCTTGATGTTTGTTTTGTATTAGGATTGCCAATTGTGAGGGAGGACGTGAAAATGGAGAATGACGGGGGAGGTTTTGTAAATAGGTTGTTTGATGAAAGGGAAGAAATAAAATTACCAACAATTTTAAAAAAGCTGGGGGAGAAGAATTTCAATATGAAGAAAAATGTTGATGATTTTTGTAGGTTATACATATTGCTTGGGTTATGTGTTTTTTATGTTCCTAGGACTTCTAAGACATTTACTTGTTTTTCTTTTAAATCTTTAGACAATTTAGATGCCCTAGAATTATATAACTGGAGGGGTGCAATTTATAATGTCTTAACAACAAGTTTGACAAGGGCATCGGAAGTGTACTATTAGGAAAAGAATATCAGTGAAATTTATTTGGCAGGTTGTGTTGCTGTCTTGCAGGTTAGGGAAAATGTGTACAATTATGTTGTATTAATAAATTGGTGATTTTGATAAAATGTTAATTACTTGTGTTTTATTTTTTTGGAAATAGGTGTGGGCGGTTCACCATGTCAGTGTTGGTGACTGTGCCCAGTGTATTGGTTTTCCACGATTTTTGCACTGGTCGTGTGTAAATAATTGTGGAAGAAGGCTACATGAAGTATTTTTATCTGTTGAGGTATATTTGCAATTTGTTAAGCTTTTGGTGCATGTTATTGCAGTAACTTTTGAGTAACTAAATATTAATTGCTTTTTTCAGATTGTATGGGAGTGGCCAGTAACTGGTGAAGAGGAAGGAATGAAAATTGTCAAAGAAGCATTACCAAATTCTGATGAGGGAGTTGGGGAAGGTACTGATGGTACAAGTGAGTGGGACAACTTACTTAACGAACACTAACTTTGTGAGAAGAAAGTTGTAGATAACGACAATAGAATTGTTAATTTGGATAAGTAACTTAAAGAGGTTCGACAACTGCTTTTTAGAGAAAATGAGTGGTCAGTTGGATTTGTGCATGGAGCCTACCTAACTTCTGATGCTGCAACCTGTGCTGGTCCAAGCTCATGCAGTTTGGATCAAGGTAGTCAAAGTCGAGATCTTACTTAGGATCGGAAAGATAAACATGAATCGTAAATCAGAAGATCGTAACACAGATCATAAGATCCTACAAATTTTATGAAATTCATAATTGAACCTCATAATATATAAAAGAGTATATAATTAGGTGTAAGTAGCACATCATATCATAAGAGTAACCATTTACTAGTTACAAAATATTGAGAAAATAGTAATCTATCTAAACCAAATAATCTTGCAAGTTAAATTCATATTGAGCTTCATGATTTCCATCTCCTTCATCATTCAAATCAGTCATGTCTAAGTGATGACTATGTAAAGATTCATCCTCCTCTACTTCAATAGGAACTAAGTTTTCATCCAAATCAAATATTTCACTTGGTTATAAAGAGAAAAAACATAGGAGAGCAGGACTGCAGTGAGGAACTTGAAAGGGAAGGGGAGAGGAGTGAGAAAAAAAGAGGAAAAACAATATGCACTTGGTTATGCAGAGAAAAAACATAGGAGAGTGGGACTGCAGTGGGGAACTTGAAAGGGAATGGGAAAGGAGAGTGGGACTCATGTTTGCATGGCTTAAAAAGAATTAATTAAAAATTAATTTTGTTGAAAAAGTTGTAACATTTTTTAGTAAAAACTTAAAAATTTCACTATGCGGTAAATGATTTCTTTCACTGTGCGATAAGTGGATTCCTTTTACTTATTTGAGCTTTTTATTTCATTGAGCCCATATGCTCCTACCTCCATCTTAAACAGAAACCCTAATCTCAAACCATCCCATATGCTTGTGCTGCCTCCCTCTTAAACAAAACAGAAACCCTAATATTAATTACCCTATTTGCTGTTGCTGCCACACCACAGCTACCGTGTCGCACGCCATCGCGTTGCGTCACTGTAAATGCTAGCGTGCTGCTGCAACGATGATGTCAAAAGCGTTGCTTGTGGCGATTTCTAGCATCGCAAAACTCGACGATTCCACGCGAGTTGCGATTTGCAGCGCCGATCCCACGCGATCCGCCGGAATCGTATTATTCTGGTGATTGCAAATCGGCACCATGAGTATACATCGTAAAATCGTACAATCTTACGATGCAACTCGCGATTTTGACTACCATGGTTTGGATATTTTGAAAATGTAAAAAAAAAATTTGCATACAAGTTTGACATGAAACGGTAAGTACATATAGTAAATGTGCAACATAAGTAATTGTAGTCATTACTTCATTTGTTGTTATTGTATGATTAATGAGTTCGCGTTAAATGTTGTTGTAGTGTCATTATGGACATACAAAATAATATCTTGACTAGGCTTGATTTGCAATCATTAAGGCCGCGGTCAAGACTTGACAACATGGTAAAAATTTACATATTGAAGTCTTTCTTCTATTTGCTTATAATATTTACTTAGTTATGTTCAATGTGCTTGTAGGTTATGTTATTTGTAACCGGATTGTTAAATCTGAATCAAAGTTTGAAGTGTTAATTTTGAAGTGCTCAATCGTTTTTCATTCAATTCATGCTTTGCGGTTAGTGTTAATTTAAATTTATTGTTATTTGTTTCAAGTTTTTGGTAATAGTGATAATACAATTTGTTGTTGTAGAGTCGTGTAATTGAGGAGATGAACATGAATGGGGGACAAATTTCATGGAACAATTCCGATTACATATCATTTTGTAGGAATGGTTCATTCCCATATCAGGGAATATCTTATTGTCAATTTGTAAGTTAAATATTACTGATGTTTAGTGTGAAATTTGTTGGTCTTGGTTAGAATGGTCATGTTGACTATCAGTTTAAAATTTGCACTATTTTGTAGGTGTTTGTGCCAACCTTGTTCAATGACAACTAGTGGTTGTACGCACTCAATTGTTAGACGAGGCAATTGCATGTATTGGACTCCATTGGTGATGGAATTGAAGGTCGATACAAGATTGATAAAGCAATGGTAAATACTTGGATGTTCTTGAATACTTAATGAATTGATTTTGTTTGGATTTGTTTATCATTATTGTTAAATTGGATGTTGTAGGTTGTTCGACTGCAACACCTTTTTGAAATTTTGGACGACTTCTCTGGAAAGAGTGGTCCTTAAATTTCATTGATAAAAGAGAAGGTTCCCCTACAACCGAATACGTTAGTATTGATAGTAATAGTGTTATTTATTTTGATTTTCTATGTAGTTTAATTCATTTGGACTTAATATTTTCAATTGTTGTTTGGGGTTAAAAATTTATTTGTTCTATGCAGTTATGACTATGGCATTTTAGTTGTCAAATATATGGAGTTGTGGGATGGTTCACAACACTTGGATGGGAATACCTTTCCCCATTACACCACAGTAAGAGTTATTTTGATGAGTTAACACATTTAAATTAGAGTTTGGTGATTGGAAACTGATTCCATGCTATATTATTCAGAAGGAGCTACTATGGTTTCGTCAAGAAATTCTTTTGTCTTGGGTGCTGGATGAGCGTAACGTTGAACGACAAGCAGTGTTGAAAGATTTGGAAGTAGATTGTCCATGATTTTTATTTGACGTATTTTTGATGTAATTGTACAGTTTTATTGACAAAAATGTTAGTTATTATGAGCTGATGTGAACAATATAGATACATTTGTTTGATCAATGGAAGCAATTTCAATTTGATTTAAGATATTTACTTCATGTATTGTTATATATATCATATTTTGGGCAGAAATGTGTCATTGGACAACAGGAATGTTAACTTGTATGTTCATAAATTGAGTGATATTGAGTGTTGTTTTGACTTTTCATAGGAACCATTGTACTGTAAGTGGGGACCCATGTGTAAATAAGTGGGGACCCATGACAAGGTTTCTGCAAGTTCATTGTTTTCATCTTGGTTTTTGGGATTCAGAACTTGGCAGTGCATGATGTGTTTCAAGGGACGTAGTTATAAGGTATAAACGTCAATTGGGTGGTAAAAGAATGTTGTGGTGGTCATAGGAAACCCTGTACTGTAAGTGGGGACCCATGTCTCAATAAGTAGGGACCCATGACAAGGTTTTTGCATGTTCATTTTTTTGCATGTTGGTTTTTGGGATTCAGAACTTGGCAGTGAAGAATGTGTTTCAAAGGAAGTAGCTGTAAGGTATGAACGTCAATTGGGTGGGTAAAGGCATGTTGTGGTGGTCATAGGAACCCCTGTACTATAAGGGGGGACCCATGTGTAAATAAGTGAGGACCCATTACAAGGTTTCTTCATGTTCATTTTTTTTCATGTTGGTTTTTGGGATTCAGAACTTGGCAGTGAAGGATGTGTTCAAAGGACGTAGCTGTAAGGTATGAACGTCAATTGGGTGGGTAAAGGAATGTTGTGGTGGTCTTAGGAACCTCTATACTATAAGTGGGGACCCATGTCTATGTTTCTGCATGTTCATTTCTTTCATCTTGCTCTTTAGGATTCAGCACTTGGCGGTGCAGGATGTGTTTCAAGGGACGTAGTTGTAAGATATGAACGTGAATTGGGTGGGTAAAGGAATATTGTGGTGGTCATAGGAACCTCTGTACTATAAGTGGAGACTCATGTGTTAATAACTGGGGATCCATGACTAGGTTTGTGCATGGTCATTTTTTTTATCTTGCTTTTTAGGATTCAGCACTTGGCAGTGCTTGATGTGTGTGAAAAGACGTACTTCAAAGCTATGAACCTCAATTGGTTCGATGAAGGCATGTGGTGCTCATAGGAACCCTTGAAGTTTAAGTGGCGACCCATGTGTTAATATGTGGGGACCCATGACAAGGTTTGTGCATGGTCATGGGACAGTTCAAATAAAGCATATTTGTGAAGCCTGTGTTGTATTTCGGTTCATGAATGGTTGGATAGTATGTTATAAGGGCAGAAGGGAGGGGACTAATATTATTTCTTCACCAACCTAATTGTCATTCATTTCAATCAAATTGATTGGAAGAAATTATAAAAAACCTCCAAACATTAACTTGGAGGATGACATGACAATGCATAAAGTTCTACACAGGTCCCCCTTAAAATGAAAGGGGTTCCCACATACATTCACACACCAGAATTCAAGCTACTCTTGCACTATCCAATTCTCTAACCTCCAATCAGCTCACTGGAATCCCATTTGAACCTTCACAACAACAAAAAAATCACATGGAAATATTAACTTGGAGGATGACATGACAGTGCATAAAGTTGTACACAGGTCCCCACTTAAAAATCAAAGGGGTCCCCAATACATTGACACACCAGAACTGAAGCAAGTCTTGCACTATCTAATTTCATAACCTCCAATGAGCTCACTGGAATCCCATCTGATCCCTAACAAGACCAAAAAAATGACATGGAAAAATTAACTTGGAGGATGACATGACAGTGCATAAAGATCTACACAGGTCCCCACTTCAAATGAAAGGGGTCCCCCCATACCGTCACACACCAAAATTCAAGCTACTCTTGCACTATCCAATTCCCTAACCTCTAATGAGCTCACTGGAATCCCATCTGAACCCTCAGAAGACCAAAAACACGACATGGAAACATTAACTTCGAGGATGACATGACAGTGCATAAAGTTGTACACAAATCCCCACTTAAAATCAACGGGGTCCCCACATATATTCACAGACCACAACTGAAGCTACTCTTGCACTATCCAATTCCCTAACCTCCAATATGCTCACTGGAATCCCATCTGAACCCTCACAAGACCAAAATATCGACATGGAAACATTAACTTGGAGGATGACATGGCAGTGTATAAAGTTGTACACAAGTCCCCACTTAAAATCAAAGGGGTCCCCACTTACATTCACACACCAGAAGTGAAGCTAGCCTTGCAGTATCCAATTGACTAACTTCCAATGAGCTCACTGGAGTCCCATCAGAACCCTCAAAACACCAAAAAAACGACATGCAAACATTAACTTGGAGGATGACATGACAATGCATAAGGTTTTAACAGCTCCCCACATAAAATCAAATGGGTCCCCATTTAGATTCACACACCAGAATGTAAGCTAGTCTTCTAGTATCCAATTGCCTAACCTCCAATGACCTCAATAGAGTCCCATCTGAACCCTCACACCACCAAAAAAAAGACATGCAAACATTAACTTGGATGATGAGTTCACAGTGCATAAAGTTCTATGCAGGTCCCCACTTCACAGGTCTAGACTATTGAATTGCATAACCTAGATTGAACTCAATTGACCACATTCACTACAAACTTTAACAAAGACACCTCAACAATATAAAACAATCACTAATATACCTGCAAAGCTGACCAAGGCAATAAACATTTATGAATGAATAACAAAATTAATCAACTCAGACATTGACAGTTTCCACAATAAATTAATCCTGAACAAAATATTTGTTACCACAATTTCATAACAACATAAATTGTACAATACCACAAATTACAATCGTTTCAACCATGTCAATAAGCCATGCATCCACTAACTTAAAACTAGAAAAACCTAAAAACATATCTATTAATGAAGTACTTAAGCATCAATTTTTCGGTTTTTTAGCTTCCTCCTTGAATATGTTGTCCAAGGTGTTTTCAAAAAAGCAGTCTTGAAACGTTTCCTCGATTCATGGTTCATTTTAGGAAAGATGTTGACTTCTTCATTTGGTTGGTATTCATGTCCATGTATGTCTTTCTCTTCATCTACATCTTTATGACTACTTTCTGCCTTTCTGAAGTATGTGGAATCCACTGAAAGAGGTTCAACTTCAAGTACTTTCGATCGAGTATTATCAAGAACAAAATTTCTGCTTGCAATTAACTTAAGTATCTCGTTGACCTCTTTCTCCATACTTGTGATTAATACTTCCTGCTCCTCAAATTTGTGCATCAGTTCAACAACTTTCACCTTCATTGCACGAACTTCATCCTTTGTTGGTTTCTTCTTCCTAATTCCATAACCAATTTGGGGAAAACCTTCTTGAACAAATTCACTACAAAGTTCTTCATTGGAAGCACATAACTCAACAACAACCTGTTCGTTGACATATATAATTTGAAACTTAATTATCTACATTCAGAACAACATTAATGTGATAGAAATTCCAATAAAAATGACATACCTTATTCTTACGCAGACCACATCAAAGTGTTGAACCAAGTGGTGTTCAAGGTTTTGAAGAATCCAAATCCTTTGGAGGATGATGAAGCTTTTGCTATGTTTGCTGTTGCTGTGCTGGTTTAGTTAGGATCTGGGTAGTTTGAGTTGTGTAACTCAACCTTTGATTGAATCTAAAGCTCAAGCATCTCAACTTTCAAACAAAGTAAAGTGTTTTTTTCAAACTGAGTTAAAACAACCGATTGTTTTATCGAAACAACCGATTGTTTAAGCTTAGGTGTTTTGAAAACTGTTTTGAAGTGTGAAAATTGGTTAAGTAACAAAACAACCGATTGATTCGAGGAAACAATCGATTGTTTGTTATGTTTTTATAACAGAAAACAGTTTTGACTTTGACTGAGCTTTAAATGCTTTTAATTCATACGCTCCAGTCATTAAATGCTTTGACCAATCTTTCTAAAGCAATTAAGAGTTTGTTAAGATTTGATTACAAACATCTTCTTTGAATATATACAGAAAAACAGATTTGAGTTTTAAGAATCTAAGTGAATTGAGAAAGTTTTTCTAAGAGTTGGAGATTGCTTAGAGTTTTGGTTGATCAAAGTGCTGAGATAGGATTCTCTTGTACTGATTTCAGATTGCTTCTGTAACAAGTGTAATCCTTGTAATTCTGTGAACATTTGTTTGTGTTGTTGCTAAGAAGAGCTGTGTGTTCTTGAGGGGATCAAGATCAGCTTTCTTAGTGTGGTGTGCTGACCAAGGAAAGTGTGTTTCTTGAGGGTGTTCAAGGTCACTTTCTTGGTTGTGTGTAAGTAATCTAGTGTTGATTGCTTAGTGGATTTCCTCAGGGTTTCTGAGAAGACTGGATGTAGCTCTGGGTTGGAGTGAACTAGTATAAACATCTGTGTACAATCTCTCTATCCCTAACTCTTTAATTTCAGTTTGTTTGTTGTTTGCTGGTATAAACAACTGATTGTTTCGAAGAAACAACCGATTGTTTTCCTGGCAGTGCTGTTTTGCTTGCTGTTTTGGCAAACTGAATTGCTTAATCATTTGATTTCTGAAAGATATTCATTCTAGCTTGGAAAAGTTTGCGAAAACCTCTTTAAACAATTCACCCCCCCTCTAGTTTAAAGCCATCTTTCCTAACACAAAGTTCATGGTCACCAACTCTAACATCCATCAAATGCATGATACGGGGATATTTATTTTCACTCCTAGTAACTTGACACTTATAAGAGAACAAATGCTCCATCACCATATCTGAAAAATGAATACAAAAATTCATTTATTACAATTATTACAAACACTTACCAATAAGAAAAATGTTTCATATTACCTGCAAGAGGTAAACACAACCATCCACATGGATAGACGACATACTTTCCTCGGTCATCCATTTTGAAGTCGGACACAAACTATCAACCAAAATGTCATACACTAAACCCCCCAATTATACATACCAAGTTTGTCTAAATCATCAACAATGTTAAACAACCCATCATGAACTAAACCCATTCTATTAGGCACAATAAACTCCGACAAACCTAACAGGATGTACAACTTACAAAAGTCCTCTGAGGAAATATCATTCCCACGTTTCAAAATTATAGAATAAATCATTTCCACACTTACATCACCTTCTTCAAAAAAATTCCTAATGCGAGATATAATTCTACTTTTCCTTAAATCAATTTTTGTACCAGCTACTCTAAGACCTACAGCTAAACACACGTCTAACAAACTAAACGACACATATTGACACTGAATTGCAAAACCTTGCTTCCTCTCCACCCAAGCACTACATAACTTACTTAAAAGTCCACGGCTCAATTTTATCTCCTCACGGACACACATAAGCCATCCAAATGGGGTGGACTGTATAATACACTTTTGTTCCAAACTTAACTGCTTGTTCACAACTCCCACACACTTTGACCTGCAATTATGCCTAAACACCTGTATATGAAATCTAATACAAATACACTTTAATATATAAAATTATAAAAACATAAATATAACATCATGTCTACTTTAAAACAAAACTCATCATTTCAATCAAACCTTAGCTTGAGCCTTGGAATGAGGATCAATCATAACAACCTCCTCATCTAAATGTCCGCTAATTGACATTATATCCTGAACAAGTAATTACTTAACCAATTCAAAACCATGAACACCACAATTCAATTCTATAAAAACCAAAATAAATAGTGCCCCAGCAAAATACATGCAAAAAATTAATAAAAAGCACACCAATTTTAACTATGCATAAACGTGGTGGCAGGTCACCACCTATTCCCACATACCTCACCCCTTCCCCATCCTCCTTGCCCATCTCAACCCTCATAAAACCATATGTAAACATTAACTTCGAAGGTTACAAGACAGTGCATAAATACCTACACTCATCACATTTGAACCTACACTTACAATAATCAATTCTCTAACCTTGAATCATCTCACTGCACTACCTTTTCAACCCTCACAACACCAAAACAAGACATGCAAACATAATAGTGGTAAGACAACATGACAGTGCAAAAAGTGCTTCATAGGTCACCACATAAAAACAAAAGGGTCACCACTTCCCCATGATAGTGTCACTAATTCAGGACATTAACATTCACATTCAATTCTATCACTACTAACTCAGTCCCTAACCTTCTGGACACACAAAAACTTCAAAATCAGTCCCAAAATCGCACAACAAAAAATAATGAAAACCTAATCCATTGAAATTTCAAAAACTAAAAAACCATAACACCAAATTTTACAAATGAAGTTTCTTTTTTAACTTCATGTTTTCAATGCCATAAATTTAGTGATATTGACCCTTTTCAGTTAAACTACAAAACTGGTACATTCATGTTCAACTTACAAGGTTTTATACCAAATCTCTGTCAATTGGCTCAAAAAGTGGGACATAATGAACAAATTATGCTTCTACGTTCACCTAACCTACCACCACTATTTTATTTGCCACTTATCCTTCTTTGGTCCATTATTCTTGCACTATTCTATTCGCACATTTTCATGATTTTTATGTAATCAAACCGTATGACTGAACAGTATGACAAGGATGGTTACTAACAGTTTTACTTATTTGTGATTAATAGTCATTACATATTGCACTTCTTCATAATGATACAAACTTTCTTTAACTAATATTCTTTAAAAGAATTATATCAAAATTTCCAAACTTAAACACTGAAACTGGTTTTTTTAGTAATTTAAACTGTACAAGGCTACAAGCTTTATTTTGGGAACAAAATTGTCATACAAAATTATAGGTCACCACATAAAAACGAAGGGGACCCCACTTTGTTAGACAGAAAACATTGCAAACATTCACATTAAATTCAAAACCAGCAACTCATAACACACAAAAAAAGTTCAAAACCAGTCTCAAAATCGCAGACCAAAAAACAGTAAACAATCAAATCCAAATCAATTAAAAATTCAAAACTCAAAAACCACAACAACAAACAAAGAAATGCAGTTACACTACATTGAACGCTAGACAACGGAAATCAAACCAAAAGCAAAACAATCAAACAAATAAGCCCTAAACCAAACGAAACAAAATACATACTTGATTCGAAATTGTACTCTTCAACCAAAACCCTAATGCCAACGTACCTCTATGAAGCTTGCTTCTCCGCCGCACACTTGTTTCGCGCCCAATCCAAAACCCTAAACTGCCGCACTAGAAAAGGTCCAATCGAAAACCCCACCAATCTAAACCCTCCCAATCCAAAACGCAGACAAATTAAAACCTCTTCTTTCACAATGAAGAACCTCAAACGCAAACGTTATCCCTTCGCAATCCACAATCCTACCTTTCAAACGCACCGATCAATGGAAGAACAAACCCTATTGCTTCGACAAATCCTTTCATGAACGCACTCCCTTTCAGAAAGGCACCTCCAAACACTAGTACAAAAATAACAAAAGACTGCTCATTATTTAACGCGGTCCAGCGCCAAAACGCATTCGTTAAAAAAGCAGTGGCATTTTTGTAATTATATTGATTTACAAATGCGGTCATTTGGTAAGACCGCATTTGTAAATCGAAGCGCATTGATTTACAAATGCGGCCTTAACAATGACCGCATTTGTAAATCACACGTTTTGATTTAAAAATGCGGTCTTAACAATGACCACATTTGTAAATCAAAACGTGTGATTTACAAATGCGGTCTTACCAAATGACCGCATTTGTAAATAATTTTTACCCTAAAATTTTGAACGCGCTAAACAGTTTCTCTTCACCGCTTGTCGTTTTCGTTTTGCTGTTGCGCTGCTGGTTCCCGTTCGCTCGTGCATTCGTTCCCGTTGGCCTTCTTCTCTTTCACATTTGGTAATATTCTCCTTCGTTTTCGTTTTTGAGTTCGTTGCACCGATTGGTTTTGGCTTTTGTTTTCGTTTTGGTTTTCTTTCACGTTTTCGTTCACTGTTTCATTGCCATGCACGCACTGGTTCTTGTTTTTTTCCCTTTGTAGCTTGAGCGCTATCTACTGCCGTCACCGCTGCTGCTGCCACTGCTGCTGCCGCCACCGCTCTCTACCGCTGCCGCTGCCACCAACGAAGGCTTCTCATACAAGGTTGGTGTTGTTTTTTATATTTTTTTTTATTTTTTTATTTTTAATAATGTTCTGAATTTTTATTTTTTTTATGTATTATAATTTAAATTATTCAATTTAGTTGCATTATACAAGGTTAGTTTTTATGGATTTTAGAATTTTTATGTTAGTTTAGATGTATTTATAATTTGTATTTTTGAATTTATATTATTCAGCATTTATTATAATTTGTAATATTATGTTAGTTTAGTTGTATATTATAATTTGTATTTTTGAATTTATATTATTCAATATTTATTATAATTTGTATTTATATTATGTTAGTTTATTTGTTAGGTTTTGAATAGAATTATCGTTGTTGTTTTGAGTCCGAAGGTGTTCGACCTTTGGCAATAATACGTGCTGGTATTGAGTTCGGGGTTTTTGACCCTCGTCAAAAATGTTAGATAGAACCCTGAGTTCTCAATGATTATTGCAGAATATGGATCGAAATTGGATAAATTCTGTTCGTATAAGTGATGAGTATGAAAGAGGAGTAGAAGAATTTATACAATTTGCACAACGTAACGCAATTAATAGTGGTCATGATGGAACAAAGATCAGGTGTCCGTGCGTTAATTGTTTGAATGGAAGGATATTAGATGTTAATTTAATGAGGGAGCACCTGTTATGTGATGGGTTTCTTCGATCGTATACAACCTGGACATGGCATGGTGAATTATTAAATTTACCACATGTTTCCGTAACTGAAGAATATGTGGGGTCCACCATGGATGAAGCAGTACACGATGATGTAGAAGATGATCGATTGGAAGACATGATTCGTGATGTAGGAGCTGAGTCTTTTGCAAAAGTGCATGGATATGGAAGTATGTCAAGCGATGCAGAGACTCCATTGTATCCTGGATCAACTAACTTCACACGGTTGTCGATGGTATTAAGATTGATGAATTTGAAGGCAATAAACGGATGGACTGATAAAAGCTTCACGGAATTGCTCCAGCTGTTGAAGGATATGCTTCCAGAGGGAAATACTCTACCTAATCGTAATTACGAGGCCAAAAAGATTCTTTGTCCAATGGGTATGGAGTATAAAAAGATACATGCATGTCCTAATGATTGTATATTATACCGGAAAGATTTTGAATTCTTGAAAAGTTGTCCGAGGTGTGGGTTATCACGTTATAAGTTGAAACAAAAAGATGATGATTCTATTGATGAGATGGAAAAGCATGGACCCCCAATGAAGGTTATGTGGTATCTTCCCATCATTCCAAGGATGAAGCGTTTGTTTGCAAACCCAGACGATGCTAAGAATCTTAGATGGCATGCAGATGAGAGGAAATGCGATGGCATGTACCGACATTCAGTTGATTCTATTCAGTGGAAGAAATTTGATGATGAGTTTCCAGAGTTTGGTAAAGAATCAAGAAATATACGACTTGGTTTAGCTACAGATGGAATGAATCCGTTTGGTAATATGAGTACAAATCACAGTTCATGGCCTGTTATATTGGTTATTTACAACTTACCTCCTGGATTATGCATGAAGCGAAAATACATGATGTTGTCTATGATGATATCCGGTCCGAAATAGCCAGGGAATGACATAGATGTTTATCTTAGTCCCCCAATCGAAGATTTGAAGTTAATGTGGGATCAGGGTGTTGAAGTATTTGACGGATTTGGTAAAGAAACTTTCAGGCTGCATGCCATGTTATTTTGCACCATCAATGACTTTCTGGCATATGGTAACTTATCAGGTTATAGTGTTAAGGGTCATAAAGCGTGTCCAATATGTGAAGAAGACGCTGCTTCTCAACAATTGAAACATGGAAGGAAAACAGTATATCTTCGGCATCGGAGGTTTCTTAGAAGTCATCATCCTTACCGGAGGTTGAAAAAAGCCTTTAATGGACACCAAGAGAGTAGTGGTCCACCAACTCCATTAACCGGTGTTGAGGTTTACGAAAAGGTAAATAACATAGACCACATCTTCGGTAAGTCAAAAAAAAAGTCATCTGTGACAAATATTTGGAAGAAGAAATCAATCTTCTTTGATCTTCCCTACTGGTCGAGGTTAGAAGTCAGACATTGTATAGATGTAATGCATGTTGAGAAGAATGTGTGTGATAGCTTAATTGGTACACTTCTTAACATTAACGGGAAGACGAAGGATGGTCTAAATGTTCGTTTAGATTTGATTGAGATGAACATACGCGGCGAGTTGGCACCCATAGAAATGGGTAAGCGTACATATTTGCCCCCAGCCTGTTACACAATGTCAAAAGATGAAAAAATTAGTTTTTGTCAATGTCTAAAGGGTGTGAAAGTGCCACAAGGACATTCCTCAAATGTGAAGAGCCTAGTGTCAATGCAAGATTTGAAGTTAATTGGGTTGAAGTCTCATGATTGTCACATCTTGATGCAACAGTTGTTGCCGGTAGCTATCCGTGGGATCTTACCAAAAAATGTTAGACATACCATAACCCGTTTGTGCTCATTCTTCTCTTCCATCTGTTGTAAAGTCATTGATCCCTCAAAACTAGATGAACTTCAAAATGAAATTGTTGTTATCTTGTGTGAATTGGAGATGTTTTTTCCTCCGTCTTTTTTTGACATCATGGTTCATCTACTGGTGCATCTGGTAAGAGAGGTTAGATTGTGTGGACCAGTGTACTTAAGATGGATGTATCCTGTTGAGCGGTATATGAAAATTTTGAAAGGTTATGTGAAAAATCATTATCATCCAGAGGCTTCAATGATTGAAAGGTACATAGCTGAAGAAAGTATTGAATTTTGTTCAGAGTACATGACAAAAGTAAATCCAATAGGTGTTCCAGCTAATTCATGGCACCACAGGCGTTCTACATCTAAATGTTTACGTGGTGTGAATATTGTAAGCAAATCTCGTGAAGAAGTCTTGTAAGCACATTTGTACATATTGAATAACACAGATGAAGTTGTACCTTACATAGAAGCTCATAAAGCCATTGTGAAGGCAAATAACCCAAGACAAGCAGAGAAATGGGTCTTGATGGAACATAATAGAACTTTCATGCCTTGGTTTAAAGATGAGATGTTCAAGGATTCAACGGCATCAGAGACCTTGACTTGGTTGGCTGCTGGATTGAAGTTTGATGTCATCTCATGTACAGCATACGAAGTGAATAATTGTATATTTTACACGAAGTCCATGGATGAAAAGAGTACAGTTCAAAATTCTGGTGTTACTCTTGAAGCCGAGTCAATGCAGTTTTCGACTTCAAAAGATACAAATCCAGTACTTGGATCAATGGCATACTATGGGTTTATAGAAGAGATATGGGACATTGACTACACTGAGTTTTCCGTTCCAGTTTTCAAGTGTAAATGGGTTGACAATAAAAGTGGGGTTAAAATTGATGATTCAGGATTCACACTAGTGGACTTTAGAAAGATAGGGTATCGAGATGAGCCATTTATAATGGTTCAACAAGCATCTCAAGTTTTTTACGTGAAAGATCCTACGTCAGAACATTGGTATGTCGTTTTACACGGCAAAAAACAAGGGGAGACCATAGATGATATTGAAAGTGGTGACCCCTGTTCATTCACACCAATGATAAGTAATAAAGATGACGATGTAGTTGATGATGTACATGCAACCCGTAAAGACCACAGTGAAGGAATTTACATATGAACATTCAACCCACATGCAACATGTAAATAAGCATTTAGAATTTTATGTATTATTTTTATATGATTTTAATTCGATGCACATTAACTAATGTTTCTTACCTAATTTTTCTAACAGAGACATGGATGACGACCAGACTCCAGTCAGACCTCGATCTGGACGAGGCAGTAGAGGACCTACTAGATTGAAGCGTCTTGCATTGAGACGTGCTGCTGGTGAGAAGACACATGTTGACATTGACGTCAACACTGGAGTGGCTTTTGGGCCTAAGGCAGATGAGTTTATGAGTTATCTTGGAGTTGTTTCTTGTGAGAGGCTCTCCATTTTGATTAATTCATGGGATGAGGTTTCAGAGGCTGATCGGAACATGCTTTGGGAGGATGTTCTGGTAAGCTTTACATTATTATTGTTATCATATAATGCTTTTTAATATTGATTAATTAATTTTAATTTAATGATGTTATTTTCCAGGCAAACTTTGACATTCCTAATGTGGAACCGCTTCGATCAAAGATATTATCCAATATCACACTTAAATTTCGTACCTTTAAGTCAAGACTGACTACGAGATACTTTTTTGGCGACCTTAAAGATGAAAATCCATGTTTAAAGTACAAACATATTGATGAAGAGACATGACGTCTTTTTAAAGAAAGCCGTCAAAATGAGGCTTGGATGGTAAGTGAAGTAACTTAAATTTTTTTGTTTATATAACATTAATAAGTATATCTTATTTACTTCAGTTTGTTTATTTCAATTATGACAGGATCGTCGGAAGAAAGC
Organism: Phaseolus lunatus; assembly: GCA_013389735.1. Taxonomy (NCBI): domain Eukaryota; kingdom Viridiplantae; phylum Streptophyta; class Magnoliopsida; order Fabales; family Fabaceae; genus Phaseolus; species Phaseolus lunatus. The sequence goes on from CM023863.1 coordinate 13,644,791, forward strand.
TCAAGAGATAGCTTTGAAGAATGTTACCCCGCACGTTATGTCTCGTTCGGGGTATCGAAAACTTGAGCAAGCACTGATGGTGGAAAAGGAGCAATCTAAACAGGGGACGTTGTCTGAGAATGTGGAAACAGGGGTCACTTCTCCTCCATCACCACCTTTTCGCCATGAAAAATGGAAGAGGACTCGAATTAAAAAGTCGGGTGTACCAAGTTCTGAGCAATCCGGGATTATCATCCAAAAAATTGTAAGTTTTTTTTTTATTATTTTCATTTATTTTAAAGCATTATATTATAAGGCTTGAAAATATGATTTTTGTGTACTCTTGCAGGATTCCTTGGAATCCGACGGTACATTTGTTGCTGAAGGTCGTCATGATATCCTGGTTGAAGCAATTGGACGACCTAAGCACTCTGGTTGTGTTCGTGCAGTTGGACAAGGGGTGGGAATTAAACTATTTTTTGGAGATTCACAAAGACAGTCATCCTCCTCCTCCAAAGAGAATGAAAGTCAACTGAAGACTAAGATACGTGAAGAATTAATGAAGGAGATGAGAAAGGAGACTGAATTGATGTGGCTAGAGATGAAAAAGGAGAATGATCGAATGCGACAAGAGTTTCTATCGCAACAAGTTTGTGCTGAACCCCTTGTTAGTCCCACTCCCAAGAGCACAAAGGGGAGTTGTGCAGCTCCTCCAACATCAGGGGATGATATCAATCAGACGGAGGATTGTGAGCTACTGGTAGTGGGCGGCAAACTTCCTCGGGTGGTGGCACTTGGAAAAGTCTATCAAAACGCCGCCACCTTACATAACGTTCCTCTCTCACCTGATGTGGCGAAGGTAACAGTTGAAAAAGTACGAATTCCTGATGCTCGTGTTCCACTACCTACAGATGAGGTAACCACTGTGGCCGATGCATTTCAGACATTCGCTTGGCCCAGAGAGCTCATTCAATCTATGCCCAAACCTCATGTAATAATTTCATTTCATTATATTATTTTTTATTTATACTTATATATTACATATAATTTAATACAAATGTTCTTTATCTTGTAGAAACCTTTTCGGCCACCAAGTCCAAAGAAGAAACGTGAGGTTCCAGTTGACAATCCTATAGCTTCATTAGGTCTCATTGCTAGTCAGATTGGCAATGAACCTTTTCCAGTTCCGTGGGATGATACATTTTTTCAGATAAACACTAAACTGCCACTGATGATTTACAACATAGATTTATCAGAATTTATATCTGGGAAACAGGAGCTCAATATAAGTATAATTCAATTTTTTATGATGTAAGTATCTTTACCTATTATTCAATTTACTTTATGTTAAATTATTATTGATTATGCTTTAATATAAACTTGTAGGTTTTTGCATAGAGTCTGTATCACTGAGCGAAAGGAAAATATGTATGGATTCTTAGATCCTGCATATACTAATCCCGTTGGACCAAACTCATCTGAGACTCAAGCATACATCACTAACACCCTGGAAAAGGAGGGAAAACAAATTTATTTATGCCCTTATATTAATGAGTAAGTTTAATTATATGTCATCAAGTATTATTATTTCATGTTTTAAATATTTACTAACTCTTTTCATTGATGATATAGGCATCATTGGCAGTTACTTGTCTTATCAGTGGTTGATAGGACTGTTGTGTGGTTCTGTTCCCTACACAAGAAGATTCCCACAAAATTTAAGGATATCATTGATACGTAAGTACATTATAAACTGAACTTTGTATATGTTACTAATTAACCATCTACTAACGAGGTTTTTTGTATTAACCAGTTCATGGTGTGGATATAACATCCTAAAAGGTCGATCCAGTTCAAATAATTTGAATTGGATAAGAATAAAGGTTTGTAATTTTTTTCTTTCTCTATTATCATTGTTTATCAATATACTAACATATTACTTTTTATTGAATTATAGTGTAATAAACAACCAGGAAGCTATGAGTGTGGATATTACATTATGCAATGGATGATTACCATTATAAGACTAGGTGTTAAAACTAGTTGGAAACAGGTACTATATGTTAAATAATTTTTATAATTCTTGAACATATATATATTTAAAACTAACTTATGTCAACTATATTTTGCAATGCAGTTATTCACAGAAGAAGCACCAATGGATGAGGAAGGCATTTCATATGTTAGAAATTCTTGGTCCACTTATTTCATAAACTTTTATAATTCTAGCATAGGTAGTCAATAGTGGTTTTATTATGTAATTTGACTAGCTACTTGTAAATGTATACTTTGATGATCTCAATTTATATCTATATTTCTGTATTTGTCTGGCTGGGATTTGATCATTATGCAGGTTATTAATATATGTGGTTTATGGACAATACAAACTGCACTTTAAAAAAAAAAACACTATTTACAAATGCGGTCATTTACCAAGACCGCATTTGTAAATGGTGTCTGGGCTTTTAATAAAAAAACTATTTACAAATGCGGTCATTGACAAAGACCGCATTTGTAAATGTGATTTACGAATGCGGTTTTTACCAAGACCGCATTCGTAAATCATAAACCCAAGCTCCATCCCCTCATTCAGGTTAATATACAGATGCGGTTATATCAAATGACCGCATTTGTAAATCTAATTTATAAATGCAGTCCTTTGACCGCATTTGTATATCTACGATTTACGAATGCGTGCTGAGCAAATGCGGTCCTGTGACCGTATTTATAAATGAAAAATAAGCGCATTTGATTTACTTTTCTGCGCTAGTGAAATACTATAATTTGTCAATTTTTCTAACTCAGCAAGTGGGACCCATACACTCTTTCTTTAATATTAAAAATGTCATGTCAGTTAGTTGTATTTTGGAGCAACCTTAATAGTGATGTCAAAATATGGGTACCCTAAAAATAATGTTATAAACTCGGATGTCATAGATGTTATTTGCTTTTTGGTGTCAAACTAAACTTTTCCTTAAATAAGGATAGAAGTTAGCATCACTTTTGTTTGTTTTATCACTAGCATGAGTCACTTTTTGCCTTTATTATCGAAATGTGATCGCTTTAAAATATTACCAAGTTGGGAAAGTCCTAACCACAAACCCATTTTGGTAAGAAAAAATGCTAGTAAAAAAGCCCTACTTTTGTTTACCAGCCCTATAACTGAATGAATATACCTTGGTAGAGCCCAAGCTCAACTTGCATTATTTGACTTTTGCAAATGAGAACAGAGTACATACATATGGCGCACATACACACAGAACAACTACTATACTCATAAACTTACATAGAACTTATTAAACCATTATCCGATACTGCTGGAAGTGTCCCAAATGTTGATGAGGAACGAGAAGCGCAGTCATAAATAGAGCAATAGGTTTGCACAGCCGTCAGAACAAAAAATGAAAGAGCCGCAATAACTGTCAGGATTTTCCAAGAAGAATACGCATACTCCACCGCCACCTTCTTTAGCCACTGGCTTTCTTCGAACTTCGTTTTCACTTTCTTAATCACTTCTTCCAGTTCAGGAGTGTTGGTAGGCCTAATGGATACACTCATCCCATTGAAAAGATCTGCTACCACTTTATCACTCAGCTCTGTCACAATGATTTGCTTATTCACCAACAGATTCACATCCTTAGGAGTGTCGATGATAGCTCTCATTATTTCAACGTACCTTGTGAAGATTAAGTAAGTGGGTCTAGTCAATGATTCGTACGCCACCAGGTTTCTCATTATCACCTCTGAGTTCTCATCCAATTGGATAACAGGCAAAAACAATTGTTTCGTTCCCTCGTCGAATTTAAGGTCTTTGATGCCACCTTTCGCGGGTTTGAAATGAATCCCAGCACCATCCAGTTCTGTCACGGATTGGATTGTAACAGCGGGGCGTGTATCCTTTTCCCCAAAGAAGTGCCGCCGAATTGTTTCACCTGTTTTCTTAGCTTTGTTGATGACTGGTGTAAGCTTTTCTCGTTGAGACGAGGGTAGTACCTCAATAGTGTCATCAACCAGAGGGAGAAATAAAGTTGACAGTTTCACAAACACTGATGAGACTCTTTTAAGAATACCATATAGAATACGTAATACCCCAAAAATTATTTTCCAGATGAAACAAAGGAAATACCACAAAATTACGCCTATGATCACGAAAAACAAAAATATGTAAAAGCTTATAGAACTGACTATGGAAAAGCATCTGCTTGGCTTTGTCTTACTACCACTCTTCTCTGGGTTCTCGCCGTTTTCCGTATAACCCGCGGCCTTATCCGGAGACTCGGGCATCTCAATCGTCACTAACACAGACTCGGGCTTCTCAGTTGTCACTGCCGTAGACTTGGGCTTCTCAGTCGTCACTGCCGAAGACTCGGGGTTCTCATTCGTCACTGTATCTGGCTTAGGGTCGGGTTCAGCCTTAGGTTTAGGCTTAGGTTTGGGTGCAGAGTTGGGGTCGGGCTTAGGTGCTACCATATGGTACATGAGATCCAACAAATGAGCATGCTCTTCTGTGTTTTTGGAGGGTTTTTCGAAGTTGACGAGTGGACAGTAGTTTTGACAGAAACTTTGCATTTTTGCACCCAAATCATGTGATTGAATTTCGAGGTGGGTTCTGGCTTGGTTGATTTGGTGAAGGAGATGGGTGGGAATTTGGTTCTCGACCATGAAAACGTCCCTGATGATAGCGTGGATGGTCAACTCTACGCCAAAGGTGTTGACGAGGGGCATGCCGTGTTTTCCAGTTAAGAAGTAAGTGTGTTGGTGCGGTTGGGCATCAAGACTCCGGTAGAGTAAAGCCAACAAGAATAAGCCATCGATGGTGATATCACGGAGGATCTCGTCATCCTTGTAGCCGTAGGAGGTGAAGGCTTCTTGGTGGTAGAAAGGTCGAACATCGGAGACGTGGATTTCGAAGGCGTGGTTGAGGATCCTCCTTGCTGCAGCTAGCTTGAGTTCATCTGTCATGGTGAGCTCAAAACGGGTATGATGGTAGGGTCCAAGGCCCACAAAGTGAGGGGTGAAAGCTTCTGGGTGGCCGCTTCTCAAGGATTTCGGGACACGGCACACACACACTTCGAAGTTATCTTCTTTCCTCGCTACCTTATTCTCCATATTTGTCGCCATTGCCATGTTCTCCATATCTACTTTCCCGGAGACGCTCATGGTTTAGGTTTTGCGAATTTCTGATTGTTTTTGTCTTATAATCACACCCCATGCTTTATTTATTATTATACTATCATATCCCATCTAACCAACAATTTTAAAATCCAAGTCCAATTGCAGTAGATTAAACACGCAAGATTTCAATAATTTTTGGTAGATTTCACTATGTTTCAGTATATAATTTTTTAATCGAAAATAATTTAAATATTTATTATTATTATTTTGAACATTTTTAGAATTTCGGTAAAAAGGTATTTTTTATGTTAGAGATGTTGTCCTTTCTCTAATACAAAATAAGGAATTTTATATTTAAAATTTTTGGTTATCAAGTTGGTCTAAGGATAATCATTCTAAAGATCTAGGGAATGAAGTCTTAAATTTGAACTATATTTGGATCTATCCGAGCTAGTACGCTTCATTTGGATAGAGAAGCGAGTATAACAGATTTAAATCAAGCAATGGAAATAAGAGTAGAGAAATGTGAGAGAAGAAAATGTGGTGTGTAACGCCCCTCAATATCTTATTCATTTTTATATAATAAAATAAAGGTAAAACAATAATATCAAAAATTAACATAGGTATATATAATATAATTCATCCATTCCATACATTGTATCTCAAAATAACATTCCTTTTCTAGGAAATTTTAATACATCTCCATCAAGAGTTTTCAAAATAAAACAAAATACAGCATTCAAGACAGACGATCCCTTCCTCCAAAATGCTCACTGAGGAGCTCTACTACCTGCAACATCATCTGCTCCCATGTAAATTATACACGATCATCACAGTTTTAAAGAAAACAACCACAAAACAAAACAAGGGGTAAGCTAACTATTTTAAAAACTTTAAATATGAAACTTGATATCATCATAAACCATCATTTTTCATTTTACACACTTCACAATTTCACATCCACGTAATCAGCAATATTCACAATTTCATAACTTCATCACGTGTCTATCATTTCACATAACCATCAAGTGTCTACCAATAATTTCAATATTCATCTTTCTCACGTCAGAATTTCCACTGACTCACAACACGTAGACACTTGACTCTACTTCCGGAAGACTCGTGCGTTGAACTAAGCATCCAGAGACCTGCACCTGTCATACTACATCACTGTGAATCCACACAGGGTCACTGTGAATCCACACAGGGTCACTGTGAATCCACACAGCCATACGCATAAATAATCTCAATATCATCACTCTCCCAGTATGACAGGGTTAATTCATATAACAGGTCAAGTTAGTTATCTTTCAAACAACTTACCCATACATATGAACCTCCTTCGACTCTCACCAACTGAATAACTTCATCTATGTGATTCCATTATCTCAGTAGAGTCAGGATCGTCTCATTCACAGGATACTCACAGATCAATACACCCTCATAACAATCTCAGCACGGTATTTCCTTTCCTGAAAACACTATGTCTTGACCACATTTTCACATCATTCCATATTCATACAACACATCCATGAACGATTCAATCATATCATATTTTCAACCGTTTCTAAACAATCCAAATCATACCAAAGTTCAAGATTTCGAAAATCATATGCATTTCACAGCATCTACTATATTTAAAATTTCACATTTCAAGCTCAAACAAATTTCGATCCACACATAAAAACAGAGCATCGTGCAAGAAAGTTTGAAACCGGCGACCACGTCGCCCCAACTTCATAATCTTCTAGCCTATGGTTGTTATTGAAAATAAAGCTAGCTTCCCTTACCTGGACTTGCGTAAAAACTCACTAAGAGCTCCAAACCCACCGAAACTTAAAGATGTCCTAACCTGCACCATGGAGCCTTAATCACAAAACTGACTATACTACTCATTTTCTACGTTAACAGAGACGATTTCTGAAGCTAAGAGAGTCGCATGCAACGCCTATGCAGAGGCAACCCTCTCAAGTTCAGAATCGACTCGAAAAACAGAGTCAAACGACTTACTCTGTTTTAGCGTCCTGATCGAAAAACTTGCAGAGAAAAACGCCACAGTCCAGTGGTAGTCGCCGTCGTCAAACTGGTGAGGGAGGCGTCTGTGACGTTGAGAGAAGGAGGAGAAAGGAGAAGGGGAACGAAATGAGCTTACTCCCTCAGCTATTATGGTCGATCGGCTCTGTAGCCTTCACGGCCATCACCCACTCTCTGAGCAACCTTGCGTGTGGGTTTCCTCTAACAGGATGGCCACGTGGGTCTCTGCGCACACTAACTCTGGGTCACTTTCCATACCAACTCTCTGGTGTCAACTGTTCTGAAGCACTCTTACTGACTACGTGTCGCGCATGCAGAACGCTCATGCTGGGAGCCTGGGCCCCACTTTATCTGTGTGAAACACGACATCGCGCGATGACCCTCCACCGATGACTGATCGCGCGATGACCGTTACATTTATCCTCCCAGCTGATGACTGATGACCGATGTCTCATCCTGGCAAACGACCGATGCCTCATCCTGATAGACGACCGATGCCTCACCCTGAAAGACGACCGATGTGTCCCTCATCATGGCAGACGACCGATGTGTAAATTTCTCTACACGTTGTATGACTTAAAAGCTCCGAGGTTAGGGGTCTTCGTCTTCTTTTAAAATAAAAATATGTATATAACATCTCAAATATATAACAATTAATAACCAAATAATTTTTGTTTGACCTTTGTTTCACATTTTTGTTGAGAATTTTTTAGTTTTTATGATCTATGAGAAGCTATTTATAATCAGTAAGTCATAAAATTAAAATTTGAAAATATTTCCATTATATAAATATATTAATTAATAAAAAATAAATTTTCTTATTATTATTTTTTATATTTTTTATTAAAATTTTATTCTTATATTTTGATAATTATTTTTTATTGCAATAGTAATTATATCAAAATTTTAATTATATTTATTGCTTTCACCATCATTAAAAATATTAAGATATAACCATTGCCAAATACCATCCAAATAACATTTAATAAAAAAATATATAAAAATGATAAGTAATATAATATAATAGGAAGAAAAATTAAAAAAATATAGATATTTAGGTATTTAAAAATACAAAAGTGTTATGTTAATACTCTAAAAAACATTCACCTTAACTTATTTTAATAATAATAATAATATATTAGTTTTTTAGGTTAAAAAATATAATTAAAATATTAAAGAATCAAACATATGTATTGCTAAACTTCTACACTCATTATAAGTAAGCTTTACTATTTGATTATAAAATACTAATAATACATTTTCTAATTGTTTTTCACACGTATTATTTCATTGTTTAAAATTTATTAAAACTGATAAATACAAGAATTAAGATTCACTAAACCAAATGTGAAAACCAAAATCAAATTTCTTTGAATGAAAATAAAATGTGTATTAAAAATTATATCATGAATATTTTAAGTTTTAATCAGTTTACTTGAACTTAAAGAATGACTTGAGAGATAGATCGATTTTCTTTAAGACAAATGTGAACTTTCATAAGAAAAGATCAAGTTGTTGATTAAGAAATGTCGTTTTCTAATTAATTAAGGACTCAACAACCTTAAAAAATAGACATATCAGCTTTTTGTGAGCGACTAATTTAATCATATTATTTTACTCGTAGATTCTTACAACTTTACCCTCCACAAATAAAATATTAATTAATAAGTGTTCTGACATTATCATAATTAGTTTTATAATATACAGTCCAATGGTACTTGTTTTTAGTATAAATTTAAAAAAATTAAATATATAATATACTAATAGATCAATATAAGTATTACTAATCAGTGTTCTAAAAATATTGATTAAAGATTTAGAACAACTTTTTATTAAGATGCAATGCCTTAACAAATAGCCTTAAAAAAATAATGATTAATCAATAGCATTTATCTATTAGCTACTAGATTGCAACGAAGCGAGACAAAAGCAAAATACATATATGCAAATTTGACTATTTCATTCACATTTCTGAACTAAAACTTTATCTTAATCTTATTCTCTTATTTAACTCATCTCCATCTAATTCTCTTATTTAATATTTATAATTATAAATTTCTTGTCACATCCTCGTTGACATTCGATAATGATACGTCAGTATTCACTATTTTACTATTTTAAATATTAATTAAATAATTTATTTTATAAACAAATAAAAATGACATAAAAAGATATTATCAATGATTTTCAATTAATGTAAAAAAGATGCACATAGTAAGAATTTATGTGAATGAACCCTTGATATTGAAATATTATCATGTAAAAAATAAATAATAAATTAAATATTAAAAATCATAAAAATAATTAAATGTGTGTCTTGAAAACAATTTGATTTAATAAAATTGAGGTTTGTGTTTATAAGTAAATTCAATGTGTCATCACTCATCAATTATATGTGTATATCCATATAATAAAAGATATTCACGGAGAAATATCTCCCAACACCTTTCATAATACTAACACTAAGTATTTAGTATATTGTTATGCAAATCCCAACTATGTGAACTTTGATAAGTTTAAAGTATATTCATATTTAGACCTCAACATATATTTCGATTCATTTGTTAGATCTCAACATGTGTTATGACACTACAATAAAATTTTCTTTAACTTGTCACCATTTGATGTCTTAGCCTACATGACTTAGACGGTCAATAAAGTTAGAAATCCCTATTAAAACATAAATGTTTGCTTAATACATGACTTCAAATAATGATTCACATATCATCTCATATTAGTGATCTTAATTTTCAGACATTTCATTCATGTATATCAAAACATACTCAATATATATTTGTATTCATATACACTTCAACTTAATCATTTTACATATCATCATCAACATAAATTCATGTGCATTTACTTTTCTCTAGTCATTATTAACAACTTATAATACACACTCGCAAACATAATTAAACATATAATTCTAACTACATGCTCTATACCACATAATTTACTTAAATAATAACAATAAATCAATTAAATATATCATGAGATATTTTCTATACATGTATATATAACACATACTCATTCAATTAAAGAAATATACTTTTAAAATCAAAAAAGTTTTCATATTCTTCACTTGAAAGAAGATCACTTCAATTGGGCAAAAATAAACTTGAGAGAATGTGGTTTCCTGCTCTATTTTTAAGTTGAACGCAAACTTCAGCACTTGAGTGAAAATTTCGTTTCTAGAGCTAATATTTCATTGCTGGAGTGAAAATTTACCTAAGACTAATTCAAACTCTAGACATAATTTTGCTTAAGTGACTATAGTTTCACTTGAGCAAAAATATCAAACAATACAATCACTTGGGTGATGATAATCTAGCTTGAGTGACATTATCAGATGATACATTCTCTTGCACGACAATAATCTGACTTGAGTGAACATATCATATGACATACTTATGTAGCATAATCAAAATAGTTCCAAAACATTACCACTTTCATTCTAACATATGCAACATTTTAGACAAACTCAAAATGATCAAATACAACTACCACTACAAGAAAATCAATAAATAGAAACCAATTTTAGAAATCAAAAGTAATTAGTTACTATATTGACTAAATATGATATTATTTTAAAAACTAAAACAAATTATTGGTATCTAAAGTAGTTTCTATTATTAATAAAATTTATAAACTAATTTCTACATTGATATCTAATTAACTACCAAGATTTTACCTACCAATTATAGCCACGAACTTTAGAATCTAAATTAATTGGTAGCTAAAATCTTGGTAGTTAATTATATATCAATGTAGAAATTAGTTTATAAATTTTATTAATAATAGAAACTACTTTAGATACCAATAATATTTTTAGTCTTCAATATAGTATCTAATTTAGTCAATATAGTAATTAATTATTTTTTGTCTCTAAAATTAATTTTTATTTAATGATTTTTTTTAGTGTTCAAATTGTTCAATCATCATACTTCACTCATTCCTACTCAATTTGGATAATTCAAACTCAATATAACACTCATTTTGACCACATAGTTTCATTAATATAAAAGGTATTATCTTGATATTATTATAAATAAATGACGAGTTTTATAAAGCTAAAAACATATATTATCCTACCTATTATTCTAAACAACTTTAAACACAATTATAAAACAAATCATTTCAATTACCTATTATTCAAACAAAAAAGAAGAAAGACTCACTTTAAGACAAGTCTCAACACAATATATTAATATGCATCAGTTTACATTACACCGACACTCCAACAAAAACAATGTTAATAAATTCAAGTTACTCTAATTCAACTATGTACAACTTAAAAACTCATAATTCCACCCTTTTAACTCCACTTTAACACTCTTACACCAATACATAACATTATTTCTTACAAACTATAATCAATGAACCTACTTTAGTATCAAAACTAACTAAGAGAGAACTTGAGTTCAAGATCCAACAGATAAGCATTTCAATTTTACCTCAAAGTCTAAATATCAAACGTGCAACATAACTATTATACTAAAACCTTCACAGTTAAACCAAATTATATTCCAAATTTATCATAAAAAATTTATCGAAGATAACTTCCCTTACCTAGAAAATCCAGTCACTCCAAGCCAAAACCTAACAAATTATGTTTTTAAGACAACAAGTTTAAACATGCTCACATAAAACCTTGATCACTAAACAAAAGATATCACTACAATCATAGATTACTAGATATTCATCTTTACCAAATCAAACTTCACATGCAAGCACCCACTCCTATGCAGACAAACAATCCAACAAGGAATCATCCCAAAAAAAAAAGCAAAAAAAAACTTACTTTAAACAAAATTATAATTGGTAGATTATCTCCTTTATGCTAACATCCCCGAGACAAGCTCCAATCTTGAAAAAAGATGAATGAATCCCACAAAAACTTAGAAAGAAGGTAAATAGAATTTGGTTTTACAGAGGTGATAGTTTTTATGAAATGAAGTTTTAATAGTTAAGTATTCTATTTATAAACATTTTAACTTAACTACTAAAATATTTATATTTTATCCCTTTTAAATCACTTATACTTAGACCAAATTACTTTGTCCTTACACCTTAGGTTTTAAATATCTTTAAAAAAAAAATAATGAAGGTATTACTTTGTAAAGGAATTGCATGATTTTTTTTCCAATTGAACTTATATGTATCAAATAAAGACAAATATACAAATAGAAGTATACAAGTATGAGGTATCAATCAAATAAAAGATATTTCTTTTTTTCATAAATTGTTTATTCTTCTTCTACCCTTATTTAGAAAATCAATTTTCTAATTCCCTCTCTAAGAAACTTCTTCTGGTTCTTAAGATAAAATACTTTGAGGTTTAAAGGTTAGATTTACTATGATGTTGGTTTCCTGCTCCAAACTCTCTAGGTATGCGTGTGTTGAAATTATGAGAAGATTATAGTAAGTTGGGTTTAAATTGACATGTTTTCATTGAGGTTCATTTTTCTCCTTCAATATTTTTATTTTTAAAAATTCCACAGGTAAAAGCCAACATATATAAGATAAAGGAAAGCTTAATTTAAAAGCTTAAAGATTTAAATTGAAATAGAAAATGTGTTGAGAGTTTTTCAATTTTGCAGATTAAAAAAAAGGTTGAACTACATGAATAATTTAGGGAATTTTATGCTATAATTACTCTATTAAATTTAAAGTTTTCAAAATTATGAGATCCACACAAACAAATATCAACCTAATATCATTTTAAAGAATTTTACTTAGAATAAGATATTTTCGTTCAAACAAAGATAATTGTAGAACTAATTATTAGGGTGAAATATTTAGTTTCAAGAACAAATGTACAAAATTTCACTTCATGCGATAAAATTAGTTTACTTATATTTTGTATTTTGTTTTCTCTCACATGTTTTACTTCGTTTAAATTGATTATAAAGTATTAAAGAAAGTGATATAATTTTGTGCTTGTTTTATTTGATAGTGTTGTTAGAATGTATGGTTGAAACAAGAGGGGTGAATTGCTTTCGTAAGATTTTCGCAAAGAATAGAAGAAGATTGAAAAGATCAGTTAAATCAATCTATTGATTTATCTGTTCAACTAGTTTAATTAACAGATCAACCGTCATGGGAAAATATAAAACCAGTTGTTTCATCAAAACAACTGATTGCTTTAATGCATCAGAATACACAAATAGTTTATATAGCAGTTTATCAGAGTAGGGGAAGAAAGATTCACACACAGAGATTTATACTGGTTCACTCTTAACCAAGAGCTACATCTAGTCCTCAACTTAGCACTGAGAATTCACTAAGTAATCAAAAATAGATTACACCATACCAAGAATGTTGATCTTGAACTCCTCAAGAACACACAACACTCTTAGCCAAAACCACAATTTCCAGAAACACTATCTGAAACTATTTTACACCATAATACAGTATTGAAAGAAAGAAATATAATACACCTGGGCTTTACAAAGTTGTAAAACAATATAATAAAAAAACTCAGATTCTTACTTCACACACAAGAAATGATCCAAGACTCCAATAATGATTAAAAGCTCTTTGATCTTCTCTTGAAAATGTTTTTATCAAAACTCTCTTCTTCTTTTTAGATGGATCATAAACCAGTCTTTATATAGACTTTAAGAAGTGGTTAAAACTATTTGATCATTAATTGAAATTTGTTAAAAGGATTTAAAAAATAGTTTGAAAATCATAACAGAATTCTATTAAAAACACTTGATTGATTTTTCAAACACTGGTTGATTTCTTTTTCTTTTATAAAACTGAACATAAAGAGTCAGTTCACTTATCGAAATAAATGATTGTTTTTTAGCTTTAGCAAAAAGACAAAAGAAAACAAATCATTTTTAAATATTTCTAAAAACTCTAAGTGTAATTCAATCAGTTGTTGCGATAAATCAACTGGTTGAAAAACTTGTTGTAGTCACTCGACTTTGAACATAAGCTTTTTCAACTGATTTAAAATACAAAACAACTAACTAAAATTAACACATATTTGAAAACCAAAAATTTCAAAGGATATTTTGAATTATATGATCTTGAATCATAACTAAGTGTAAATTAACAACTCAAAATCTACCTAACTACACACACACAACATGAGATTCTTCAAGTCTTCAAAGTTGGATTTGAAAATCACCAAAGCAACCTTGTTCAACAATCTCCCCCTATTTGACAAAGACAAATCCCTAGTTGTTTGTGTTGTACATTTTGAATTTAAGGAGATCCTGCAAAAAAAAAAAAAAATACCATGCAATCCACACAATGCAAGTATAGCAGGATATCCAAACAGATTATAAAGAACACAAGTTTTTGCATAACCAAACTATAGTAGAAAACAAAAAAAGAAAAAACAATTACAACCAAAAATAAACAGATAAATTGTCACCTTTTGTCTTCACAAATAGACAAAGAGAAGGGATTTACAAAACATAAACAAAATGATAAAGGAAACAATCCAGCATTATAGATAACATAAAGCATTTCAAAAAACATAAAATGATGTTGAGCTTTCAAGGGTCCTTGCCACACTGGAATTCAAAGAGTTGGGTCTGAACAACTTCAATCTGCTCATCTAGATGCTGGAACCTAGCAGCACATAACTCATAGTGATCTTTCTGATCACTTGCCATAGTGTCCATGTAGTTGATCATCAACCTTTCAAACTAGAACATTGGGATTCCATAATCCATATGTGGCTCATAGCTAACAAGTATCAACCTTTCAAACTAGAACATTGGGATTCCATAATCCATATGTGGCTCATAGCTAACAAGTGCATGCATAACATAATCTTCTACAACTCCAACACTTGGACCAACTTCATTATTAGCACCAACACTTTGTCCAGTTTGATCATCAACACCAATATTTCTACTCGGTCCAGCAGAAGGACCAATTGGATCTTCCTTTTTGCTAACCCACTTGTTGTCAATTTTAATGAAACCGATCTTATTAAGTGAACCATTGTTAATTTCATGAGATGGTTTTACCACCTCTGACAGTTCTTCATTTAGATCAACCTCAAAATATTGAAGATAATTATAAACAAGTATAACATAAGGGAAATGATAGTCTCTTAACCTCATAGATTTTTGCATGTGCTCCTTCAATACATGGATCCAATTGACCTTGACGTTTTTCATGATGTAGTAGACCAAAACAAGGTCTTCTTCAGTGAGGACAACATGATTGCTCCCCCTAGGTGTTAGCATCCATGTGATGATGAAGGCAATGACTCGTTCATTCAGCTTTTGAGCATCGACATTAAAACCTTTTACTTTCATGAGAGGATTTCTGAGGCAACTCACATAGTACCGTATTTTATTGAAATCCTCCACAACACTTATGTTCCCTTTCTAGAAACAAATAATCACCTTTTAATGTGAGGAAAATGCAGTGTGCTTTTGTTCATACCTTTACAAAGAGAACCCCAATAGATTCAACCAAATGGATTCTTTGAGATGTTCATTTTGTCACATGAGACACTTACATTCAATTGAAAAGTGGAGGCACACACACTTTCTTTATTCTTAATATTTCTCTTTTGAGTAGCTACTTTAGATGTGTCAATGATGTCTTTTGGCTGTCAAAAATCCCTGCAAAATAGATCAAGAAGTAAAATTTGATCCCTTTATAAATATGGGTCCAATTGTGTTAACTGGAACTTTAGGAACCCATTTTAAAATACCTTTAGGAACAAAAAACCTTCTTGCTCTGCAAAATTTAATAGTATGACCCTTGTTCATACAGTAAAAATAAGTTTTAGTCGGTTTAAATGATTTAACAGCTGACTGTTTTTCCAAAAAATGGAAAAAGGTTTGTTCTTGTTGTTTGGGTTAAAGCCCAGACCAGCCTTGCCAAATACACAACTTTTAGATGTAAGAACAATTTCAAAATTGGATTGGCCTCTTGAAAACTTGTCCACTGTTTTTAAAACATAGTGAATCTTCCTTTTGGAGGGAATCACAGTTTTCAAAAAAAGCTTGAATCAGCACACTTACAAGAAGAGTTTTTGTAAATGATTTCAAGGTTTTCAAAATTAGTTTTTGAATGACTTAACTCTTCTTTTAAGGCCTTGACTTGATTTTCCAACCAGTTGTTTAACCCTTTCAACCAGTTGTTTAACAGGGCCAACCTGTTAGCTTCCTCATGAGTTTTTTTGAAGGCATCAAACAATTGGCTATAATTCTCAAAATTAATAGAAGTACTTGAACTTAAAATGTTTGTTTCTAATTCTTCATTTACCATCAAACATAGGTTGGCTTCCTCATCATTCTTTGATGAAGAACTTGAAGAAGAATCAAATGATTGATTTAATTGATGTTTTCAATCTAACACTGATCTTTGCGAAAATAATTCACCCTCCATTGGTGCAGAAAAGGTGAAAAACGATAGTTATTTTAGCAATAAAACGACGATTCTTGGACCGTTGTGTTTGAACACATAGTCTATTCTCTTGGTGGCTATTTGACCACCGTGTTAATGGCACATATAAACGGCGATTATGAATAATCGTCGTTTTAGACCTCCCCTACACTGTCAAATACCATACATGCAAGAGGTATAAAATGACGGTTATGATAACAACCACCGTTTTATACCCTTTCCAAGGCTTAGCAAAGATGGAGGTATAAACTATGGTTATTACCATAACCACTGTTTTATACCCTTCCCCGAGAGGTATAAACGGTGGTTATGTTATGGGATTTTTTTTTTTTAGTTCATTCTACTTTATGCATTTTCCATCTAAATTAACCTGTTCAAAAACCCCAGCCAGCCAAATACATAAATTCAAATAATCAAATTATATATATTGATAAAAATGTATTACAAACACTAATACATATTCCTATCTATCTATCTAATTTCTATACTATTGATTAACTATCCTAGAGTTATAGAAATTAGGGAAATATGTGGCCCAAGCATGTCTCACATAATTTATGACGTTCAAAGGCAGTGCTTACTCATTTGTAAAGAACTACATTACAAAATAAGGTTCACATTAATTAGTGTTAAGATACATATACGTTAAATAATTATAAAGAATAATTTAAATATTATTACCTGCTCTCAATTTGTTTTAATGCCTAGTCTTACAATGGTAACCATCCATTGTTTAACATAATAGTCACACTCATAGCCTCCCAATTGTCTATTACACTATAATTCAATAGAAATTAAAAGTTAATATTGATAAACAATGAAAAGAGGAAGACAAAAATTACAAACCTTTAGGTTCAACCATGTTAGCTTTTTATAATTTGTACTCGGTCGACCTTGGAGTATGCTATATCCACGCCATGCCCTGATTAATACAAAAAACTGGATTAGTAGGCATTTAAGTAACATAAGCAATTAAGTTTATAGTGTAATTACACATCAATTATATGCTTTAGATGTGTGGATGACTTCTTGTGCAGGATACAAAACCACACTGCCAATGACCCCTATATCATCCATGAAAAGAGTTAGTAAATATTTAAAACATGAAATCATAATAATTGATGACTCAATTGAACTTATTCATTAATATAAGGGCAAAGATAAATTTCTTTTCCCTCTGAACTCAGAGTGTTACTAATGTATGACTAGATTTTGGATTTCTCTGCTCCAATTGGATTAATATAATAGGGATCCAAGAATCCATAGACATCTTGATTTCCGTCATTAATAGAAACTCTAGACAAATACTTATAAGTTATTATTTAAAGCATAATCAATAATAATTTAACATAAAGTAAATTGAAATATAGGTAAACATACTTACATCATAAAAAATTTAATTCTATTTATATTGAACTCTTGGTTTCCAACTGCAAATTCTAACAAATCTGACATGTATATGTACAGTGGCATGTCAGTGTCTCTTCCAAAAAGAGTATCATCCCACGAAATCTCCATAGGGCCTTGACCAATATGCTTAGTCGCTGTTGTTAAAGAAGCTATAGCATTGTCAATGGGAACCTCATGCTTTTTTTCAAGCTTGGTTTCTGACAAGGTTTCTACAAAATAAAAGACATTTTTATTAAATTTGATGTAATACATAAATATAAATTAATATAATGAAATGAAATTATTATCGAGGGTTCTGATATAATTCGAACGAGGTGTCTGGGTTAGGCTATGAATGTCTAAAATACCTTGGCCACAATGGTTACCTCATCTGTAGGTAGTGGAACACGAGCATCAGCTACTCGTACTTTTTCCACCGTTACCTTCACCACATCAAGGGAGAGAGGAACATTATGTAAGGTAGCGACCTCTTGATAGACTTTTCCAATGGCCACCACTTAAGAAAAGATACCATCCTCTATCAGTAACTCACATTGGCTTATATGGCCAATGACATCCCTTCTGACGTTGTAGGAGTTGCACAACTCTCCTTTGTGCTCTTGGGAGCGGGACTAACAAGTAGCTCAGCACAAAGTTGTTGCAATAGAAACTCCTGTCGCAACAGACGATTCTTCTCCTCAAACTCTAGTTGCACTCGCTCAGTCTCCTTTCTCATCTCCTCAATTAATTCTTGTTGTATCTTAGTCGTCATTTCTGCTTTGGTCTCTGATGTAAGGGAGGAGGATGAATGTCGTGGTGCAGCTCCAAAATAATGTTTAATTCCAACCCTTTTTTCAACTACACATACACGACCAGGGTGCTTAGGTAGTCCAATTACTTCAACCAGGATATCTTGACGACCTCGAGGTACAAAATTACTTTAGGACCTTTGCTCAACCAAGGAATCCTGCAAGAGACCAAAATCATATAAGTTTTTAATATAATTAATGCTTTAAAATAAATGCAAAAGAGGATAAAAATAACTTACAATTTTTTAAGACTATCCGTGATTGCTCAGAACTATATGTACCCGACTTTTTAATTCGGGCCATCTTCCATTTTTTGGTGGCGAGTAGGTGGCGATGGAGGTTCACTGGCCCTTATATCAATTTCAGAAGCAGTTCCCTGTCTAGATTGCTCCTTTTCCATCATCAATGATTGTTTAAGCTTACAATACCCTGAATGAGACATTAGGTGCGAGGTCACATTCTTTAATCTTATGTCTTGAGCTTTCTTCCGGCGATCTTGTCATAAATAAAATAAACAAAGTGAATCAAATAATATTAAGTAATTAATGTTATGATCCATAAATAAAATAATTAAGTAACTTCACTTACCGACCACTCTTCAGATTCACGACTTTGAACAAAAAGACGTCATGTCTCCTCATCAATATTGGTGTACTTTAAACAATGAGTTTGACCTTTATAACGTCAAAAAACATAATTTGTTGTCAGTTGTGACTTAAACTGATGGAATTTAATGACAATATTAGATATAACCTTCGATCTCAGGGATTCCACATTAGGGATCTCAAAATGCATCTAAAAAAAAGTATCACGAAATTAAAATTGATCAATTAATATTCAAAAGCAATATATGATAACAATAATAATGTATACATTATTAGGACATCCTCCCAGACCATGTTTCGGTCGACCTCAGTCACATCATTCCATGAATTTGTCAGTATAGGGATCCTTTCACGAGCAACGACTCCAAGATAGTTGCTAAAAGTGTCAGCATTAAGACCAGAAGCCACTCCGGTGTTGACGTCAATGTTGAGAGGTGTCTTCTCACCACTAGCACGTCTCAATGAGAGATGTCTCAGTCTAGTAGGTCCTCTGGTGGATCTTCCGAAAGGGGGGGTAGAAGAAATCGGAGTCTGATCGTTAGCCATATCTGTGTTAAAAAATTAGGTAACAAACATTAGTTAAATTGCATCGAAAGAAAATCATATAAAACAAATACATAAAATTCTAAATTCGTATTATCAAAAATATTTCTAAATTCGTACGTAGTGGGTTGAATGTTCATATATAAATTCCCTCACTGTGGTCTTTACAGGTTGCATGTACATCATCAACTACATCGTCATCTTTATTCATTATCATTGGTGTGAATGAACGAGGGTCACCATTTTCAATATCATCAATAGCCTCCCCTTTTTTTTTCCCGTGTAAAATAACATATCAATGTTCTGACATAGGATCTTTGACGTAAAACACCTAAGATGCTTGTTGAACCATAATAAATGGCTCATCCCGATAACCTATCTTTCGAAAGTCCACTAATGTGAACCCTGATTCATCAATTTTAACCCCACTCTTATTGTCAACCCATTTACACTTGAAAAATGGAATAAAAAACTTAGTATAGTCAACCTCCCATATCTCTTCTATAATACCATAATATGCCATTGATCCAACTAAAGGATTTGTATCTTTTGAAGTGGAAAATTGCATTGACTCAACTTCAAGAGTAACACCACAATTTTGAGTTGTACTCTTTTCATCCATAGACTTCATGTAAAATATACAATTGTTCACTTCGTAACCTATACAAGAAATGACATCAAACTTCAATCCAGCAGCCAACCAGGTTAAGGTCTCTGATACCATTGAATCCTTTAGCATATCGTCTTTAAACCAAGTTCTATTATGTTCCATCAAGACCCATTTCTCTAGTTGTCTTGGGTTATTTGCCTTCACAAAGGCTTTATGAGCATCTATGTAAGGTATAACCTCATCTATGTTATTCAATATATACAAATGTGCTTGCAAGACTTCTGATTGAGATTTGCTTACCACACGTACACCAAGTAAACATTTACTTATAGAATGCCTGTGGTGCCATGAGTTGGCTGGAAAACCTATTAGATTTGCTTTTGACATGTACTCTGAACAAAATTCAATACTTTTTTCAGCTATGTACCTTTCAATCATTGAAGCTTTTAGACAATAATGATTTTTGACATACTCTTTCAAAATTTTCATATACCGCTCAATAGGATACATCCATTTTAACTACACTGGTCCACACAATCTAACCTCTCTTATCAGATGCACGACTAGATGAACCATGATGTCAAAAAAGGATGGAGGAAAAAACATCTCCTATTCACACAAGATAAAACAATTTCATCTTCAAGTTCATCTAACTTTACTGGATCAATGACTTTACAACAGATGGAAGAGAAGAATGAGCACAAACGGGTTATGGTATGTCTAACATTTTTTGGTAAGATCTCGCAAATAGCTACTACCAGCAACTGTTGCATCAAGATGTGACAATTATGAGACTTCAACCCAATTAGCTTCAAATCTTGCATTGATACTAGGCTCTTCACATTTGAGGAATGTCCTTGTGGCACTTTCACGCCTTTTAGACATTGACAAAACCTTTTTTTTTTCATCTTTTGACATGGTGTAACAGGCTGTGGGCAAATAAGTATGCTTACCCATTTGTATTGGTGCCAACTCGCCTCGTATGTTCATCTCAATCAAATCTAAACGAGCATTTAGACCATCGTTCGTCTTTCCATTAATTTTAAAAAGTGTACCAATTAAATTATCACACACATTCTTCTTAACATGCATTACATCTATACAATGTGATAATTGTGTGTTACACAAAAGTACTGGATGTTACAAGCAATAGAATTCTTCCATCAACAGTTGAAATTTTAAATCTTTCTTTTGTTGCTTTGATTTGATATATATATATATATATATATATATATATATATATATATATATTTACTTTACTTAAAGTGTAATAATAATATTAATATTAACTTAATGTATTTGGAGTCTAAACAATACCCAAATTAACTAAAAAAATCTAAAAATTTAATGATTTACAAGTTTTGTACAAAAACAATCTAAGCACAAATAAAAACGGGAATAAGATGGGAGAACAAATTTTTTAACTAACACGATCAACAAAATTGACTTGCTACTAGTTGAGGCCAACTATAAAAAAATAGAGATATTATATAAAATAAATAAAATTTCTCTACGTCAAATTCAATAATAAAAATGATTTGTACTCTACTATCGTATAGTTGTTAAATTCTAATTGTTAAAAACAAAAAAAAATGGAATCAAAATTGGAGAAAAAAAAAAAGTTTGTTAAGAGAACGTTTAGGGTGAATGCATGCACACTTCCAATGAAAAAAAAAACAGATAAGAAAAAGAAGAAGGAAAAAATAGAAATGGACCTTAAACCAAGTTCTTAACTACAAGAATCAAACATAATAATTAGTAAAAACTGAAAAAATAAATTCTTAATATTTTCTCTTTATACATAATTTATTTTAGATCTTTAGATATTATTTTTAAAATTAAAATTATATTGTGTATTAATTTAGTTCTTGGTCTTTATTTTTTCTTTGAAATTTGAAACTAATTTAATAAATAGAAAATAACAAAGAACATTTATAGTTGTTTTTTCAAATGTAACTTTCTTATAATGTTTCGAGAATACGTAAAATTAGTAATGAAACATCAAAATTATAAACGGATATCTAATATTTCTTTTATATTTATACAATTTAAAATTAATATCTTCTTTTATTTATCTTAGAATGAGTTGTTTTTATAGTTTTTAAAATTATGTTATTTTAAGCAATACAATTAAGAAATAAGATAATTCTGATTGAAAATATACTTTAATAATTTCATTTATGTTTTTCTTTATTTATTCACATATAAAAATATATATTTTTATATTTTATGGGTTTATATGCCATGCAAAGCAAGTTATCTAGCAAAAAGTGTCGACGTGTTTGTATTTTAATTTTTTTTTAAATCTTTAAAACTGAGTCATTATTAAATATTATAATTAAAATATTATAAAACATAAAAATTATTTTTTTTAAATAAATTTTAATTTATTTTCTTTATTCTTGGGATGTTTAAGATATTAAAAGATAAAAATTAAATAGAACGGTGACAAGAAACTTAACGGTTAAATATAGGTAGAGGAAATAAGTATATTTAATAATAATTTTGAAAAAGAAATATATATTAACTTAAATAATTTAAGAAAAATATATATTAACTTAAATAATTTTATTAATATAACGTATCTATGTGATTTTAAATATTTTTTGCGAGTTTGTTTTTTCTAAATTTATGACAGTTAAGAATACTTAATGTATTACATATTTTATTATTACAAATTCTTCCCATAATTTAAATTTTAGGTTTATCTTTTTACTCTGGTATAATAAATAAATAAATATGCATGATGCGCATCCTACCGTACATTACATTGTAAACTTAGTCATCGCATCGATGCCAGTAATTAATTTGAATCACTCATTCTTCTTTAATATTATATCCAAGGGTTAGTAAGTGTGCTCCACCTATGAACCACTTAACTGCTAATGTTGGGTAGAATTTACTCATTCAAAATTCAAATTCCCCGCTAAAATTGTTTCCCGTTGTGAATTTCCTCTTCCATAAAAGTTCTACAGCGTTCGTCCTCTGCTGACACCATTGGACATTTCATCTCAGCTTTTCACAGATGTGAGAGGCACAGGATAGGACCACGCACAGGATAGGACCACTACCATTTATTATAATTTTTAATTCATTCATTATAATAAAGAAAACATCACAATCAAATATAGATTTAATTATTTTATTAGTTCTTATATTTAGATAATATTCAATTTAGTATAATAGTTTTAAAAAAAATTAATTTGGTCTCTATTTTCTTTAAATGTATACATATATCATTTTTATTAAGTCGCATCTTACGACGTTAAATGTTGCTTATGTGATAAAGAGATGTGACAACATTTTCCCTTTTCTCCCTCTCTCTCCTTCACCTTCTACATTCTACCACCATTCTTTTTCCTTTTCTCTCTCTCTCCTCCACCTTTCCATCTTCTACCACCACCCTTTTCCTTTTTCTTCAGTTGGAAATCCCACATCGACTAGAGATGAAGACATTTCATTGCATACAAGTGGTGTGCAAACCTCACCTTATAAGCCGGTTTTATGAGATTGAATTAGGCTTAAAGTCCACTTCTTAATATGGTATCAGAGCCATTTTCGAGCCTATCTTAGCGAGAATTATTTAGGCTTATCAAGTCATCCGCTATCGAACCGTTATCGAACCTCCCTTAATATGTTGTCTCACGCACGAGCTGTCACTCTTGACGTGAGGGGGTGTGTTGGAGATCCCACATCAACTAGAGATGAGGACATTTCATTGTGTATAAGTGTGTGCAAACCTCACTTTATAAGCCGGTTTTATGAGATTGAATTAGACTTAAAGTCCACTCGCTTTTCCACCACCACTTACACTGTCAAACCTCTTACTCTTCTTCTTCCCCAAACCCTCACCATCACATGTGCTACATCAACAACCATAATACAATTACAATTTATTATAATTAGATTCTCTCTCTTTCCCTTTCCACCTTCAGGGTTAAGCTATGCCCTTAATTAATTTTAGTTAATCACCTTCTCATTAACATCAAGTCCTGAAAGGAACCCTTCTTTATTGCACATATATTTAGGTTGACGTTCAAGATTGTAGACGATCTTTCTTGTCTTCAATTAGGGAGATAAATGCAAATGGAAATGCCTTTCTATTTGTGTTTACCGGAGTGTCTGGCGTGGCCAGCACCGAAGCCGCCGTGGTGGAGGAGAAGGGAGAAAAAAAGAAAAGGATGGTGGTGGAAGGTGGAAGGTGGAGGAAAGAGAGAGAAAATGGAAAAGGGTGGTGGTGGAAGGTGGAGGAGAGAGGAAGAAAAGGGAAAAGGTGGAATTTGACACGTCACATCTCTCAATCTCATCTCTCTGCCACATAAGTAACATCTGACGCGTAAGGTGCGACTTAACGAAAATGATCAATTTGTATATATTTTAAAAAATATAGGGACCAAATTGATTTTTTTAAAAAACTATTATACTAAATTGAATATTAAACCTTGATAGGAACAAATAACGTAATTAAACCTTTAAATATATCATGGTTTTAAATATATATATATATATATATATGTATATATATTGTACCGGTAGGTGCCGGACGAGATCCTGTCGGTCTACATGACCAACCGAGGAAACCTTCATAAATGTTAATAAATGAACCATTGTACTTAGAGTTGAAAGAGTCAAAGTCACTCCGAAGAATCCGAAAAACGTATCTAATCGTCCCCCTAATACCACGGGATACGTTGTGCATATCTCAGTAACTGATCCTAGGCCCATAGGATCATAGCTCATATATAAGGTAACCCTATAAATACAATGCTCAAATTAGAATGAATGTACGTTTTTCCAATCACTAAACACTTCACCTAGAACATCCTCTTACTTGAGCATCGGAATGCCTTTTGCAAGTACCCTCCTCCGCCCGACCGAGGACAAAGAAAAGACTTCAGAAAACGACTAGACGAAGAGACTGACACGTCAACAATTGTACGTGTATATATATATATATATATATATATATATAGATATATATATGTATATATATATACATATATATATATATATACATATATATATATATATACATATATATATCTATATATATATACATATATATATATATATATACATATACATATATATATATATATATACATATATATATATATATATATATATATATATATATATATGATAAAAATTAAGTGTGGGAAAGATTAATTGGAAATAGATATTATTGAGGGAAGCATAAAGTAGAACTAGCTTGCACTTAGACACACTTACATAGAGCTTATGAAATAATGATTTCTACCATAATCCAAATCATGAGGCAATTGAACAAGTCTTGAAGAACCAGAGCAGTTGTAAACGGTGCAATAAGTTTGCGTAGCAGTAAAAGCCAAAAACAAGAGACCTCCAATAGCTGTTAAGAATGATCCGGAAGTGTACTTGGAGACAACCCTTTTATGCTTCTGTTTACTGTCGAACATGGCGTTAACTTTGTAAATCACTTTATCCAAATTCGGAGTCTTCGTAGCCCTAATCGGTTTGTTCATCCTATTGAAAAGGTCCGCGATGGCTTCATTCTTCAACTCGCTCTCAATGATTTCGCTGTCAACCAAAATCTTCACATCATCAGGAGTGTCTATCATAGCTCTCATTAACTCAACGTACCTTGTGAAGACCAAGGGGGTTCTAGATTTTATCAACGTCTCGTAAGCCACTAGGTTTCTGATTATCACTTCTGAGTTCACATCCAATCTGATGCAAGGCAAGTAAAACACGCTCTTTTGTTCATCCAAATCAATGGATGAGATGCCACTTTCAGCCGGTCGGAACAAAATCCCAGCTTGGTGGAGTTCTACCACAGATGGAATCATTACAACCCGTGGAACACCCTCTGAGTCGGCTGATTCAAGTGTTCCCGTGATAACTTCAAGACGTTCAACCGCCTGTGTCAAAGGTTTCAGGAACGGGTGATTAACTTTACCTTCCAAGTTGGATAGGACAGTGTGTAACCAATGAAGCGCAGGGTTTAAGTGTCTTCCCAATCCCACTAACACACCCCACAGAGGGCGTAATGCCCTTAGAACTAAGCTAAATAAAAAAGTGAACACCCGTAGAACCATACGAAATATAGAAGTTATCACCCATAATAACAGCTTCAGAACGAGCGTAAACACAAACCAGATAACAATGCATGTAGCCACCAGAAATAGCATTATTCTATAGCATACAGAAGAACATGTTATTCTACTATCCTCAGCCTTGGTCTCAGTCTCAGTCTCAGTTTCAGTCTCAGCCGGAGTTTCAGTTTGAACCTGAACCGGAGCCTCAGCCTGAATCTGCGGCTCGTTCTCAGCTTGAACCTTCTCCTCAACTTCAGGTTCAGACTGAAGGTTAGGAACAACTAAATGGTACATGAGATCCAACAAATGATTATACCCTTCTAGTGCAACAAGATCGGGGAGCACTTGTAAGTTGACAAATGGGCAATGCTGTTTACAGAAATTTTGCAAGTTTGAAGCGAGGGCGAGACTCATAGCCTCTGAATGAATTTCATTGTTGTTGACTCCACTGATCTGCTTGAAAACATAAAAGGGAATTTGGTTCTCAAGCTTGAAAACCTCTCTGATGAGAGCATTCAAGTTGAGCTCTAGACCAGCGGCGTTAAAGAGGGGCATCCCGAGTTTTCCAGTTAAGAAGTAAGAGAATCCTGAATCATGGTTGGCAATGTTGTGAAGCGTAATGAAAGCCAGCACGAACAAGCCATCGACGGTGAGAACGTAGGCGAGGGTGTGAAGATTATAGGTGGATGCCACATCAGGGTGGAAGAAGGTTTGAATATGTGAGTCAAAGTTTGAGATGCGGTGTTGGAAAAGGTCGATGCTGTTTTTGGGGAGGAAGTGTTTGAGGACCCTTCTGGCTGCGGCCAACTTCTGTTGATCTGTGAAGATGAGGCCTTCACGGAAGTGATGGTATGGGCCAAGGCCAACAAACCGAGGGATGAAAGCTTCCCTCATGGTGGAGGTCAACGATTCCGGGACTTCGCAGATGCAAACTGGGTGCGAATTTTTCAAATCAAGTTCAGTAGCCGAAAGCGCCGCCAGTGTCTCACAGATGTCCACCACCCATTTCTTATCGGTGTAGAGTTTTGTTGAGTCCAGGCTTGCACTTCTGCTCATCGTCATGCCTTTGCTTTCTTCTCTGCCTATGCGCTTCTTTTCACACATCACCAATAGGGCTCCTTTTTATTTCATGGATGAAAATTTCACATTTTTTTTCTCTAAATTAAACTTTTTGTTAAACTCTTTAAATAAACCTACTCAACTTTATTTGAAGAAATACACCTATACTCATTACGATCATAATTATTCTTTGAGCGGTCCATTTACATGCTCGAAACCAAGATGATACTTCACCACAAATCATTTTTAGTATGAGTTAGTTTCAATGAATTGCAACATGTGTATTAACACTTCCAACCGCTCACCACACCTACATACATGTCCCAATTTCTTGAAGCAATGGAAATAATTATAAACAAAAATCACATTTGTTCAGTAAATTAAATAAAAAAAATTCAAAAAGAGTGATATTTTCAATGGAGTTGGTTGAGACAACTTGTCCGTAACTACCTACTTGGAGGACATTATTCAATTCAACATTGAGCATTCTTTCACGATTAAATTTTCTGTAGTACTCTAATAGTGAAAAAGACCATTATCCAACTGTTTTTTTGGAATAAGAATAAAATAGTATATTATAATAAAATAATATTTTTTTTATAGTGCCAAGTAGATGAAATTAGTGTCAAGGTATCATTGTCTTTCTTTCACTATTATGAGCATGTTCACATTCTTTCATTCTAATTAGGAAAATGCTAATTTGAAAATTCTTGGAATTGTATATAACTTCTGTTTTGTTCTGATGTGATGGATTTAGAAATAAATATATATAATAAAGGATAAATTTGTAATTATATGATATGATAATAGTATTGAGAGTTGTAGTGTGATTATATAAAATATCGAGATTGTCAATATATCATTACTCTTTTAATTATAACTTCAAAGCAACTCAACTGCTAGAAAGAATGAGCCTCTTAGTGTGGTAACATAACTATCTTAATTGTAAGCAGATAATCACTAGTGCAAAATGTATAAACGAATACGGTTTATTTAGTGCGGTTTTGCGCTCAAACGCTTTCGTTAAAAATGCGGTGCCATTTTTGTAATTAAGTTTATTTACAAGAGCGGCTATTTGTACAGCCGCCTTTGTAAATCAAAATGCTTTGATTTACAAGAGCGGCTATTTGTACAACCGCCTTTGTAAATCAAAACACTTGATTTACGAATGCTGCTTTACAAATAGCCGCCTTTGTAAATCAAAACGTTTGATTTACGAATGCGGCTTTACAAATAGTCGTCTTCTTAAAACCTTTTTAACCCTAATTTCAGAAACGCGCAACTTACATTTTGATACTCTCCTTTCTCTCGCGCTTCGTTTCTCTTAACTGCTTCCTCCAATAACTGTGCTTCCTCTTTTCTTTCTCTCTTCTTTGCATTGTCTTCGTGCCATTGGTAAACATTGTCTTCCTCTCTTCTTCTTCACCATTCACCATTGATTTTTGTATGTTTTGCGTTTCTCTTATGTTTTGTCTTATGCCATTGCTAAAGTCATGCTTCATTGGGAATGTTTTTGTTTGCTTTCTGATGTGCCTTCCTTGTCGCTGTTGTCGCCTTGCTCCGTCATATATTTGCGTTTCATTGGGGAATTTTTATTTGCATTTTTTGGACTTCCATTGGGATAAAATACGAAGAGGTGTGATATGGATGCACCAAGACATAAAAAAAACGCTAAAATAATGACCACGTTCTTCAGAAAAGATAAAAGTTGAGAACTTTGATTAGAAACTCAATCAATAGCGAAAAAGAAAAGAAACCCTAAACGTCTCTTGTAAATGCAATTTATAAATGCAGCTATGTAAATAGCCGCATTTATAAATCGAATTTACGAATGCGACTATATAGCCGCATTCGTATCTCTTCGATTTACAAGTGCGTGCTGATTAAATGCGGTTATATAGCCGCCTTTATAAATTCAAAATAATCGCACTCATTTGGCTTTTCTGCACCAATGAATTGTCATTGAACTCCTCTAGTTAATCCTCTAACAAGTCTCCGATGATCACCTTTTGGTTCCTCTTCCATGTCCACATCACTTATTACCTCATCATTGTCGTCCTTGGTTTCCATTTAGCCTACCTCGTCTTCTTGTTCTTCTTCTTCGCCATCATCGCCAACCTTTCTGCATTTTATGATGACAAAATCTTTGTTTACTTGGTTATGTGTGAATTTGATTGAAATCATTATGAGTTTGATGAACCAATCGTCCACATGCAATGGTTCAACTTCCTCTTTTTCTTCTTCCATTCATATGCAAAAGTATAGTGGTTCACGAAAACTTTGAACTCATGTATAAGAATGAAGGATATTTGGTTAGTTAACAATTTTAAACACCCAAATTTGTTGCTACGCTAAAGTAGAAAGCATGTTTTAACATAAAAACGAGAGAAACTTCAAATTTAGTATTCTTTCTTCCATTTAGTTGTTCCTAATATTCTCTCTAACCAATAAAGTACCTTATCAACATAGTTAGAATTTAAGAACTCATTTATAATAACAAGGTATGAAATAGTTCATTTCAAGAATTGATTATAAGAGTTTGTGAAATTCTCCATGATAGAAAGCAAAAAATGTAAAAAGGGATAAAAGAAGAGAACCAAAAACCAGAGCACAATAGAGCATATATGTTTATTATTTTTATGCTAAAGATAAGCAAGGTTCTTATGCATACAACGAAAACAAAAGCAAAAGAAAAAGAAAAACTAACAAAGGATGAGAACTAACAAACAAGGTAGTTTAGGAAGTCTATTAACAAACTACATAATCTAGTGTTAATCAAAAAGACTAGACAATCTAATATAAAACAAGAAGATATACCAAAGAACTACATGGTCTAATGAAAACAAATAGACTAGACAATCTAATGTTAGACAATATACTCAAACAAAAAAGACGAACAAACAAATTGGACAGTCTAGCGGAAGACCGTTTATACTGAAATTAGATGATCTAGCAAAGGAATGTCTAAACAGAAGCTAGACAGTCTAGCAAAAAACTGTATATAGAAACAAGATGATCTAGCAGAAGACCGTTATATAGAAACTAAATGTTCTAGCAAAAGACTGTCTAAACAGAAAACCAACATAAAACAGAGTTTAAAAGAGTTTATCAGGCCCCCTTAATTGGGACTAGATGTTTATCATTCTTAGCTTGGTGTACATGGTTTTAAAAACGACATAAGCAAGAGGTTTAGTGTAGATATCAGGGGCTTGGAGAACAAAAGCTATCGAAAGAAGCTAGATAAGACCTTCATTGGTTTTCTCTTGAATGATATAATGGTTGATCTTAATATGCTTAGTTCATTTGTGAAAGGCATGGTTGACAACGATCTAAATGGCAATTGGTTGTCACGGTACAAAGAGTTGGTTGAAAAAAATCAACATGAAGATCGTGAAGAAGATAAGTGAACCATTGCATTTCACATGTAGTAGTAGTTAAAGCTTGGTATCTGGCTTCAGATGAAATTTTTTTATATGGTTTGTTGCTTTTTAGACTTCCAAGATATTATATCATCATCAAGATAGATACCAAAACTAGTAACAAATATTCTAGTGAGAGGACATGTAGCCCAATCTAAATCACTAAAGACTTTTAGTTGAATAAAGTTGTGTGAGCTAAAAAATATACCATGGACAGGAGCACCTTTGAGGTAGTGAATGATGCGACAAGCCACTTGTTGATGAATAGTAGTTGAGAAAGAGACAATTTGACTTAGATTGTTTATAACATATGTTATATTTATATGTGTGTTTATGAGAGTAGTCCTTATCAACAAGGCATGTTATATGTTGTAAACAAGATAGTTCAAAAGGGGATGAATTGAAATTTTAAAATTTTCTTGAAAAAAGGGTTTAGAATGAAGTTCTTTAAAATATCAATCGATTAAAATATTTTCAGAACAAAAATTATGAAATCTGAAAAATCAACCAATTAAAATTCACCTAAACAGAAAATTAATTTGTTAAAATTATGAGCAACCAAAAAGAATTCAAGAACACAATGCAGAAACTAAAAGAGATAGAGAGAGATAGAATATTACCCAACAATTTTTATGCTAGTTCACCCTTACACAAGAGCTACATCCAATTTATTAACTACACAAGCTAAGATTCCACTAAACATAAATCTTTCAATACATAAGACACCAAGAACTCAACTCTTAAACCCTACAAGTTCATATAACCTTTAAATTATGCCTAAATTGATTTTCAATTTGTGTAACGAAATATGTTATGATGTTTATAGTTTTAGATTTTATGTTCATTGAAAAATTCACGTGTAGCATGTGTGATCATGAACAATAGTGAGAAAGAATCTATGACCATGCATGAAGATAACAGAGTAAGGACCCCAAATGTCTATATGGTGTAAATCAAAAGCATTTAAGGCATGAGGGTTACTAAAAGGAAAATACAATTTTATCTATTTAGCTTGATAACAAGTATGACAAACAAAATTCTTAACAGTATTAACATGAATAATAAGTTTGCATGACATAAAGTCTTTCAAGAGAGGGATGTCCCATACAAAAATGCCACAAATTAATTTGTTCAATGTTACAGATAGGTTAAATCACAATAGAATGAATAAAATATTTCTAAATAGTGTTCGATAAGAGTATAAAGACCAACAATAATATTAATTTGTACCAATCCTCTCTTTGATTTTCAGATCCTGTATAACACAACAAGAGTAAAAAAACTTAACTCATAATTTATTAGCATGGATATAAAGATGAGATTAAAAGAAAAATCTAGAATATGTAGAACATCATCAACATAAAATTTGTCATTAATTTGATTATTCTAGAGTGTGTGGCTGAAACAAGCTCTCCCGTGGGAAGTTTAACAAAAATAGAAGTAATTGAATGATAAGAGATAACATTGGTTAGGAAATCACAAACATGATTAGTAGCACTAGATTCAACGATCCAAGTGGTTTTGTAAGAGTTAGCATTGGTATTACATGAGATATGGCCTTGCTAAACAAAATGTATAGATCCAATTTGATTAATTTGTGGTTGATTCACATTTTTTATGTTATTGGACTATTGAAGAAGGTCTATAAGAGCTTGGTACTATTGTTTAGTTATGCACATGTCACCACCATTGCCTTTATTTGTTTGTTCCTTGTTATGGAAGTTTCTATCTTGAATTATAATGTGAGTTTGAGCAATCTTGTTGTTAAAAAATTTGTGACATGATGGATATCCATGCTTTCGATAGTAGAATTTATTGGTGAGGCTTATTTTTCACAATGAGTGCAAAATTTATGGTTGGAGTTGTTAGTTTAGGGTCCAAGTGATGTGTTCAGATTATTGATCAGGAAATTGTGGTGCAGGTTGGGTCATACATGTTTTCTTTAGGAATTGGAGTTTTTTTTATGAGTGTTCATCCTTTTATTCAGGTTAGGGAAGTTAGTTTTATTTTTCAATAAAACTTTAAGCTAGAGGATTTTGATGTGAAGATGATGTGGTCACAAGTTCCAAAATTCTCTTGCATTGTTTGTTTTGTTAAGTGAAATAGATGTTATTTGATGAAAATGATTTGAAGTTAAACAATTTTATAAGTGGTTGACTATTTAGATTGATTGTAAGATATATTATGAAGTTTAAGTCTTCAATTTACTTATCAGATTGTGATTTAAGTGTGGTATATATATACTTGTTCTCTACCTCAAATTCACCCAGCAACAATTTCCTACACTCAAGCAGATTGAGATAAAAAATTTGGGGTGCTCTCTTCCTTAAATCCACTCAACATTAGTTCCCTATGCTCAAGTAGATTGAGATGAAAATTTTGGGGTATTCTTCCGCTTAGTGCCAACACCACCGTAAGTTGATTAAGATAAAAATTTTGGAGTGTTCTCTACCTCAAATTCATTCAAGGCCAGCTTCTTGGGCTCAAGCTCCAACTACTTGGACTTGAGCCAAATTATCAACACTACTATTTCGTTCAGCTACCTCTTGTTTATTTTTCTATAAGTTATGAAATATAGTTAAATCTTCTGAAGATATATCATTTTGTAAATTGTAAATTATTATAATTTTCTAAAACCAATATTTGATTAAATCCATGCAACTTAAGTGTTTAAAACAAGTAAATCTAACATTTATCAAAACGTAAAACAAATACTACTTATATATTTAATTGATAAGTAAAATTTTAAATGTTATACCATTATTGTTGATATTTTCTAGCTATTTTAAAATATTACTATCAAATGATCAAATTTTCTTTTTCAGATAACATTTAAGTTCCAATACATACACAAAATTCATCAACTCAATAAAATCTCAAATTCAATATAAACTTAAAATGATATTGTTGTAATAATGACTTTCTTTACCTTAATTTTTGTATTTCTCAAAAAAATTTCCAAAAATATGTCATATCTTGCTTCTAAGATGCCTTATTCCCACACTAAGCATATTAGTATGGATCTAATCTATTAAAAATTCATCTATTCAATGTAATAACACAACCCATATATAATCAATCAAAATTGATTTTCACTCCATCACTAATAAGGTAGTTGACAAATATAAATTTAAGAGAAACTCACAAATATAAAATTTTAATATTTTAAATTAAATGACATAAAATTCACTTATATCGGTTTAAATTAAATCACACTTTTCATCAAAAATTCAAAAATTAAGTCATCGATCAATTATTAATTCAACTATTACTATGATTGTTTATCTTATAAAATTTATATGTACCTTTTTATGTTACTTCATAATTGTTTCCATTTTTTTTATATAATTTCTTAAGAAAATACATGATGCAATAGTGAAAAGACTACTTAATTACTACAAATTGGATCATAGTTTATCTCTTATCACATTAAACCACAAATTACTTTCTTATTGCTTTGACGATCAATATAATTAAAAAAATGATTTTGTAAAATTGGATTTGCATGCTCTGAACAATAACCAAACGAATAAATTGTGTTCTTCAACCATTAAAAAGTGATAGATGTATGTAAAATTAAATATGATTATGAACACATACAATAATGTTTACATACAGATCTTATCACATCATAATTCTCACAAACATTCATACAATCAAGAAGGAATAGACACTTACCTTAATTCATGAGAGATCCTACATAAGTAGTTTCTTTCCCTCCTTTATCTCACGTTCTTGTCACACTTTTTTTTTATGGGTAACAGTAAGACAACTATAATTTGCAGTAACAAAACCTATTGCTTTTAATTTCCAATATGTAGATTTTCATTAGATATCATATATATATATATATATATGTAATGAGATTTTTATTTTATTATTATCATTAAATCACATTTAAACTCAAAATCCAAACTTTATGTAATGTGGACTTAAACTTTATGTAATATAATGTGAGTCGCTTTATAAAAATTAATTTACATAATTTCTTAGATAAAATGTAGGAAGCATGTTTAAATATAAATGAGTAAATTTTGATGCGAAGAAAATGTAAGAGGAATAAGTGCAACGGGCCAATTCTAATGCACTAGCACCAACTGTATTTTCGTGAAGGTAGCTGTAATTTGTGGCCTGAATGAGCTGAAGTAATAATGTCTAAGGCAAATTTCTGAAGCTAATTTATTCAGCACTTGACCCACTTCACCTCAATTGAACGTTCATAGCGACATAAAAAAAAAATATTAAAAAAATATATATTTTACTTGCTGAAAATATGTAGTTAATTTTGGTTGATGGAGCAAAAGGAATTGAATGGTTGATGTTAACATTCTCCCCATATCTTTTCTCTTATTATTTTGTCGGCTAAGTAGTTGGCTGTTAGCTTTGTTATTGATGTCAAAATTTCTGATAGACATTAGGAAGGAGGTATGATGGTAATATTATTAATCTTTA
This sequence comes from Phaseolus lunatus, assembly GCA_013389735.1. Lineage (NCBI taxonomy): Eukaryota > Viridiplantae > Streptophyta > Magnoliopsida > Fabales > Fabaceae > Phaseolus > Phaseolus lunatus. The sequence goes on from CM023863.1 coordinate 13,680,272, forward strand.
CAATATGTTATATCAGACAATCGAACCCAATTCTACGCAGAGATAAAAATTTTAACCAATATGATTGTTATTACTGTTAATAATAATAATAATGATAATAATAATATACTAATGTTATTATTATTAATATTAATATAAATTAATAATAATAATATTGATAATAATAATAATTCTAATAATAGTAATAGTAATAACATTTTTAAAAATATTATTAATATTACTAATATAAATTTATAATAATATTAAAATAATAATAATATTTATATCAATATTAAAATAACAATAATGTTTACATTAAAATAATATTAATATTTATAATAATATTAATATTATTATTATTTTAATATTAATATAAATTAACAATAACAATATTAATATTAACAATAATATTAATAATAATAACAACATAATATTAATGATAGTAATTTTATTATTAAAATTATTACTTTTACTATTATTAATATTAATCTTATTATTGATATTAATAAAAGTATTATTAAAAAATATTATTAGTATTACTCATGGATATGATTTGAAGGTATCTTACTCACAAATTTGTATTAATTGATAATATTAATAATATTAAAATATTAATATTAATAATATCATTAATATCAATAATAATATTATAATAACAATATAGACCCTTTTAACCGGACTTATATCTTCAGTTGTGTTTCACAAAATATTTTTATCAAGTTATATAGAGTAAAAATGATTAAATTGTTTTCTAGGTTGATTATGATTAATATTATTAATTCTCAGCCACCTATTACAATTGTACCTGACTTTTCCTGTCATCTTGCATTTAAAGAATATGTGGTTAATGCACTAAAAAATAAATCAGTATTATCTATGAATTTTTACCCAAATGAATATTTACCCACGAATCTGAATCCGTAGGTAAATTTAATATTACCTATAGATATTACCCATGGACAACATTACTTACGAATATTACTCACAGATCTAAATCCGTAGGTAAATTCAACATAACCTACTAACTATTATCCACGAATCTCTATTACCTACCAACTATTACCCACGGATCTCTATCACTTACCAACTGTTACCCATGAATCTCTATCACCTACAAATTATTATCCAGGATCTCTATTACCTACCAACTATTACCCACAAATCTCTATTACCTACCAACCATTACCTACGAATCTCTATTACCTATCAATTCTTATCCATAGATCTCTATTACCTACTAACTATTATCATAATAATAATAATATATATATATATATAATATTAAAAATACTATTATAATATGAATAATTATAAAATCATAAATAATATTCATAAATAATTATAATAAATAATAATAATCATAACTAATAGATATACATATTATTAATATTATAAAATTAATATAATATTATTAGTAGTATTATATTATAATATGAATATTATCATTATTCATAACATTAATAGTATTAGTAATATTAATAATATTAATGATATTAATATATAAATAAAATTAATAATATTAGTAATAATAATATTAATAATATAAATAATATTAATAAAATATTAATATTATTAATATTATTTATAATATTAATAATATGAATAATATCAATAATATCAATAATATTAATAATATCAATAATATTAATAATATCAATAATACTAACAAATAATATTAATATTATTAATAATTCTAATAATATCAATAATATTTAACAAAATTAATAATATTTAATAATATTAATAATATTAATAATATTTAATAATATTAAAAATATTTAATAATATTAATAATATTATTATAATAATTAATAATGTTATTAATTTGAATAATAATAATATTAATGAAATTAATAATATAAATGATATTAATATATGAATAATATTAATAGTGTTTATATTATTGATTATATTAATATTAATAATCATACTAATAATAATAATACTAATATTACAATAAAATTGATTGATGTAATGGTTAAAGATTATTTGGTTATTTATGAAAGGAGGATATCTTTTCAATTCCAATTTCGTGAAAAATTAAATGTATGCCTAATGCCCCCATCTATTAAAACTTGATAGGCTGACTATACAATATATTCCCCTGTTTGACTTAGTTTCCATATCCACTTATCCTCTCGGTCTATCCTAAGATGGACTCTATTTAGCTCATCCATGAATACTTAAATTGCTCTCTCATCCAAGTGATTTTCCCAATCCAAGTATCGTTCTCCCACAAACCAGCATCATCAATCCTCATATACTTAATCACTGCATTCCCATACATCCTAGGAACTTTTCCTTAAACATATCCCCTCCAAACCACTTATCCTCCCAAAAGTTAATGGTTTCCTTGTTTCCTACTACCCACCCAATGTTATCTCTAAACCAGCTACCATTTGCACTATTGGTTGTGTCCTTAATATATTTCCACCCCTTAGAGTCTTTGTGCTTCTAAACTCCTACACCCTCCATATTTTGAATCAATGACCTCTTTCCACAATCTGTTTGCTTCCAAACGCAGCCCCAAACCCATTTACCTAGAAGTGCAATATTAAAAGTTTTTAGATCTTTCACTCCGAAACCCCCTCTCTTTCTTTCTACAAATGTCTTTCCATTTCACCCACAAAATTTTCATAATTGTTCTTTCCCATCCCTAAAGAAAGTTCAATTGTATTTTTCTAATATTGCTTTCTACCATAGTTGGCTTATTGAACAAGGATAGAAAATAAAGGGTTAAGGCTGTAAGGAAGGATTTTATGAGGCAAACCCTACCCGTAATGGATAAATGTTTAACCTTCCAAGTTGCTAGTTTTTTCAAAAAAATTCTAATGACTGGATCCAAAAAAGACTATCCTATTTATGGTTTCCCCCACTCCAAAGACCCAAATACTTGAAGGAGTAGTCATGGTACTATAGTTAATTACCCTAGAGTACCTTTCTAGGTCGTTTTGTTATACCTCAATCCCTCCTAGTTTGGTCTTATAAAAATTAACCTTTAATCATGAAACCAATTCAAAGCACTTGACTCTTTATAGTTAGCACATTGGTCAGGTTTGCCTCACTTAGGAAAATAATAGCATTCGCAAATTGAAGAAAGTCTACCATAATCTTTATTTTTTGTCCCACCATAATCCCCTTTAGCAAATTTTTTAATTGAGCCAGTCTAACTACCCTAGTAATGTGTTGTAATTACCAATAAAAATGTTGTTAATGGGTCCCTTATCCTAGTCCTTTTAGGGACTAAATTTCTTTGCGAAGTTTCTATTAACAAAGACAAATATGGTTGCTAACCTTAGGTATTTATTAAGCCAATTTATCAAAGTGGTACAAAACCTGAGCCTTTACAATACATATTCCAGAAAGTCTCGGCTAACTGAGTCACATACTTTTTCAAAATCCATCTTAACTATGATGCGTTATTTTTATTTATTTTTTCTTAACCTCCTCTTTCGTCTCATTTGCAACAATCCCACTATCTAGAAGTCCCCTATCTTCTTAGAAGGTTGATTGTGAGAAGTCAATCACATTTGACAAAACTTTCTTCAACCTATTTGCTAGGATCTTTGAAAGAATCTTATAGAAGCAACCTATGAGGGATAAAGTCATTTAAACCTTGTAGGGTTTCCACCTTTGGGGTTAATGTTATGAATGAGTATTAATTACATCCTTTTGGGATTTCTCCACTGACCTGAAATTTTCTAATTTCTCTAATCAAGTCATCCTTAATTGTTTCCCACTGGTTTTTTTACGAAACTAAAATTAAAGCCATTTGAACCTAGGCTTTTACTGCTATCACAGTTTCAAACTACTAGTTTTATTTCCTCTTCGATGATTTCAACAATAAGGGCTCTAATTTCACCTTGTGAAATTTGCTGAAAGGCCATACCATCCAACCTCACTTCACATCTCTCTCCCCCCGTAAAATCTTCTTTCAAAATACTTTTTTTTACTTCATCCTTTATTAGTTTCGGGTCTTCACACCAATTCCCATCCACTCTAAAAGGTCATTGAGGGAATTACTAAGTCTCCTCCATTTAATTATGGAATGGAATACTTAGAGTTTATATCTCTCAATTTTACCCACTTTACGTTGCTGTTGAAGGGATTCAAACTTATGGTTTCAGAAGTTTAATTTCAGCCTTGAGTTCTCTCCTTTTTTTAACCCTATCTATACTCAATTCACTCAAATCATCTTTATCGTGTAGTTCCTGAATTTTATTGGTCAACCTCTGTTTCTGGGTTTGAATATTCCCAAACACATCTCTATTCCATTGTTTTAGTTCTCATTTTACATGTTTGATTTTTTGTTTTCCATTTTTTATGGCCTCAATAGTAATTAAGCAAAACTGTTATATTAGCTCATTGAATCCCTTGTGGTCTTGCCATACATTTATGAATTAAAAGGTTTAGGTCCCAAATGATTTTATTTTTCAGAGTTGTGGGACAATGATCAAATACCCACCTTTCCAGGACATATTGTTTGCAGCCTGGACAAACATTTAACTTATATTTGTATTCGAAATAGAATTGCACAAGGGTAGATTCACTAACCTAGTATGAGCTTCTTGCTTTACATCTTTCCTCTTCTTACCCTCTTTAGCCTTTTGTCCTGCCTTTTACCATCCTCGTATGATCACAAAATATGTTGTGGTCCCCTTTGAATTTTCTGATGAGTTTCATTGGTGTCTTGTAGTTGTTCACTCCATTCATTATTCTATGATTTTCATTTTGTCTCAATAATCCTTTATGAAAATGGTTCTTCTTCTAGTAAACTTTCTTTATGATTTCTTCTTTTAATGGAATATAAACGAGAATTGAAGATCGAAAGCATTCTTAAAAATTTAAGAAGAATTTTAATGATTGGAAGTGAAATTAGAAATATACAAGACTGAAAGATGAGACCAATTCATTACAAAATTATCTAGGTTAAGTCTTCTCAAAACTAACATAGAAAGAAGTTAAAAATAATAATAATAAAATGTACAACATTTCATTACTAATTTTAATTTTTCTTACCAATCCTCTTGCTCCTTGCATTTTCATCTTCACCTTCTTCTTCGATTCTCTTCATCAAAGTTCTCCCTTCTACTTGTTGTGCCGTAGACGGTTCCTCACGCATGTCCTTCTTGTTGCCATTGGTCATGTTTTTCTTACATGGCCCAGTTTCGCTTGACAGAAGAATAATATCTCTTGGATCGTTACTTTTTGTTTTTTTTTTCAAAATTGGTACAATTATTTTTTGATTTTTCCAAAATGGTGAAAAAATATTTTATTCTCGAAATGGATAAATTGTCACAAGAAATTGACAAAGAAAAATCGCCAATCTTGTACACGATTTTAAAAAATATGAAGGTGAAATACGATTTCAAATAAAAATAAAAATAATATTTCACATATATGCATTTTTTAATATTATAATATATTTTAATATATAAATTTTTAAAAAATCGTATTTGTAAAATACTATAAATTCATATATATTACGTTTTTTATATTATAATATAAATTAATATATAAAATAATATAATATATATATATATATATATATATATATATTAATATATATAATAACTTGAATTCGTATATATGTGATATATTTATAATATTTTAATATATGTTTTTTTATTATTTAAAATTAAAAAATATATAAAATAATATAAGTTAATTATTTTAAAAAATTAACTAAAGTAAATTTAATCCATAATAAAAAGTTAAGTTGGTAAAATTTTAAATTTAAAATGCTAAAAATAAATCAGAAATTTAATCAAAAAACTAAAATAAAGAATGTTAATCGAAAACTTTAATTGTCATAAAATACAGAAAAATAGTATAAGAGTCTTTGATATGGACAATTCGTTTTATTCTGACATTCATTCCTACACTAAGAACATCTGTTTGACTTATTTGAAATTAGTTGTGTATGCTTGAGGTGCATGTGGAGGTTCGGGATGAAATCTAATCCCATATAAATAGACCAATAATCTTGATTTCAAGTTAGATGAAATTCAACTTCGTAAAATATTTTATAAAAACTTATTTAATTAAAAAATATTTTATAAAAACCTAATTTTCTATAATTATATATATAAATTATAATAATAAATTGAAATTTTTTATTTTTTATTATTTTTTAAAAATTTTAAATACTAAAAAGCATATATTTAAATTATTATATATTAAAATATTATAAGCATATTACTTATATACGAATTCAAGTTATTATATATATATATATATATATATTAATTTTTATATATTAATTTATATTATAATATAAGAAAACGTAAAGTGGAATGTGATTTTGAGATTTACAATGAAATCGTATTTACTTTTTTTATTTTTTAAAATTTTATATATTAAAATATATTATAATATTGAAGTGCATACGAAATGTGGTTTTGTTTCGTACTTCACATATATAAGTTTTTTTTTTAAATCATATACGTAATTAAGGATTTTCTTTTGTTAATTTTGTGTTTCATACTCACGATTTATCCATTTGGAATGACTTTTTTTTTATTTTTTTTATTTTGAGAAAATAAAAGAAAAATTGCATCAGTCCTAGAAAAAAAAAAAACTTATTTTTTCAAACTTTTTCAGACCAACTAATATTGGCTCCATTTCCTTTTCATTAGCTGCTTCGTTACCTTCTTCATTGGTGAAAAACCTACTACCTTTTTGCTTTGACTTATCTGGGCAGCATATTTTACCATTTTCGTGTAAGACCCTATAGACGGTGTACCTCCTTTCTGATCATTCTCCAAGGGTTCAAGAAAATGTTCTCCTTCCCCTGATTGTTCCCCAGGGTGATTTTTGGATGACTCCGCAAATTCCCCCCTCCAGTTTGTTCAGTTATGTTTCTGAATAATCCATTTGCGGGAATCCAAGTAATGATTCTTCATCACGTATGTTTTTGTTGAGTTTCGTGCACCTGCATGTTCCACTGCATTGCTCATTTTCTCTTATGTCTATATTACAGATGTTACCATTAATTTTAACAAGCTGATTGAATTTTGCTTCCAGGCCAATTAGGATTCTCACACACAATCTGGCATATTCTAGCGTTTCCATTTCTTTGGTAGCGTTGTCAATCTTGATGAGGGTTTACAAAGCATTCCATGTTCCATAGTGGGAGTAATTAAAGAAACATGCAGTTGATAATAGGAAATTGATCATTAATTAATCATACTCAACCTACATTTTATTACAAAGTTTGGTATTATGAAGATGCAAACTAGATAGTACTGAAAAATTGAGAGACTTGAGGATTCTCATTCATCTTTAGATATCGTATGCCGTGGAACTGATATACCAAGAAATGTTAAAAACTGAGAAGAAAAAACACAAGTCGACAAGGTATAATATGGAATGTCATGTTGACTCTCACTTTGTAGAAGCTTTCAACCCTAGAGAGGAAAGGCACTGAGGCAAAAGCTTTCAACCCTCACTAGGTCCTGTGCCCTAACTAACAGAGTAAACTGCAATCCCTAAGATTGTACCAGAACTATAGAGAAGTGAAAAACAAACAAGAGGATGCGTGAGAAGAGACCAAACAGCAAGAGCAAAATAAAATAGAATCCTAAAGAGAAGCTCTGTGGTGAGAAACAGAGAAGATAAAGAGAAAGAAAAAGGATCTGCTAATTTTTGTATTCAATATATCATGAAGGTGTTTTTACATATGTATAAAAAGAAAATGTATTGGGCCAAAAACAAAGAGCCCATGTAACGGATAGTGCCAAAAAGAAAAAAGACCTGGGTTCGGAAAAGAAGTTTATTACCCCCCGCTCAAGTTAGGAATAGATGTTTTTCATTCCCATCTTGGAGTGTAGAAGCTGGAAAGTGGATGGAGGTAAGGGCTTTGTGAAGATATCAGTATTCTGCATGGAAGATGAGATTGGAAGCAACTTTAGGAGACCAGCAGTAATCTTTTCCTATACAATATGGCAATCGATCTCAATGTATTTGGTGCGTTCGTGGAAAACATGATTGGATGCAATTTGGATGGCTGATTAATTATCACAGTACATGGTTGGTGGTTGTGTGTAGGAGACACCAAGATCTTGTAGCAGATAGGTGAGCCATTGGAGTTCGCAGGTTGTGGTAGCCATGGCTCTGTACTCAGTCTTAGAGGATCTCTTGAAAATGGTTTGTTGTTTCTTTGATTTCTAGGAAATAAGAGATTCTCCTAGATATATGGAGAAACCAGTAACAGATTTTTTGGTCTCATGGAAGGTGGCCCAATCAGAGTCACTGTACGCTTTTAACTGGATGGAGTTCTAGTGAGGAAAAAAATATACCGTAGCCAGGAGCATTCTTGAGATATCATAGGATCTGAAAGGCTGCTTGTTGATGAGTTGAGGTAGGGGCAGAAACAAATTGACTCAGCTTGTTGACACTAAAGTCAATATCGGGTCTTGTATTGGTGAGATAGATGAGCCTCCCAATTAGGCGCTGGTAGGAAGAGGAGTCTACTTCATTCAGCAGCAGGCCTTGTTCACTGGAGAGGCATGAAGAGTGAACCATTGGTGTAGAAACAGGAGCACAATCCAGCATTACCGTTTCATGTAGGAGGTCAAAAGTGTATTTCCTCTAGGAGACGTGGATGCCATCACTGTTGCGAGCAACTTCAAGGCCAAGAAAAAATATGAGTTCACCCAGATTTTTGATCTTGAAATCGTGATGCAGCAGTTTGGTGATGTGGGCAATCTCCTCAATGTTGTTTCCAGTCAAGACAAGATCATCCACATACACAAGAATAACAGTGATATTAGGTTGATGTTTTTTAATAAAAAAAGAGTGGTCAACAGAGGAAAAAATGTAGCCATTAGAAAGTAAGAAGTGTGAAAGTTTGGCATATCATTGTCTCCCAATTTGTTTCAGACCATATAAGGAACGCTGCAGTTTGCAAATAGTGGTCTCTTTGGGAAGAATAAAGCCAGGTAGAGGCTTCATGTAGACTTCTTCATGGAGGTCTCCATGGAGAAAAGCATTGTTGACGCCCAACTGTTTGAGTGGCCAGTTATTGGTGGCAGCAAGGGCAAGGAGAAGGCGAAGTGTTGTCAGTTTGGCCACAGGTGCGAAAGTGTCCAGGAAGTCAAGTCCTTCCAGTTGGGTGTAGCCCTTGGCAACCAGGCGTGCTTTGTAAAGGTCAATGGTGCCATCACTGTTGTGTTTGATTTTGTAGACCCAACGACAGTCAATGGGTTTCTTTCCCGGTGGAAGGGGATTAAGTTGCCATGTATTATTTGTGGAGAGAGCTTCAAGTTCGGTCGCCATAGCTTGATTCCAGCATGGATGTTGTGAAGCTTCTTCATAGCTCTTAGGCTCAGTGTGTGATGTAAAGGAGGAAAGAACATGTTTAAAATTAGAAGACAAAGCATTATAAGACAAAAAATTAGAGATAGGATATCTTGTACTTACAATCTGTGTAGATGGTAGATCAGTGTGGAATTCGTCAAGATAGGTAGGGGTGCGTCTTGAATGAATGGAACGCCGAGGTGGATTAGGGATGAGTTGATCCATAGGTGCCACAAATATTGGTTCAAGAGTGACGAATAACGATTCAGCAGTGACAGATATAGGTTCAGCAGTGACAGATATAGGTTCAGCAGTGACAGATATCAGTTCAGCAGTGTAATTATCAAGGGAAAATCATAAGTGGAAGCCTAAGAAGAAGGGATAGGTAAAGATAAATTGTTGGGGCTCTTGTTAACTTCATCTTTCAATTTGTAAGGAAAGTGAGTTTCATAAAAGATAGTGTGTCTTGAGACCTCTATTTTATGATTTTTAAGATTGACAAAATTGTAACCTTTAGTATTAGGTTGAAAACCAAGAAAAATACCAGAAACAGAGCGTTCATCAAGTTTCTTTTTGTGAGAAGTGATAGTGCTAGAGTAACAAAGGCAGCCAAAAACATGTAAAATAGAAAGATCATATAAAGTGTCATGCAGTTTTTTATATGGAGATTTCTTATTTAAGAAATGAGTGGGGATGCAGTTAATGAGAAGAACAACATGTAAAGAAGCAAAATGCCAAAAAATAGGAGGTCAATTGGCTTGAAAAAGTAAAGCACGAGTTACATTGAGAATATGTTGATGTTTTTGTTCAACAATAACATTTTGCTCGGGTGTTTCAATGCAAGTTTTTTGATGAACTATTCCTTTTGAAGAAAAAAATTTTGTCATAGAAAATTCAGCACCATTATTTGTTCTAATAGTCTTAACAGTAGTTTTGAAATGATTTTCAATATAAGATGTGAAGTTAACAATGTGATTGCGAACTTCAAATTTTGTATGCATAGGAATAATCCAAGTACATCAAGAAAAGTCATCCACAATGGTTAAAAAATATTGAAAACCATGCATAGAAGCGACAAAGCAGGAATCCCAAATATCCATATGTAAAATATCAAAAATGCTAGCAGTACAATATTTACTTAAAGCAAAAGGAAGTTTCTTATGCTTTACCCGATGGCAAGTATCACATGCAAGCATTCGTTTATCAGAAATGAAAGGATAAAGAGATTTCAAAACACACCCAATCTATAATGCCACAAATTGATATCCTTAACAATACAATGAAAAGAAGGAATAACATTGTTTGTGGTAGTATTTTGAAAAAGAGAAGATTGAAAAACATATAAGCCATCCTTGGCTTCAACTATACCAATCCTCTCTTTGGTTTGATTGTCCTGTATCACACAATTAGTGGATGAAAAAATTAAGTGACACTTCAGATTAGTAGATAATTTAGAAGCATAGACAAGATTGAAAGTGAACTCTGGCACATACAATAAATCAGTGAGAAAGAATTTGTTATTAAAAATGACATCCCCAGAAAACTTAGTGAAAACACGGTGCCCATTTGGTAAACTAATAAGAACAGGTGGAATACTTTTATATGATGTGAAATCAGACAAAGATGTGCATACATGGTTAGTCGCCCCTTAGTCTAAGATCCAGAGGCATCTAGTAGATTTAACGATGTTGAAGACAGAAATATTACCTGGTGGAGACTGTGTTGCGCCATTGTGAGTAGAATCAATAGTGAAAGAACCCACTTGGTTCACTTGTGCTTGTTGAGGAGTGGTAGTGTTGCTGCTAGTGTGTTGTTTGAACAGGGCAGACAAAACTTGGTATTGTTGAGCTGTTAAGCGAACGTCTCCTTGTTCTTGTTCTTGATTGCAATCCTCAGAAAAAACTTCATCAGATAAAATAGCATTATGAACTTGGTTAGTCTTAGTATGAGTGAAATTGAAACCAGGAGGAAAACCATGCTTTCTATAGCACGTGTCAGTGGTATAACCAGTTTTATAGCAATGAGTGCACACTTTTTTGTGACTCTTGGTTCTGAAATTCTTGTTGTCTTGATTAGGAAAATCAACTTTCTTAAAGCATACATTCTTTGTGTGACCAATTTTTCCACAAAAAGAACAACTTGTAGAGATATTACGATTAGTGCTAGCATTGTTAATATTGGTGACCAAAAAATTACTAGCCATTTGGCGTTCTTGTTGAACAATAAGAGAGAAAATCTTGGGTATAGGTGGTATAGGTTTCATAAGGAGAACATGTGAACGAATATTGTGAAATTGGTCATTTAACCCATGCAAAAACTGCATAGCCTGATCCTCGGTTCTTCTTTTACTAATAGTAGAAGATGCAGAGCAAGAATAATCATAGATAGTATTCAGTCTAAAATTATCTAACTCATCCCAGATAATTCTAAGTTTTGTAAAATAATATGTGTTAGGCAGGCAATTATGTAAATGCATTGTAAACTGCTTTCTGGTTTTACATGGATATACTTATATATATCCTGTGCCTTTCTGTAAAGTTACACAATTTTATATTCATAAATAATACATCTCTCTATTTTCTATAATGGCTATGTGTACATCATAATATGGTATTAGAGCAAGGTTTTTTTGCTTTCACTCATGTCTTCTGCCATGTCCCCTATGAGTGCTTCTTTTCCTACGCATACTTCTTCGGTCACCATGGTAGCAACCACCACTTCCGTGCATTAGTTATCCACTCCTATCTTCTATTGTCAAAATATTTGGATGATTCTTAACTTCCTCCCCGTTTTCTCCCACCCACTGAAGGTACCTCTTCTCAAATCAACCCAGAATTTTTTCTCTATCGGCAACAAGATAATTTGATAATTGCATGGATGTTGGCATCCATGTCAAATCCATTCTTGACCAAGATGGTTGGCCTCCAATCGGCATCTCAGATCTGGCACACCCTTCATACGCATTTTACTTCTAACAAGCGTGCCTAGATCAAAAAAATTTGTTTGCGTCTCAAGACTCCCAAACAAGATCGCTCCGTCAGTGCCTATCTTTTAGAGATAAAGATCACTGTTGATTCTCTTGCCACTATTGGTGCACCTGTGTCCATTGAAGACCAAGTTGAAGCAATTCTTGACGGTCTTTCAGAGGACTATGATCCTTTTGTTGCCTCCATAATGTCAAGATCGGAACCCTACACCATCAATGAAATAGAGGCCTTACTGCTAGCTCAAGAAGAAAGACTGGCAAAGCCTCGCTCTGTTGATCCGCTTTCCTATTCTCCTGTTGTTGCCGTTGCTACTTGGATTCCGTCACATGCCAAAAACGAAAATCACCGATTTTCTTCCCGTCGTGGCGGTCGCGGTCATTCTCGTTCCTCTTACTCCACAGGTTCGCATTCTCCGTTTCAATCTCCTTCCACTCAAACCCAATCATCGTATACTTGGTCCACTGCTCCTATTACTTGCCATATCTACAAAAAGACTGGTCACTCTGCCGAACATTGCTGGCATAGGTATGATCAATCAGCGTCTGAATCTCCTAGTGCCCACTACTCTCAACTATCCATCCCTGAAAATGCATCAAGCATTGTCTCTCTTTTGGGTGCTCCTTCATCTTTTGATGACCCTCTCTGGTACCCAGAAAGCTATGCTACGCATCACATAAATAATTCATCAGTTTATTCTGAAAAGCAACCATATGATGGAATTGATCTTGTCAAAATGGGTAATGGAAAAGTTTGTTAATATCTCACATAGGTTCTGCGAATTTTCATTCCTCTACTTCAAATAAACCTCTATTTTTAACTGATTTGCTTCATGTTCCAGCAATTACGAAGAATCTTCTTAGCGTTTCAAAGTTCTGTCATGATAACAATGTTATTTTTGAATTTCATTCTAACAGTTGCTATGTTCTTGGAAACCAAACGTGTTCTTCTAAAAGGTTACCTTAAAGACGACTTGTATATCTTCTCTGATCTTCATTATTTGTCCTCTTGTTATGTTCATTAGATGTCTTTTATTGTTGAACCTATCTCTATAAATCAATGGCACAAACGCTTTGGACATTGTAGCTTTAACGTCCTCAAAAAGATTTAGGCATCTTGTGATATATCTGTTTCAAATAATATTGTGTTTTGTTCTTCCTGTGTGTGTGATAAGTGCCACCAACTTTCTTTTTATAGTTCTGAGCATAACTATTCTCAACCTTTAGAATTAATTTACACTAATGTGTGTGGACTTGCTTCTGTCTTGGCTTTACAATCTGACAATGCAAAAGAATATCTCTCTTTAACCTCTTATCTTCAAGAATGTGGAATTAATCATCGTCTCTCATGTCCTTACACTCATGAGCAAAACGGATCTGTAGAAAGGAAACATCGGCATATTGTTGATATGGGTCTCACCTTGCTTAGCACTGCCTCTCTTCCGCTTAAGTTTTGGGTTGAAGCCTTTGTTACTACGGTTCATACCATCAATGTTTTTCGTACGGATGTTCTTAAAGGTGATAATCCTTATAATATGTTGTTTAAACGTCAACCAAACTACAAGAAATTCAAGGTGTCTTGTTGCACATGTTATCCTAACTTACGTCCTTACAATTAGTGTAAATTTGCTTTTTGTTCTGCTTGTTGCTTGTTTCTTGGATATAGTATTCGTCATGCAGGTTACATTTGTCTTACTCAAGATGGAAAGACAATTGTCTCACGTCATATTGTGTTCAATGAAAAATCTTTTCCTTACAAAGATCATGCTGGTAAATTTGTGGTTTCCTTAGGTAATGCTCAGGTACACACCAATATTGCTCCAACTCTTATTGTTATTCATTCTCCACATACTGATAATATTTTATCTGATAATGATACTCCTTCGAACATTCATGCCTCTTCCACTACTCCTTCTCTTTTGTCCTCTGCACCCTCCACTAACCTTCCTCTTGGGCCCTCTAAATCCTCCACCACCACTACACCTGACCCTCCTTCTATCCCTATGGTTTCTCATCCAACTAATACACATCCTATGGTCACCCTACAAAGGTAGGTACTCACAAACCAAAAGTGTATCACGCTTCAGTTGCTTCTCTTCCTCTTATTCCCACCTCTCTCAAAGAGCCTATTGCTTCTCCTGTCTGGCTCCAAGCCATGTGAAGAATACAATGCTCTTCTTTCAAACAAGACATGGACCTTAACTTCTCTACCACCAGGAGCTCTTCTTGTTGGCTATAAATGGATTTTTAAAACAAAGCTTACTGCAGATGGCTCTCTCCAATGGTGCAAAGCTCATCTTGTTGTCAAGGGATTCAATCAAACAGTTGGTGTTGATTATGCAGAAACTTTCAGCCCGGTTGTCCGCCATACCACCATTCGGCTTGTTCTAGCACATGTTGTATCCTCTCATTGGTCTATATGACAGATTGACATCAATAATGTCTTTCTAAAAGGTGACCTACAAGAATGTGTCTTCATGCAACAACCACCAAGTTTTAACACCGTTGCACCTCACCTTGTCTGTCAGCTTAACAAAGCCATTTATGGTTTGCAATAGGCACCTCGATCCTGGTTTCTTAAGTTAAGTACTACTCTCCTTCATCTTGGTTTTATTCCCACTAAGAGTGATACATCTCTCTTTGTTAAATATACTCCTACTTCTTCTCTTTTTGTATTATTTTATGTTGATGACATTCTAATCACTAGTTTTTCTAACACTGAAATTTCCTTTCTTATTTCTAAACTTCATTCTTTTTTTTCTTTTGAAAAATTTGGGTCCCCTAAATAATTTTTTAGGCATTCAAATTACTCACACATCAAGTGGGAACATGCATTTGTCATAGTCTCAATACATACGTGATCTTCTACAACGTACAAACATGTTGGCTTCTAAACCTTATCCCACTCCTATGGTTTCCAACACTCGCCTACATCAGAACTTATCAGAAATATTCAGTGATCCAACTCTTTATCGCTTCGTCGTGGGTACTCTTCAATAACTTCTTGTAACTCATCCTGAACTTTCATACTCCGTCAATAAGGTTGCTCAGTTTATGCATTCTCCTCAACTTCATCACTAGCAATTTGTGAAGCGTATTCTTCAGTATTTAGTTGGAACAATTGATCATGGTCTTCTTTTATACCAACAATCATCTTCCTTCATCAAAGCCTTCTTTGATGCTAATTGGGGTGCAGACCCTAATGATCGATAGTCCACCTCTTGTTTTTGCATCTATTTAGGTTCAAATCTCATCTCCTGGTTAACACACAAACAGAAAACTGTTTCCTAAAGTAGTACAGAGGCCAAATATGGAGCAATTGCAGTTGTCATAACTAAGATTCTATGGCTTAAATCTCTTTTTCATGAGCTTAAGATACAAACTCCACCTCCTCAGATATTTTCTGACAATCTTGGAGTTGTGCTCTTAAGTGCAAACCCAGTCACGCACTCCAAATCCAAGCATTTTGAGTTTGATCTTCATTTTGTTGGAGATAATGTACAAAACCATGTGGTTCAACTTATTCTTATTCCTGGTCGCTTTCAAGTGGTCGATCCTCTCACCAAGTCCGTCTCTAGTTCTATCTTTCTTCATGTTCGTCATAAACTCAAGGTTGTTCCCAATCCAACCATCAGTTTAAGGGAGGGTGTTAGGCAAGCAGTTATGTAACTGCATTGTAAACTGCTTTCTAGTTTTACATGGATGTACTTATATATATCCTGTGCCTTTCTATAAAGTTACACAGTTTTATATTCATAAATATTACATCTTTGTGTTTTCTATAATGGCTACGTGTACATCATAATAATATGTGACAGACAGTTCACCTTGATTTAAAGAAAAAGCTTCCATTTGTAAATCAGATATTCTAGAAAGTTTTCCTTGGGAAAATGTCATTTTCAAATCATTCCAAACATCCACAGCCTTATCCATCCAAATTATACTTTGTCTAATAGGAAGGGAAACCGAATGGACTAACCAGGACGCTACCATGTTGTTGCCTCTTATCCAAGTTGAGAAAGTAGGATCATCCTTCAGAGGGTAAGGATGTGTACCCATGATGAACTCCACTTTGTTTTTCACGATTAAGGCGGTGATGACGGACCTATTCCAGGAATGATAATTTGTTTAGTCCAATACTGGTGAGAAGAGCGAAGCCACTGAATTTTTGTTGATGAAGGTAGAGATAGCTACTCGTTAAAGAGTCCGAGGGAGTTGGTCTTGCCGCTTCTTCTTTTAATGAATCCGAGGGAGTTGGTCTCGCCACTTCTTCTTCCGCCATAACCTTAAAAAAAAAAAAAACAGAAGAATAAGAACTAGCCAGCATAAGATTGTTCATTAATATCCAACGACATGCAGTAATGTGATCATTATTTTTTTGGTTTCATAAGTCCACTTACTCATCAATAAATAAGAACTAGACTTCCTAAACCAGAAAAAAAAAAATGAAAGTAGTATACCAAACTTCTTAAACCAGCTAACATAGACATAAAAAGTTTTTGCGTAGCAGAATGAGTACCCAATCTTAGTACCTCCTTAGCCTCAGAACATAACTTGATTATTTATCTTTCATATGAAGATAATGTGAGTATGAAACTAACTACTTTTCCAATCAAGTTGTTCTAGTTTCCAAATTACAGTCATGATTTATGTTTATCTTTTTGTCCTTTTCTTTCAATGTCCCCACATGATAAAAATGTGTTCATTTATTTTCCAGAAGAGGGTTCGACAATGAGGTTGAGAAAGTTCTAACATAAATAAAAAAAAAGTATTCCTTACTTCATTAAGGATAATGTTATGGAGGAAGGGTGAAAATTTAGAGAGATTTGCAAGTTTAACTCTAAGAAAAGGATGCAAATATAGAGGTTGAGTCCAAAAGAATGTTGGTATAAAAGGTGTCAAATGGGATGAAAGATTTTTTCTATTCAGCCAGTAACATCAAAGTAATTGTGTTTAGATACTCATAATTCAAATTAAAATAAATTATTCAAAGAAGTTGAACAATGTTGTGCGTTACAGATACATGACAAAGAAGATTGTGTCTGCTTTATTAGGCATGTGACAGAATGCCATATGAATTTGCTTTTTAAAATTGTGCCTACAGTTACAGTAACTTTCTAAATATTATAATCACTTTGCTATATTTATAAAAATGTTGCAAAATGTTAAATTGCTATATATGTAAAAATGTTGCTAAAATCTGGTGGGTTATATTCAACATTTTGTAAGTGCTGTTACATTTATTTATCATGTTATTTGTGATAATTATTAAATTAAATATTATTTTAGAGGCTAAATTTTTTATTGGTATTTAAAATAGATTATATTATTATTAAATAGTCTTTAAATTGATATATACTAAGTTTCTAAAATTTTACCTACCAACTTTATTAGAATCCAAAGTAGTTATAAGGATTTCACATAAATTAACTATATCTTTCCAATTTATTAATATTAGAAACATGATAAATTTATCTAGGTGAAATACATTTGCATCCTATCCTTAGTTAATTTAGTGTCACATTATATCAATTCTCTAATATATTAAGTTATATTTTTATCAAGATATAGTGAATACAAAAATAATAATAAATGTATTTATTTTTAATAAATTATATATAAAATGTCTTTATTTAATCATGAAATACATTTCCATAATATTACACTAACTTAACTTCATTTAATGCCATTACTTCTCTTTTTAATTAATAATTATTGCATGAAGATGTGAAAATAATATTAACGTTTGTGTTTATGGTTCTAATTGTTTCTGTTCCTTCTAAAAAATATAAGGTTTTTTTTTGTGATTTTAATACTTGTAATTAAGTTAAATTTGAACTATGATGTCAAAAATTTAAGAGTTTGACCTAAATTATATTGTGAATAGTCAAAGCTGGGAGTAAATTAATTTTTTATTTTTTCATGTGTATGAAGTTGTTTTAAGTAAATGTTTTTGGAACTCATTTTTAAAACAGATTTTTTATTCTAAAAATTTGTCCATGGATTGACCCTTGTTTATAAGATGGTTTTTGGACATTGGACTTGATTTACCTTGACCCATGTGAGTCATGGTGGGGTGTTTCTTCTGCACCCTATTAAAACGCTTCCTGCACCCCATAAATTTCTGAAAAAATGATTTTATTTTTTTAAATGACTTTTTTCAGATTATTTTTTTTGAAAGCTTTTGAAACAATTCTTTTCGAAATTCATAAAATGTATTGTGAAAATCGTTTTCTGAAAAGGAGTAAAAATTTTGGCAAATATTTTTCAGAAAATATTTTTAGAATAAACTTTCTAGAATATATATAATACGTTTTGAAAAATGCTTTTCAAAATATTTTTTTTTAATGTATTTCAGAAGAAAATTTTCAGAATAAAAGAAAATTAAATAGAATATTTTTATTATTTTACCTGTTTAATAGGGTGCAGGAAGAAACACGGTCATGTTGATATACTATGGGCTGAATTACATTGACAAATTTATTTTTATATGTTTTTATTTTATTTTATAGATATCAAATTATAGACGCTATATAATTTTTAAGATATTTAGCATGAATAGGGATAACTATGAATATTTACGTACACAAATATAGCAGTTATATGTTAGTCACAATGTCTGAAAAATTCTACATGTTACTTGTTGGGTACTTACACCACAAATATCTGTACATTGTTTTTTATTTGTGACTATCCACAAATAGTTGTAGATATTTTTATTTATTTATTTTCTAAAATTTAAATAAGATTACTTAAAAATCCATCTAAAATATAAATTTAAATAAAAATTATCTTAGAGTATAATCTAAATAAAATTGTATCATGAAATATTAGTAGAAATGAAATTACTTTTTTTCTAAAAATGCAAATTCAAATAATTTGAACTATAAAATATAAGTTTAAAGTTAACTTCTCTAAAAAGAAATTTAATTTCATAAGTATAAATAAATAAATAAAATAAATAAATCAAATCAAATTATAAACAATTTTTCAATTGTTAATATTTTTACCATTGATAATTTTACTTTGATCACCTTATTTTGCAAAAAATATCAAAATAAAATTACTAATAATAATACTACTAAAAAATTATTAAATAAAAAAATTTAAAGACAAAAAATGATTAATTATAATATTAGCTAAATTAAATATTATTTTAAAGATTAAAAAAATTATTAGTATTTAAAGTAGTTTTTATTATTAATTAAATTTATAAACTAGTTCCTAAATTGATATTTAATTAACGCTACAGAAAAATAATTTAACAATAATCAATTTAGAGAAAAAAAAATATTTCTATACTAACTAATTTAGATACTATTTTATAAATTAAAAATTAAAAATTATTGTTATCTAAAAAATATCTATTATTAATAAAAGATTATAATATAATTAGATACTATAATTTTGATAGCTAATAATAAAAATAAAAATAAAAAGTTTTTTTAGAGACATTTTTTTAGTCTCTTATAAAGATGTAATTGGAAACATTTTTTAAGTCACTTGTAATCTTAGAGACTAGTTTTTGTCTATAAAAATAAAAAAATTAGAAACTAATTTTTTACTATCTAATCATCATATCATTAAATATTTAAATTTTAGTCACTATTATTTGAATTTATATACTAATTTTGGAGTAATTAAATTTTATAAAATTAATTATTAATTTTTAATTTATAAAATATTTTAAATTAATATCAATAAATTTACTAATTTATTAATTTTGATATAATATTAAATTAATCAATATCAATTTAAAAATTACATTTAAAATATTATTTTAATATTTTAATTTTATTTAAACATAAAATTAAATTAATAATAAATTCAAAATATTATTTAAATTAAAATTTTTATGAATTAATTTAAATAGATATCCACAAATAGTATTGTAACATACTTTTCAAAAACTTATTTAATTTTTTAAAATTTGAGCAAATAGTCTGCAGGGGATTGAATTTGTAAGTTTATCTCTTCCTCCTCACTTTAACTTTTTCCACTCATCTCTCTCTTAGCAACACACTCTGCAACAATGGACGCTTCTCAGCCCTCCAAGGAAGCCAACCTCTTCAAGCTTATCATTGTAAGTTTTGATTTGTGCTCCATTCTCGCCCTTTGTCCTTTATTTTTGTACTTGCTCATTGAAGCTCTGTGCAACTTTACTCATTGTGTATCTTTCTCATCTTAAAATCCTAGATTTTGTTCTCACATTGTATTCCCTCATTTACAATCTCTTGGAATCTACAAGAATGATATTAGGGATCTTCGGTTGAATTCCGTTCTTCTATTTTGTGATGTCTTTGGGAATTGGTTGTTTCGTGTTTTGGACTTTGAGCTTGTTGTTTGACTTCAGTATGCTCTTTGTTTTATATAGGAAGTAGTTTCTTTAGGTGTTGTAAATCTGGTCTAAAAGTTTAAGGGAAGGGAAATTGAGATATTCAGTTAAGTTATGTTTTTGTTTTGCAATTGTTGTAATTTGTAAGTTCTTACTGGTGTATTGAGTTTTCGCGGGATTAGGTGATAGGTTGGAAATTCAGTTCTTCAGGGAATAGGGGAAGACATTTGAAAATTAGGAAAGTGATTTGATGATTTATTTTAATTTTAAAGAAAAATCAGTTTATTGTTGGTTTATTTTACATGATTTTGAAATGTCAATTGTGTACTAACAGTGACTTCATAGCCATAATCATTTTGTTTAAGTCTTTTTTATTCTGGGAAAAAAAACAAAAACAAAAATGACATCAGAAGTTGAAAAGTAAGTGACAAATGATATTTCTCTTAATATATTATTATGCCATATTTTATTTTATTAAGATTAATAATGAAAGATTGAACGAAATTATGAAACTGAAATTGAAATCAAATAATTAAACATGTGATGTTAAATCTTTTATGCTTTCTTCTCATCATCCTTTTTTTACTTTGATTCTTGTATATATATATCTTCTCAAAATCAATAAGTTGATCCTTGTATATAACTTGTCAAAATCAACATGAACTTTTAGAAACACTTTCTATGTTAGCATTTATTTCCCATTTTGTATAAATAAAGACTAAGGAAATTTTCATTATTTATAGCCTTTGTGTGGTCTTTAACAAAAGAAAATAATGTAGTAAATTCAGTTTTTCTTTTAGGTATTGGCTATAATTAGACTATACTTAATATTGACGTAATTAGATTTTTTAGAAAGTGAAAGATTTATATATTATGAAGCTTTCAATAGATTAATTCTACAATTAATGTTACAACTTCGTTTATGGAAGTGTTGGTTATATGCTGAAAAGGGTCAAGAAAAAGATTTCAAAGCTTTCATTTGTAGAGGTTGAGAAATTATTCTCATGGTCACATATGTGCTTTGATATTTTTAACGATTACAAAAACATGGGTGCTTTTAACTATTACAAAATCTTGTTCTAAAAACTAGAGTCAAATTGGAACTCTTTTGCCTATCACAATTTTGCTTCCAGTTGTGTTACGTGTTTGTCTTTATTCACAGGCTTTATATATGAAATTGTTTTGTTGAATGTCTATGTAGCTCATATGTGTATTAATATGTGTGTGGTAGGTATGTAAATAGGTTGAATTCTTTTAGTCCAAGGCTAGCAACTGTGGAGCTACAAGTTTCTCTCATTCTTCGCAAATCACGTTTTCAATTCTCAAGCACATATTTGGTTGGAACCTCCTTCAGGCAAAAAAAAGGTTAGACATTTTTTATTTCAGTCATTGTATTTTTCTTTGTGATTTTCTTTATGTTCATAGTTTAAGGGATATTTTATTGTTCTCAAATAAATTAAGCAATGATAGATTATAAAACTTTCTTTTATAGTTGAATGATGCATTGTGTTATACGACAAATTATGGATATTCGTCAAAATCAAAGTTGGATGTATAATAGATTAATGTCTAATAGAAGGGAATATAAAGATGCATTTTTTAAAGAAGTACATGAATTTGTGTCATATGCATGTGAAGAAACGAATTTGTCAAATGAAAAAATAAGTGTCCTTGATCAAAGTGAAAAAATTTGAAGTTCTTCCATTTTGTAGAAGCTAAAGTTCATCTTTATAAGAAAGGATTCATTCCTGAATATTGGTATTAGACATGTCATGGAGAAAGTGACCTAAACATATGCCTAGATACTGGTCCTGAGATTTTCAGTACACAGGAAGGACACCTCAATAGATTTGAGAGCATGGTTTATGATGTTGCTGGTCTAGAGTATGAAATAGACCATGATCAAGAAATGGATGACTCTCCAAGTATGAATGAGACTCCAAACATAAAATCCCAAAAGTTTTATGAACTATTAGATGCAGCCCAAAAACCATTATGGGTCGAATGTAATAATCACACCGAATTATCTTTTTGCGTTAGATTTTTTACAATTAAATCAGAGGGGAACATGTCTCAAAAATCTTGTGATCAAACATTAGCCCTTATGAAAGAGACACATCCTATTGGTAATCTTATTCCTAAAGATTTCTATAGGACCAAAAAATTAGTCTCAAAACTTGGTTGAACTGCAAAAAAAATTGATTGTTGTGTTGATGGTTGTATGTTATTTTACACTGGTGAAGAAATGAAGTTAAAAAAGAATGCAGATTTTGTTACAAACCACGTTTTCAGATACGAGGTGTTGGTAGAGATAAATACAAAGAGGTTCCTATTAAAAGAATGCATTATTTACCTCTCATTCCTAGGCTTAAGAGATTATATGCCTCCATGAGTTCTGCTCCACATATGAGGTGGCATCATGAAAATAGACAAGAACCTGAGGTGTTGTGTCATCCATCTGATGGTGAAGCTTGGTTTGATAAAATGTATCTTGAATTTGCAGCTGAACCAAGAAATGTAAGGTTAGCTTTATGTTCTGATGGTCTTTCACCTTTTAATAATTCGACACCACCTTATTCTTGTTGGCTGGTAATTATCACTCCTTACAATCTTCCTCCAGAATTATGCATCACTACTCCTTTTATATTTTTGACATTAATTATCCCTGGGCCACATAGTCCAAAAGGTAAAATTGATGTGTATTTGCAACTATTGATGAGTTAAAACAATTACGGAATGAAGTATTGACATATGATATTTCAAAAAAAAACAAAATTTTATGATGAAAGCTACATTAATGTGGACTATTAATGATTTTCTTGCATATGGAATGTTGTCGAGTTGGAGTACATCAGGGAGATTAGCATGTCCTTACTGTATGAACCAATCAAAGGCTTTTAGATTGAAAAGAGGTGGGACAATTTCTTGGTTTGATTCCCATCATCAATTTTCACCTATGGACGTCCACACTTTTTGACTAGGAATGAATTGTGGGAACAAATTTGTTTTTTCCCAAAAATAACTGAAGTTAGTCCTTGTATATGTGATGAACATGGTGGGTCTCGTAATTGGAAAAAACAAAGCATCTTTTGGGATTTGCCTTATTGGAAAACCAATTTGATAAAACATAATATTGATGTAATGCATGTAGAGAAAAATGTGTTTAATAATGTCTTCAACATAGTGATGGATATAAAAAATAAGACCAAAGATAATGTTAACGCGAGAATGGGCTTGAAGGAATATTGTAAGCTAAGAGAAATAGAACTACAAGTTTAACTTAGTGGAAAAGTCTTAAAGCCTAAAGCAAAGTTTGTTTTGTCCAATGAACAAAAAAATATTGTTTACAAATGGATCAATGAGTTGAAAATGTCAGATGGGTATGCCTCAAATTTGCATAGATGTGTAAACCTAAATCAGAGGAAGTTGTTTGGAATGAAAAGTCATGATTGTCACGTATTAATGGAGATGCTATTACCTATTGCTTTTCGTGCACTTCCCCATCAGGTATGGAATCTTGTAACTGAATTAAGTAATTTTTTTAAGGGTTTGTGCTCAACAATTTTGAGAGTGGATGATTTGTTAATAATGGGGAAAAAAAACACCATCATTACAATATGTAAGTTGGAACAAATATTTCCTCTTGGATTTTTCAATTCCATGGAGCATCTGCCTATTCATCTACCTTATGAAGCTAGAGTGAGAGGTCATGTTCAATATCAATAGATGTATCCATTTGAGAGGTAATTGTTTACTTCGCTTAATGTGCACAATTTTATATGTTATTTATGAGTTTAGTAGTTAACAATATGATTCTATATAGGTACTTGAATAGGATGAAACAAATGGTTAAAAACAAATCCCACGTAGAGGGATCTATTTGTGAGGCATACTTAAGCTTGGAGACTTCTCATTTCTATTCATATTATTTTGAGTCACATGTCCAATCAATGAGAACTAAAGTTGGTCGAAATGATTTTACAAGTCAAAATGACACAAGTCAAAAAACTTTATTAGTTCTCAATCATGTTAGTCGTCTAGCAGAAACTTATAAGAGTCATTATTTGAATGAGAAAGAATTAGCTATTGTGCATTTGCATGTCTTGCTTAATTGTGAGGAAGTTCAACCATATATTGAGTAAGTAATTTAATTTTATATCTTATTTATTTATTTTGTTAATAGTTTTAATGTATATAAGAATGTATACAATTACAAGCACTTTGTGCAATATTTGGAGCATAGTAGTCAAAATCGTGAGTTGCATCGTAAGATCGTATGATTTTATGCTATATAGTCATGGTGCCAATCTACAATCACCAAAATAATAAGATTCTGACAGATCGTGTGGGATCAACGTTGCAAATCGCAGCTCGTGTGGGATCATCGAGTTTTGCGATGTTGGAAATCGCCACATGCAGCGCTTCTTACATTGTTGTGATGGCGTGACAATGCTTACAGTGTTGCGACGACATGCAGCATGGTGGCTGAAAGGTGGGTGTGGCGTGGCAGCAGCAGATGGGGTAGTTGATATTGGGGTTTCTTTCTGTTTAAGATGGTGGCAGTAGCAGATGATGATCTAAATTAAATAAAAAGCCCAAATAAGTGAAAAAAAATCCACTTACTGCACAGTAAAAGAAACCACTTACTGCACAGTGAAATTTTTAATTTTTAGTGAAAACGTAACAACTTCTCCAATAGAATTAATTTTTTAAACCAATTAATTGTTTCCTTCCCTTTCAACTTCCCCACTATAGTCATGATTCCCGCTCTCCTCTCACCTTCCCTCATCTATTTCATTTCATTGTACATGCATTGGATTTTAAAGTGCAGTTTTCTTTCTTCCTCTGTTTTTCTCACTGCAACCAAAGTGCAGTTTTGTCTCTTCCTCTGTTTTCCTCACTGCAAGCATAGGATGTGTTGTGTACACCTAACTATGTAGTATTTTATATATTACGAGGTTCAATTATGAATTTCATAAAATTTATAGGATCTTACAATTCGTGTTACGATCTTCCGATTTACGATTCATGTTTATCTTTCTGATCCTAAGTAAGATCTTGATTTTGACTACCTTGGATGGGAGAATTGCATATGAATTTCCATTTTGGTTTTGAACATATGTAAGTATCATACACTTTTCTTCTGAATAATTTTATTAATTATGAAAAATAATGATTTTGGGATTGTTACTTATAGGTTCATGATAGAAAAAACTTAGTACAAAATCAACATTTGCATCAGTTGGCATGGGGCCCCAAAAAAAGGTTCATACTTGGCCCATATACTTTGTCAATGGTTTCAAGTTTCACACGAAAGAACGGAATATTGGTAAGAAAACAATCAATTGTGGAGTTTGTATGAAGGATGATAATGAAAAATACTATTATGGTATTATCAAAGAGATTATACAAATAGAATACTCAGGAAACCAACCAAACAATTAGTGGTATTTAACTATGAGTGGTTTGATAATACCATTAATCATGGTATGAAATTTCAACCCCAATATGACATTATGGAGGTTAATTGTCAAAGAAGATATTGAAATTTTGATCCTTCATATTTGCAACAAATGCAATTCAAGTATACTATGTACCTTATCCAGAAAAAAGAAAAGAAAAGGTCGATTGGTGGGTGGTCATTAAAACCAAACCAAGATGTACAGTTGATGATCGATATACATTAGGAGTTTTTTTATCAAGAATCAACAACTAACATTAATATCACAACAAATGAGGAGTTAGTTGGTCTTTTGGTGGATGAAGACGAGTATGAGGAAGTAGATGAAGTAGACATGAGAGTTGTTGAGAATTCAAAAGAAAGTAAGCAAATTGAAGAGGAAGAAGAAATTATTTTTGAAAGTGAATTTGAGTATGATTCTAAAGATGATGAAATCTTACATCAATATAGACTTGATGATGACTTTAATGGTAATAGTGGTGATAGTGATGAGTAAATCACTTTCTTTATGATAGTGTAAAGATGAGGTTTCATTTGTATGTGTTCTATTTTTTCTAATTTGTTCTATTATGTTTTATTGATTTCTACAATTTGCTAATTTTTTAGTTGTAGAAAAATATCCAAATTATGATTATTGCATATGTCAAACAAAAATCATGGTAAAGAAGTTACTTCTTGCGAACATTCGACCAAACAACATCAAGACTTCCTTCACAAATTACTTGTGCTTCTCGACCAATTGCTTTCCCATCCATTGACTCATCATTTAGGACATCTCATTTTGGATCTCGACCTTTGGCACAAGGAGCATTTAATTCAAATTCAAAACCAAATGTTTCAATCATTCAAAACATCTAAGTTTGTAGCTCAACCTTTGTCACAAGAAGCATTTAATTAAAGTTCAAAATCAAATTTTGATCAATCATTTAGAACATCTCAGTTTGCAGCTCAACCTTTAGCACCAGGAGCATTTAATTCAAATTATGTTGATCAATCATATAGGACATCTCAGATTGCAGCTCAACCTTTGGCACCAAGAGCATTTAATTCAAATTCAAAATTAAATATTGATCAATCATTCAGAACATCTCAATTTGCAGCACAACCTTTGGCACCAAGAGCATTTAATTCAAATTCAAAATCAAAATGTTGATCAATCATTCAGAACATCTCAGTTTGCAGCTAATTCAACATCAAATGAAACTAATTCAACACCAAATGAAACTAATTCTACATCAAATGAAACTTTTGTTTCATCGAAGTCACATGACAATTATGTCAAGTCAATTTTAAACCTTGATGGGCAAGGGTATGTGTATCAATGTAGAATGTTGCACGGTTTTAATAAAATCTTTTATTTTTAAATTTTTAATCATTACTCTTAGGAAAACCAAATTAATAATAAACTATGGAATAATGGTAATTTACATGTCATTTTGCAGATTCTTACCTTCATGCATTGCAACTAATTAGAACAAGGGATCCATGGCCATTGTGGAAGAAGATACCAATTAGAATAAGGGACTTATGGTTTGTATAGTTATTGGTTGATTTCATATAATTAACTTTGTTTAATTATCTAGTTTAATTTTATTATCTATGTTAGTCTTACATATAATTAACTTTGTTTCTTTATTAATGTAGAAGAAGTTTTCGATTTGTCCATCGGATCATAGGTGGGCAAGAAAGATCGAAATGCGATGTGCTCTAATCAAGAAAAATAATCTAAATAAGGCTCGACGAAGAAAGATTAAGCCAAACTGGTTTGCAGATAATACATGGGATATATTATGTCATCAATGGGCATATAAAGAATTCCAAAACAAAAGCATGATTGGGAAAATAAATTAAGTCTTTGACTGTGGAGGTTTTGGAGGGTCTCGTCACACGTGGCTCTATTAGCACATCTCAGCATAGATATAATATGGTGATTTGTTTTTCTAACTATTTTCTTTTTATAACATCTCAAGATATATATATATATATATATATATATATATATATATATAATATGGAAAGTGTGTGGAAATTGTGCAAAAATTATTTTATTTTTTTAGGCAAAGATGAATGGAATTCCTCCCACTATATTTGAATTGTTTTTCGCACGCACCAACGATGTAAGGACAACTCTTAGGTGGATCAAAAATCAAAACAAGTAAATGCAATGAACTATTACCTTTTATTTTAGTTGTTCTGTTATATTTTCTGTTTTGTTAAAAAATTATATACACAATGCACTTGTTTAGTATCATCATTGTAACTTTTATCATTTTCAATGAATATGAATTACTTCTATACAATAGAACTCCCCTTTTGTTTTTCGAACTTTATGATATGTGGCCACATCAAATGGGAATCTCTTGCATAACCTATCAATTCTATGCTAACTTCCAATTAGTTCTTTGTTAGATTGATCTGTTTACTGTGAACACTCTGGTTGATTAAATGTTAAAGTTATTGTTAGTTTTTGTATCCATGTGCTCAAGTTCATGATGATAAATATGTGAGAGAATGAATTGGGCACCCATTTATATGTTTCATTACAACAACTATTGCTCTGTTTGTTTTCTTGATCAATATTCTATTGGTATGAATATTCTATTGATTTTAACAGGTAGAATTTACACGTAAATTTGAAGACTTAACACAAAGTACATCTGCACAAGGAATTTCCCCAAATGAGTTAGATGTCTAGTGTGATGTAGTTGGAACCAAGAGTGGGATGATATATGGTCTTGGAATGGAATCTACTGTTATTGGAGGTTGGCCTTACTACTTTGGCTCATCTTCTTCCTCAAATGGGCAGATACAAAGGCAAGAGCTTGATGAACTTAGAAGAGATATGGAAGTAGTTAAAAAAGAAAGAGATGAGCTTTGAATCAAAATTTTAAATATTGAGCAACTTTTTGAGAAAAACAATGCAATGATTCGACAATGGATGGATAGCATTAATGCCACCAAGTTTTGAGGAAACTCAATATGAGGATGAAACACAACCACTCAGTCTTTGTCTAGGTAATTTTGTTACACTATTCTATATATATTTTTAAATATCAATCTTGCTAATAATTTTTATTTTATATTTTTTTACAGGTATATGATTATTGTTATCGCTTATTTCTACCCTACTTCCAGTGAGCACCTTTTGCATACATCTTTTTTCATTCTTTCATTCCTTTATCCATTGTTGTGTGTTTGTTACTTGATTTGTAACAATCCTTCCGTTCTAACTTCCAAGACAGTCCTTGATTTATTCCCCTCGATAGCCCAGAAGCTTGTAGACAGTTTGATGGATAGAGAGGAACAATCGCACTTCCTAGGTCCTGCTCTTACTTTTTTCAACAGCCCTGAGAGCTGCAAGTAGGCACAAAAAATGTAAATTCAAACAAGGTATGAATAGACTAAACTTTCTTGTACATATAACTCATGGCATTAACAGAAGTTGAAAGTAGATTTCAAACAATTGCGACAGTAAAATAATTTCAACTTAGGTTTATGTGATTATCTTCTAGTTTTTGCCACAATCTTAGTTCACATTCTTAATTCATAAAAAAAATTATAAAATTTGAAAAAATTGCTCACTTCTAACCATATTTGGATTTTGAACATAATTGCTTTTAGCATTTTTACACCATATATTTAGAATGCAAAATAAATTAAGTAGGCAGAAGCAATTTATTTTCAAACTTTAATGGGAACTAGAACTCTTAATACTATGGTGTAGCCATAAGACTATTTGATGACTAAGATTATAGATATAAGTTGTTCCTCTACTCTTGCCACTACCACTGCACAACTGAAGTAACTACCAGGAGATTTTGAAATTTTTGTTTGCCTCTTGATTGTGAAACTACTTAACCATGTTGACGAACTCTATAAATTTATTTTAAAATTAGTGAACTTAAATCTACAAATAAATATAAAATATGAAAGATTAAATAGGTAAATAAAATAATATTTTATAATAAATTATATTATTTAGAAACCAATATAGTGACCATTTTTTGGTATTTATATATTTGGTCACTAAATGACTATATATTTTTGCCACTAAATGAGTTTCTATATATTTTTGTCACTAAATTGGTTTCAATGAAATTGGTTGTTAATTTGGTTTCTATACAATTAGTCACTAAATTAGTTTCTATATATTTGCTCACTAAATTGGTTTTTATTTAGTGGTAACTAAATTAGTTTCTAAATTAGAATCTAAATTGGTATCTAAAATTAGCTACCAAGATTTTACCCACTTACTACTATTATATTCTAAATTAGTCTCTAATTAAGCTAGTGACTAATTTTATCATTTTATAGAACAAAAATTTAGTTTCTAAAATCAATTTTTCTTGTAGTGTAGCTACCAAGGTTTTAGATAATTAGATATCAATTTAAAAACTAGTTTATAAATTTTATTAATAATAAAAACTACTTTAGATACCAATAATTTTTTTAGTCGTTAAAATAGTATCTAATTTAGTCAATATAGTAACTAATTATTTTTTGTCTCTAAAATTAATTTTTATTTAATAATTTTCTTGTAGTGCGAGTATATTTGTCTCATTAACAAATGAATAATAAAAATACATGTTTCTCTTTTGAGATTTAGATTCTATTATAGACCACTCGATATCATATCTTACATGTCTCATTTGAGTGGCACCCTAGTTGCTCCACTCTAAATTCTTGAGTGATAGGATATATATATATATATATATATATATATATATATATATATATATATATATATATCTAAGCTAGCAAATCCTCACATTGATGAGTTT
This sequence comes from Phaseolus lunatus, assembly GCA_013389735.1. Classification (NCBI taxonomy): domain Eukaryota; kingdom Viridiplantae; phylum Streptophyta; class Magnoliopsida; order Fabales; family Fabaceae; genus Phaseolus; species Phaseolus lunatus. The sequence continues at coordinate 13,711,111 of CM023863.1, forward strand.
CACTAAGAAATTAGGGTGCTTATATGACAAGACAAGACTCTACCTTACCAAGAAGAGTGGGTTTAGAAACTCAAATTTTGTGATATGATTGAATGTTGTGTCTTATACCTTTCAAATGAATGGTGAAGAGATCATAATCACTTTTGTTCCTCCATATTTCATGTTGGTCAAAAGGGTTGAGAAAGGAAGGAGAACCGTATGTATATACACCTCCTTGTACTTGAGACTAGACATAATAACTTGAGAAAATATGTTTTGTATTTTATAACACATGACATAAGCTTTACGTAGAGTTTGCATCCATCTATTTGTAATAGTTAGACTTTTCTTCTAGAAATGAGAATTTGTTTTAAAATAGCTAGATTAAATTAGAATTGGTCTGTTTTCTTGACTTATTGTATGATTTTTTTAGTATGAGTGAGTTGTCTTTGGCATAATTTACATTTTAGTTAGAAAAGGATGGGTTAAGATATTTAGAAGTGAAACCTTACCCAACTTCAATTTCAATGAACTTCAACTTCAATGAAAGAAAGGAATGAGGTTCTCATTATGTATTATGTATAAGTTAGGTTTCTTGAAACCATAAGTGGGAAAAATTAGGACGAAATAATAGATATAAGAGGAGATAATTTATTAAAGATATTCATTTAATATCCATTGTGAATTTTGTGGGTATAATTGTTTTTAATCCTAGAGATGTAACTGAATGAAATTTTTTAATTTCATGAAAATCTAAAAATTCGTATATAGTGTCCAGATCTTCTTCAAAGGCATAATAGAAAGAAAGACATAATAGAAAGCACTAGCTTCACTTGTTTGTGAATTTCAATTGTTATAATATCTGTGTCATGATTTTCATACTAATGTTTATGAAATTTTTTCATCTATAGTGACAATAAATTTGTTATATACAGAGATCATCGATTATTTTCTCACAACTTATCCAGGCTGAATATGAAAGACATGCATGATTCAACTTGTGGTTGTGGGGTGCTATTAGGTGATAAATCTAATCTCATGAACTTTTTAGTTTTTCAGTGATAACTACATTTGTTTGCTCTATCAGTTGTAACTGTATTTGTTATCTTATTTTTTATTTACTTATAAATAGAATACTTAATAATTTGAATATATATATATATAATTATTTGATTAATAAAATATAATTATTTCTTAATTTTTTTTCTTCCTTTTCTTCTATTTGTTGTTCCATTCACTGCAAATGAAGAATATAAAACTAATAAAAAGTTTAGATTTACAAAAACTTTTATAATGTCTTTGCATTTTCGAAAAAAATAATGACGATGAAATACAAATCTACTTTAGACCATACATTTAAATTTTAAAATGAAAGAATTTCTCTTTTTTTACTAATTTCTTTACAGTGTCTTATTTAGTTGAATAAAATTCCAAAGAAAAATATAAAGAAAAAGGAAAAGTTATTTTTTTAAATAAATATTTTCAATTATTTAAAAATCTTAAAAATTTCATTTGATTATATCGTTAACTTCAATTCCATAAAATGGGTTTTAAAATGAGCAAAGTACCTATTTAGTCCTTAAAATTGTAATAAATTATTAAATTAATCCTTAAAATTAATAAAACGTAAAATAGTCCTTAAAATTTTACACCACCAATCAATTTGCTTCTTGAAATAATAATGAACATTCAAATTGATTCCATACTAGAATATTGAAATGGTAGTTGTGATGATAAATTATTGATAAATTTAGTACTTTAAATTGTAAAACTAAGATAAAATAAACCTCATATAGATGTAACTACTTTTTTTTCTTGATAATGTGTAATGCAAGTAAGGAGAAAAATGTAAAACCCCTAAATCTGCTATCATAAGTCTATAATCCAACATTATGTACAAAAAGTTCAACTATTCTAAACAACTTAAAAAATTCAACTATTTTAAATAGCTTAAATCATAATATAATATATTTATCCACATGTTCTTAAAAAAATACAAAATCAATCTTTCATCCTTTCTAGGTGATGTTTTAGAATATAAACATATATTTGTTCATGTACACAATACAATCATAGCATATCACCACATAGACAACACTACAAGATTAAGCTAGTAAAGGAAAAACACCATAATACCACAATCTACATTTAAACAAGGACAATTCAGGAAGTAACAATTGCATTTCATTATTATGTCATTAGACACATACATTGCATACAAATATATTCACTTGAATCACACATGGATCCACATGACAAGGATATTTGTCATGGAATATCTACTGACGCCTTCCAAAATACATGTATTAAGCATTCTCCACTAGAGTTTTAACAGTTGGCTCATTTTAGCACATCATGTATATAATATCGACTACATGGATCATATTGAATTTAAGGTATATCCTTACCCGGAGTGCAACATGCTTTCTGAGTCATTCTTTCATACTTTAACATGTGATTTGACTATACAATAAATTCCCTTTTAGCTTCTCACCACTTGACGTCTTAGTCTACATGACTTAGACTATGATGGAAGGTATTATAGATCTTTGTTTAATACCCACATCCAATCATAATTCATAAATCCTCCCAAATTCTTGACCTTAAATAAAACATCGTGCATAAACATATCATTCATATTTTCATCACATGCATATATTTATATCTATATATCGCAATTCAATGCAAATCACACATCACATAAAACATGTCATTCAGATTCTCGTTCCATGCATATATGTATTTATGAATATGTGTGTACATATATATAATCATGGTTCACTTGCATAAAAGCAATAATTCATTCAAGCAAACAATTCAATAACTTTTACACATTAACATACTAGCACATAACACGTGCATTGAGATAAATAGCCACAATCAATTGAATATAGACATCAGGCGATGTCTAACTAAAGTGACTCAGATGATTTTTTTCTTAATCACATTCGCCTTCGACGAGTAAAGGTATTAGATAAAATAGTTACTAGAGTGACAAATGATATTCTCACTTAGCGACTTAGATGAAACCTTCACTTGAACGAGTCTACTTTTGCTCAATAAGGGTATCGGATAAAGCACTCACTCGAGTGACTCAAAGGAAGACTTCCTTTTACCAACACATAAACACTTATAAAAATATGGTTATCCTCCTTAAACTTTAAAATATCTTTTATCTCAGTTCCTAAAATTATTCTTTTCAGGCATAGCAATGAATCTACTTTACTTTTTATACTAACAAATATGAAGACCATACATAGGCTAATAAAGAAAACATTACTACATCAAACTAAGCAATAAAATCTAGATTCAACAATTAGCTAAAGAATGTCCGACTTAACATGCAATTGAAAGAACGTCTAATTCACATGCAACAAATTACCCTAGACTCACATGTAACAGACGGAACTTTAAACTAAACAAGCATCTAAGAAACAGTATACTTATATGCACATGCAACAAAAGTAATTCAAGTTCACATACTACAAAGGGACCTCAAACACATCCTCAACCAAAGAATTTAAGCTCAAACTTGAAACACAACATTATTCTACTAGAACTTTCACAACATACGAACTTTATATCAAATATATCAACAAAGATCATGCAAAGTAGCTTCTTTTACTTTGAAAATTCATTTGCTACAAGTCAAAGCCCACCAAGTCCCGTTTCAACTCAAGAAGCTCATATATGCTTGTAGAAAACCCTAATCATCAAACTAATAATATCATTGTGACCCCATACTAGCATAGATTCATCTTTGTCAATCAAACTTCTCATACAAAACACCTACTCCTAGACATGTAAACAACTCAACAAGAAATCATCTCAAAAAAAAAAAATAAAAGAGAACTTACTCTAAATGAAATAATGATCGCTAAATGACCTATTCTTCTTTGACAGATTTCTAGGACAAACTTAGACCTTGAAAAGGATGAATGATTAACTCAAATTTTAAAAAAAAAAAGTTAAAAAATGATTTTTGAGAGAACAATTTTTTTTATGAAATAATTTTTTTTCTATTTATAAATTTTTTAACTTAAATAATAAAATATTCAGACTCTATCACATTTAAACCATCTCTCATTACAAAAGACACATTCTACCTATGATATAGGTGATTTCCTGGAATTTAGTTTTGTTAACAACATCAAAGATGAGAAACTGCTATGTTGCTGACAAGTGAAATTAGCCTATTATCTTGGTTTTGAGAAAAAAGATAAAAACAAATTAAAATAAGTTGAGGAATTAATTAATTGAGTGTTTAATTATTTAATATAATAGAAAGAAATGTTTAATTATTTAATATTGTTTAATTATTTAATATAATAGAAAGAAATGTTTAATTATTTCATATAATAGAAAGAACTGAAAAGTAGAAAAAAATATTTTATAAAATTATATTATTTGATTGATTTTATAAAAAATAAAATAAAACAAACAAACAAAAAATATTATTTCACTGAATTTTACTATTTTGTAAGAAAAACAAAAAAAATAAATAAATTAACTACCTCCCTCGCTCACTTGCCTCTCTATCAAACTGAGAAGCAAAACTTTTAAAAAATCATCATTATTATAATTATTATTATATCCACACACAATCCTTACTTTTCCTTTTTATTAATCTATAAGGATGACATATTGAAAGATAGAGATGAAGACAGTTATTTTTGAATAACCTGTCCTTTTATTTCTCCGTCTGTGCATATTACACTCAAACCTGCAAGGTTCTATGATTTCTAAGTTACAGTTCAAGTTAGCTCGGCATAATGTTCACCCAATTATCTCCAAGATCAACAATGTCCACAAAACAAATATATTATCACAGGAAGTGATGAATGCATGCTAGCAGCTTTCATTATTTTCGGATCAGTTTTATAGCACATCCTGAGTCTTGTTAATGAATCAAAGTACTTGAAATCAGTGTAAACATCCTTGCTGTCTCCACGCTAACATTGAACAACAATCATATATGATAATATGACCCATATCAATTTTCATTTTTGGTTACACTCCCTTTATATATTCGTCCTTAAAAATGTTGCATTCTACAACAAGAAACTCAATGTACTACACAGACCAAGCCATGTGGGAATTGTCAACAATAACAACAAATTGATTGGTGGAATTCTCAACTGTCAAGGACAAAGTAATTGCTATGCTCATCGTTACTAAGATCCTGGCCCAAAACTTTTCCTCAAATCTGCAGGTTCTAAATGGAAAAACAAAAATACTGAACCTGAGACTTTGGATTCAGTTCCTCACATTATTTGACTTTCTTTAAATTTTTTTTCCTTCTTTCGACTTTCATTCTTTCCTCTTATGAATCATGGACTGGCTAAGGTGGTCAACGCTAATAGCTGAAAAATGCTGCCTCCAGTAATGGACCAAATAATAAATACCTGCATTTAGTATGTTAGAATTCTTATGATTCTTCAAGTTTTATGGAATGCACGGAAATATGAACTGCACACGAACTGGACTGTAATACCAACAGGTGAAAGGATAATTTTCCCTTCTAGCATACAATCAGAAATTCAGATTTCTTATGATTCTTTCATTTACATACATGAAAGTATGAATTACATACTAAATGCATTATAATAGCAACAGGTAACAGGAATTTTTCCTTCTAGTAATTTGGAGTATATATGCAGTCAGAACAAAAGAAAAAGTATTGCAAAGTGCATATAGCCTGATATTCACAAACAAGCCAATATAATCAAGAGCTTAAGTGAGATAAGGGGGCAATAGTGAAGGAAAAGGACTGCGTTCAAGGTAACACAGAAACACAGACACACACATATTGCATGTCTAACATCTGCAACAGGTTAACCAGTTAATGGACAGGGTTATCACGTATAATTTGAGTTGTGAAAAGTAGGACCTCAATATCAAACAGAAACTCAAATAAGAATCTAGTGACTACAGAGAATAACCAGAAAATGGTACAGAACAAAACCTTGTCTCATCTGGGCTACTTGGTTGCACTGTAAGATGGAATGTATGACTCCAGAATTAGTTGTGCTGTAGAAGGTGCTCTAATCTCAACAATCAAGTAAGTAAACTTCCATTCATTGTCAGGTGGACCTTTGAACATCTCAGAGAATACCTTTCCATGTCCATGGGGGCCCCTGATGTAAAAATTAACCTGTAAGCCAAAATAACATATTTGAGTGTGAATCATATTATCAATATAAATGACACAGCTAGTAAACAATAAGCATCTTCCACCATAGACAAAATTTTAAGAATTTGAAAGGGCAGATTGATCGAAGAACCTGATAAGGACAGAGAATAAAATATATGGAAAGAGAGAGAAATGTCTATTTGTATCTAATACAATTCTCTGGTACCAGAGCCAGAAATGAATTACACTACGCTTAGGGTATTCAAGAGACCCTGACATCTCCCCCATTCTAAGAATCCCAGTCTTTCCAACTTCATAAGATACCTCCTCTCTCTTTCTTATTTACCGACAACTTGTGATAGAGCCTTATTTCTCTAATTATCCCAGCCCCAGATAACTCGCTAATATAACTAACAGACAAATAGCGAACTAACCTATTGTAATCAATTATTAAGGGGTTACCTGACACAGAGGAAAAATACTGCAATATATCGAATGAAATCCTCCTCCATACCTTGTCTCTTTTCTCCTTTCTTCTTCATCTTTGTTTCCTCCCTCCCAACCTTTCTTTTAAGTTTTTCTTTTACATCCCACGGGTTTATCAAAATAGTTCCCATAAAACGAAATGCGAATACATCAACAAATAAATTTGAGTAAATACTGATATGTTTACCTCTACATGCTCAACACCTTCTTCATCGGTCCATACCCTGTGAGGAATTCTTTGGCGAGCAGCTCGATTTCTACTCTCCTGACCATAACCAGTAATTGGAGATCCAATCCTCACCCGTACCTGGTACAAAAACAAATCCAGCACAAGTGAACTTAAAAGTTAAAACGCCAACCAGTGTAGAACCACCTACTATTCATTACGAGTACCAACATTAACTTACAATTGTTTGATGCAGAGGTTTGGTTTGGCATGCACAAATTTTAATTACAATTCATCCTTTGCAGTAAATACAACATTGTTAAAATGCGTGCCTAATTTTAACCTGAAGCTTTAGAATACCAAGTTCTTTAGCAAATGGAAATGCTTTGTTTTAGACTTTTTTTTTTTTTTTTGCAAGTTCATGAAAGTGGAAATGTGAGAAAAGCTTGACTGACCTGACCGTCATCTTGAATTCTTTTGAGAGCCTTGCTATAGATCTTGTACCTGCCACCAGGTCCCAGCAATTAAATAAACACATGTTTGAATATTATATTACATAATATGCAACATTTTCATTGAAGGAAGAAGAAGGTGATTACTCTTTAGGTTGAAAAATAAGCTCCTTGAAAACAGCATATCCGGCCGCAGCTGCGACTCCAAGCCCCGCAAGAATGACAACACTGTAGGAGGCTCCCTCCACGAAGGTGACAGGCTTCTCCGGAATGTTATAGGTTGGGGCACTAAAGGGATCCTCAACACTGGCTATGTCCTTTTTGGCCTACAAATCAAACAGATCGAAATTAGGTTTGGAAGCAGTAAATGACGCATTCATTGACTCTCTGACCTTATTGCTAGATTCCCCGTGTTCGTTGGATTGGGATGTTTTGGAAGCAATGGACCTTGATCCTGTGATTGGGAAGGAGGGGGAAGGGACACTGGGGGCGTGGCGAGTGGCGAGAGAGCGCGTGCATGCCGAGAGTGCGCGATGGTGGGAGAGGATTCTGCGGAACATGGCGGAGTGACAGTGTCTTTTCGTCTTCCACGGCGTTGAAGGTAGAAGAAGGGCTACCAAGAGTGGGGGAACAGGGTTCGCACCTCGCAAGCAAACTTCGCTTCAAAACGGCGCCGCCTCCTCTGTTTATCCTTTAGTAGTTGGTTAAATTATAATTTACATTTTCGAACATTTATAAAATGACTTTTGTAGTTCAATGTCTTTAATTAAGGTATATAATTTTATTTTATTTTTTGTATTTATAGGTTAGAATAACTATTATTTAACTCAGGTTTTACTCTTTCACGTTCTATTTTGTTTAATTTAAAAAAACTTACACTTATCTATTTTATTCAATTTTATATGTGTCTATCCTTATTGATATTTTCGATTTTATTGCTTTTAACGACATGGCTTAATATACTTATTTTATTCCATTTCTTTCATTATTAATTTTAAATATTTTTTCATGTTTGAGATTTAGCATTTGTTCTCTACACTTAGGTTTGGATTTAAATTACTTATTTCAGTTATTATTTTAAATAATCTTCTGTGGCTTAATTTTGTCTACTAATTATTTCTACATTGGATTCTCCTAACCAAATTTAGTTTCAGTTCTTTCTTCGTGATGCAAAGGGGGTTTCTTTTTCTTGCACCCCTACGTTTTTCTTCCTGCACCCCACAATTTGTAAATCCCAAAACTGACCTTGACCTTCTATTTGAAAAAGGGCACCGTGGTTCACTTTATATGGTACCGTTCATCTTCTTCATTCATTTCAAGCATTGGTGGAGAGTTATTTTAGCTGTGCAGAACAAGGTGGAGGAGTGGGTTGCCTTGCCAAAGTCTTGCTTGGCTTCTAGAGGTAAGAATTAAGTTTTTTTTAGGAGCATTGGTGGTTGTGGAGTTTTGTGATTACTGGAAATTGGGATTCAGGAGTGTGCTACAGATTCATCAATCCAAAACTGAATCATTTTATTTTCCGAATGAGGGGGTGTTCTGGAAGCAAATTTTGTATAAATTGTTGATTTCCAGATTGCTGAATCCAAGAGCCTAATTCTGTTACGGATTGGTGGATCCAAAATGTTTTTTTTTATTGAATTATGAATTTCTGAATCTAGAATGCATATTTCTATTATGAATTGGTGGATCCGAAATGCTTCTTTTGAATGATGAATTTCTGAATGTTAAATGTATATTTTGAATTACGAATTGATAGATCTGAAATTTTATTAGAAACGCCAATCCAAAATTTTTCCGGATTCCATAATCCAAAATGTAAAAAAATAAATACAGTTTAAATGCATTTTAGGGTTTTTAAAAAATAATAGGAATAGTTTGGTCTTTGCATAACATTGTGGGGTGCAGGAAGAAAAACATAGGGTAGTAGAACACTTCACAAAGGTATGCAGTTTCTAGACCTAAACAGATATACTCAATACACTTGGTGTGCTTGCCCTAGTTTTGACTTGAGCGTCAGAGTGCAAAGGCCTCTAGGACGCCCATTTCTATCTTGCATGTGCAGGTTGTTTCGAGACAGCAAAGCATAAATCAAGGTGAGAAAAGTAGACATGTGATCGTCGTAGAGTCAACCGACAGAAGAGTCAACCAGCAAGAACATTTGACGTCCACCATGGGGCCGAAGTAAAACAAGGTCTCATACACAAGCAAAAGAGAAGAATCCAGAGACATGAGGAATACCAGGCAAGGATCTATCCCACCAAATGGGGGTAAGAGCGTTACCATGCAACAACTCATAGAAACGATGCGTGACACACTTTGCTCCCAAGTTTGAAGCAATTCAAACTTGTTTTTCCCTCTCATTTCTCCTTGGCTGAGTTTTTTAGTTATAAATAGGAGTGCTCTCTCATTGTAATTTCTAACTTTGAATGGTTAAATAATTGTTATCCAAATGGCCACTTACTTGTTCTGAGTCCTCCTTAAGTTACTCTCATTTTCTTAACCTAACCTAGATTCCATCCTAGTTGAATTTGTCTCACGTCTCACTAGACTTATATCCCTTTTGAGTTTGTCTCATTTCTCACTAGACTTATATCCTCTATTCCACCATCGAAACACTTATATACATTCTTAACTTCCACACAACTCCATCTTCATTCCATCAAAAAAGAAACTACAAATGAGGCTAGAAGATGAAGAGTCTATCATTCTACAGTCTCCTTTGGTTATTATGTATTGTAGATTCATTCAGATAAGCAAAACAAAACAATTTGTCATCATCACAAGTCTTTAATGTTTGTTGTATTTGAACTTATGAATTAAGGGAAACAAATAATTTGGTTTTCTCTTGTCATGGAGAAACTCTTTAATTCTTATATTACTTATTACTTTATTTCCAAAATAGATTTTAAATATTTATTTCTAATTGAATGTTGGGATACACGTTATTATTTGTTTATTTTCCAAGTGAGCAAAATAATGGAAGTCGAGGTTGATAGCCCATATGATATTCTAGGAGTCAATCACAATGTTTCCAATGAAAATGTAAAGAAAAGGTAAGTTCTCTTATGTGGTAATTTTGTGTTTGAATTATTTATTTTAAAAATTAATTCAACTATGTTGCCTCCTTATCCTAAGAAAATTAGTTAAAACATGAGTATTAATAATGATTCAAATAGTGGAATAGACTCATGAAATTTTATTATTTGACCAACGATACTTATAAAGCCGATTGTAATAAGGGTTGTTTTTCATACTTGCTTTTAGTTATGTATTTATCCTTTATAACATGAGTTGTATTTGTATAATAATAATTTTGTTTGAATTTAAGATTATTCTAAAAAATAATTTAATTATAATATAAAATATATTTTAATTTTTTGTATTTAATTTTCAATATTCACATCAATTAGGAAATTATAATGAATCACATGAACATAATCATATAAGTAAATATTAGTAACTCGTGGAAAGAGATAATAAAAATTCACTCAAACACTTTAATTATTTAATTTAATTATTTAATTGTGAATTTTTTTTAGTTATTCAAGTATTCATCCTCATTGAAAGATAAATATATATAAAAGACATCAAGATGTACCGAATTTCATTTTTTTAATGTTTTTTATAAGTCATAAAATTCTTTATTTAATTTAAATAAACAATTAAATGTTATATTTTAATATTTTTGTACAATGTTTATGTTTATAGGATAATCCTATTTAATTATCAATGACGTGGTATGTCTTGTGAATTATACATTGTAGGTGAATGATATTAGTATGTATGGAGAAACCTAGTGAAACAAAATTTTTTTTTTTTTAAAAATAACACTAACTTATTATGCCAGTTATTTCAATAACTACCATAGACTTTTTATGAAAGTTGTGGTGCTATTATTATGAAAGTTGTGGTGTATTTTCTATGTCAATTCTAGAAATACTTATCATAGAAAGTACAAGCATTAAAGATAATATAACAATCATTAGCAAAATTTTCATAATAAATCATACTTTTCGTGTTAGTTCTAAAAATACTTGTTATAGAAATTACACACATTAAAGATAACATAATCACTAGCAAAATTTTTATAATAAGTCATTCTTTTCGTGAGTTCTAAAAATACTTGATATAGAAAGGACAGATATTGAAGATACTATGACAATTATTAGCAAAATTGTCATAGTAAGTCATATTTTTTACTGTCTGATTTAAAAATACATGTAACAGAAATTGACTCTTTAGGATGATTTTCATTATACTCGTCATAAGAGATGCTGTGCAAAAATCAAATTTCACATTGATTTTGCATTAAATTGTCTTAATCAGAGTTTTGATTCTAACTTCGTTAAAGAGATGTTGGCTGAGCTACTAAGAAGAGAGAAACAAGCACAGATTAAACCAGATCCTGATATTGATGCCTATATGAAGGTGAGAAAAAGATATTGGATGAAGAACTTTGTTTGAAATTCTGAACACATAGGGTCATGAGGAATTCATGGTGTAGGCTGCAGCATTAGGAAGACAGAGAACGAGCGTAGTCACTGAATACATTCTTAAGGTAAGAGTCCAGATTCATCAAATCAAGAAAATGTTGATGGCTTCTGAAGAAACAACATAATATTTTTCATGTTTTCCCTTTTTAAACGATGTAGATTTTGGGACTTGAAGTGTGTGCTGACAATATGGTAGGAGATGGAATGATAAGAGGTATCTCAGGAGGGCAGAAAAAGAGTCACTACAGGTGGTTTTGTTTATCAATAACAGCATGAAAAATAACTTAGAACGAGAATTGGGAACCTATAAAGAGTAAATGACTGAATGTTTCTGCGTAAAAATGAAGGAGAGATGCTGGTTGGACCAATAAAGGTGTTGTTCATGGATGAGATATCAACTGGTTTGGACAGTTCCGCAACTGTTCAGATAGTAAACTCTATCCAACAATCTATCCATATTCTGAATGGAACTGCCCTTGTTTCTCTGCTGCAGCCAGTACCAGAAACTTATGAACTATTTGATCTTATAATACTGTTAACAGATGGGCAAATTGTGTATCAAGGACAAAGAGAAAATGTACTTGAGTTTTTCGAATCTATTGGTTTCAAGTCTTCTGAAAGGAAAGGAGTTGCTGACTTCCTACAAGTATGAGTGTGATTCACTTGGTGTTGGTTTTAAAGCTTTTCTTGTTTGTATTTTATGGATTGAAGGTTAATTTTGTTCTTGTGGGGGTACAACAGGTTACATCAAAAAAGGATCAATGGCAATATTGGGCACGTAAAGATGAACCTTACAGCTTTGTCACTGTCAAGGATTTCGCGGAAGCATTCCAATTATTTCACATAGGTCAAAAACTAGGAGAGGATCTAGCCAATCCATTTGACAAGTCTAAATACCATCCAAATGCATTTTGACCACCAAGAAGTATGGTGTTAACAAAAAGGAGCTGCCGAGGGCTTGTGCTAGCAGAGAAATTTTGCTTATGAAGAGAAATTCATTTGTCTAGATATTCAAAGCCACTCAATTGAGAAACATTCAATCACTAATTCTGTTCATATTATCTGATTTGAAACTAGAATCAAGCACAAAATAAACTGCTTCAACTTTTATTTATCCTTTTCTTCTTCTTGTCTTTTACCTTTTGGATCCTTATGCGTGTCTTAATACTTGTTTTCAGCTCGTACATTTAGCTATCACGATAACAACATTATCTCTGCGAACTAAGATGCATTACCATACTCCAAACTCCAAAACAAGAACAAAAATTTATTGATCATTGAATTGTAAAAATTGAACTCTAACAATTGTTTTGTATTTGCAGGTTACTATTGAACTTCTCTATTCAGACCCTGCTGTGTGGGATTAAAGTATATGCCATGGTGGCACTCGATTGGACCACATCAAAGTTCTTGCGGTATCTTTTCTTCATGTATTTCACTTATACTAAACCTTAAATGGTATGATGGCTCCAGTGCATTATTTGCAATATGGAGCCTTATCTCTGGCTTCATCATTTCCTTATCTGTGTGACTCACACAACCTTGTTTACATTTTTTTCTTATATGTCACTACTCACTGTAAAATAAAATGCCACATCCTAATGGTTACTTGGGTTTGCTTTCTTTGGTATAACCTTTATCTAACACCCTGTTAGCATAGAAGTTGTGAATTTAAAGAGTTTGAGGCATATTAACATGCAATTTCATTGGTATAGAAAATCTAATGCCATAGCAAGCACTCTTCTTGATACACACTTTACTCTTAGTTAAAATTTATTAAAAACTACAAAATCACCTAGAGTCATTTAAAAAACATGTGAAATCCACACGTTTTTGTGATTTCTGACTAGTTTCAACAAGTAAAAGTGGTTAACATTTCTACTTTTATTTTTCTTTTGTAAGTGACTTCTTCTCCAGTGTAGTGTGAATGACTTGAACTAACATTAAAAATGAACTCAATTACAGAGAATACCTTATGGTGGAAGTGGTACTATTGGATTTGCGCTGTTGCATGGACCTTGAATGGTTTGGTGGCTTCCCAATATGGAGATGACATGCACAAACTGTTTCTTTGATTTGCTTTAAGATTAGGCTAGTGGTGAATGTATGCTTGGCCTTTACAAACTCAGAAAATACAACATACAGAGACAGCGAAAATATTGAAATTATTCAAAATTAACACAGATAAAAAAATCGTTTCAAAGAGGAGTAGAAGATTGATCCAGTTACAAGGAAAATGAAGCCATGAAAGGTACCCAATCACTTCATCTTAGCCTCTGTGAACAGAACATGACGATTAACCCTAGGATCAAATTTTCGAAATTCAAGCTTCTCTGTGAACTGCCTTGGCTTCCTCTTAACATAGAAGAATCCAGTGCCGGCAGCAGACACTAGTTTTATAAACATCTGAGCCTTCTTCTTCTTGTCACCCATTATTTACTCTTGAAGAAGATATCACTATCATAAACGCAAGAAATGTGCACCATGATCAACCACAGTTTTTTTTTGGTTAAAATAAAGTTCTACATTGTACCCTAAAAAACCAGCTCATATAAAAGCATTGAGAATCAGCTAAAATCAACACATTACACATAAAATTAATACTTTGTTTCATTTGTTGATCAGAACAGAAACAAAAAACACATGTCAAGAAAAACTGACCTTCCCGATCTTCTTTCTTTCTTTTTCTCCTTCACTCTCCCTTTTCACCGTTGCTGCTCTTTTCTCCCCAATTGTTTTTCTTTTTTGCCAAACAGTGCCCTATTATTCTTGGATCAGCCCTTTATATAGGGAGAGTGAGAAAACTCAAAACTACAAAAAAAAGAGGGGGGGAGGGGGGGGGCGAGAAGAAAAAAGAAAGTAGGAGAGAGTGGATCCTTGGAGGTTAAGGTGTATTTATTTTTTTATTTGAGATTTTCTATTTTAAACTACAAATATTATTTTATTATAAATTTTATTTTTAAATTTTTTAAGATAAAATAAATTACAACATTTTATTTAATATTTTTTTAAAAAAAATTTTCTCAAGTTAAATAAAACAACATTTTTTAAAATTTTCATAATTTAATCTCTTTTTAATATATATTTTAATTTTTTATGTTGTTAAATCAGTTATATTTTATTTATTCAACAATTTCAATTGTCCAAACAAATTAAGATAAAAAAAATTGGTTACCTAAAATAATTTGATATATAAAATTAATAAATCACCTTTATTTGAAAATAATTTTGTTATTTTAAAATATATATATATATATATATATTTCTTTATTATTAAATGTACTTGAGGTAAGACAAACTTGTTCTTACTAGGTTTGATGTTTAGTCGTATGAAATGGTGAATCTGAGTTGTTAGTGATGATCAATTTCTGTCTTGAAGGATTGTCGAGGTTTATTGATAAAGGCCAGTAGAAATTCACTTGTAGAAGACTCTCTGATACTTAAATCAGTAAGAGTATAATAATATTTGAGTAATAATTGAGTATCAAAATATGAGTGAGTGAGAAATACTCTCTGTGATTGTGGTGATGTTCTTCCTTTCGTGTCCTTTATTCTCATTTTTCTTTGAGTTACAAAGCTCTTAAGTTCTTCCTTTCTAGGTATGTTTTGATGTCTTCCATTTCTTCTTCATCCTATGTGTCTTACTCTTCTAGTGGGGATAAACCTTTGGTAAATAGGGATATCAACCCTATTGGTGTAGGTTCATCATCGAGCCCTTCTGGCTTGTTCTCTGTCAAAGGTGATTCCTTAGAGATTGAGTCCTCTCCGATGATGGCGGTTGAAACGCTCCTGTCACCGTCATTGTGGATGATGACTATTTTACGGCAAGTACATCGTGTTTTCAGAAGTAATAATTTATTCCTAAGGACGGATATCAAATCCACAAGGAACAGTTGAATAATCAAGTAAAAGATTCACTAAATAGAAAACAAAATAATAAAGTTGATTGGGATTTTGTTATGATTACAATAATTAAAAATAAAACAAGTCAAAGAGTTTGTTGATTCAATTGGGAAAATTGGGATTGGGGTTCATCCTTCTTACTCTTTTGTATTTTGAATAGCATGGTAATATTTTATCCTTTGATTGATATTGATACCCGTATAAAAGTCATTCATATCGATTCCTCGCATATGAAATTATTAAGAGAGTCTCTTAAATATCGATTCCTTGCATATTTATAAAAACTTCTTATCATTACAATTAGACATTGATAGCAATTATCATTTCAAATTTATTCATAGCATTCAAATATGTTAAGCATTATTATTTGGGTTAGAAACTTAGAAGTACTTTCCAGTCAAATCTAAGGATCTTGATCATGGTAAACAAGCAATACAAATAAAATCACAATACATATCATCAATCAAGAACAAAATATTATATTTAAATATCACCTCAATACATAAAAGTTTGAACAAATTACTTCCAATCCTAAAGGGTAGAATTAGCCACTCATGTTGGCTATTACAAGCATGGAAAGCAAGAAAAAAAGATCTAGGATATTTCTCCTTGAAGGTTGTCTCCTCTAGGGTTTCTAACACCTTCTATTCTCCCAACTGATTTCCAATCCGATCCATGATGTCTAGGGTTGTGCCTCACGCCTCATAGTTAACCTAGTTGGGCTTGGGTTAAGTGACTTCTCACTTGGACATTATTGGGCTCGCTTGGGCAAGTTGCATGAAAACAGGCCCAATGTCACTGGAGTGATCTCGCCTAGGCAAGATCCTCTGGGAGATTCTGGCTTAGGCGAGCTTGGGTGAGTGTTGGTGCGTTCCAACTTTCCCTTTCTAGCTTTGTCTATTCTCCTTTTGCCCTTTCATCTCCATTCTTCCCTAAAATCCTGAAATTAACATAAATTTGGAAATAAATTGTTCTTATTCAAATTATAATCACAAAATATGTAAAAAGGTTTAAATTCATAAATTAGAGGTTATATTATAGTTATTTTATCAATTAATACCAATAAGCTCCTATAGTTTAAAATGAAATATTATTGAAATATGACACTTATTAGTGGTCGCACCGAAACCCGTAGTGGGTTACCTAAGGCTCAAGTGTCAAAGGGTAAGCGTAAAGCTTCTCCCCTAAAAGTTGTTGAGAACCTTAAAACCACAGTTGTGAAAGGGAATAAGAAGGGTAAGTACCTAACAATTGCTTATCCTGAGTACTCTTGGATACTCGATGAAGTAAATCATTATGCCTCAGCATTTACTTTAAAGGTGAAGGTTGGAAAGTTCATCTCCTCCTTCCACATCTATTCTGACTCCTTGGCCGACTTTGTCTTAGCCAAGCCTTTTTCTTCCCCAGATCGAGTGTTCATGAAGCCTCCTTTTAACAGGGAAGATTTCACCTTTGTTTATGAATATTTCTTCAAAGAGCTAAACATTTGGTTTCCTTTATCTGCCTTTGAATGTTGTATGCTCACAGTGATGAATGTTGCACCTAGCCAACTTCATCCAAACAATTAGAAATTTTTGAAAGCCTTCCAAGTGTTGTGTGATCATCTTCGCATCAAATCGACCATCAACAATTTTATGTATTTTTGCCAACTAAAACACAAGGCAAAAGTTGGGTGGGTGTCACTGAACGGGGCCACTTCGGACCTTTGTTTACCATTTATGCCTCTTCCTTTAAAAATTTCAAAGATGGGTTTGCTAATCTTAAATGTGTGCCATGAGACACTAAAAAGAGGCTTATAAATTGCAACAGTCTCCTTAATGTCATGTGGTTGAGGGTTGGATTTTCACAAACGACGTTATTGTTTCAATCTCAAGTTCGTTAAGACGACATCACTAGGGTTCATCATCACTAGGGTTCATCACCACATAACGGGTATTGTCAACTTTGAAGCTCAAAGCTCTATCACAATTTTGTCTTTAAAAGACGTCTTGGAGGGTTAAGGAAAGAAAGTGTATTTAAATTGCCCTTAACCTCGATCCAAACGATATTATTGGATATACTAGAACAAAACTAAAATTTTTTATTTAATAACTTTTTTTATGATTCATCAATTTAAACAAGAACATATTTAATTATAAAAGTATTTTCTATTTTCTCAATTTATCTTTTTAAATTTTATTATATGATAATGATGTTATACTTATAAGGGGTTTTATAGATGTTTTAGTGTTAGGCACTACTTAAATTGTTTGAAACTCAAGCTTCTATGTAAATTGTTTTGGCCTCCTCTGAACATAGAAGAATCCAGTGTCGACAACAGACACTAGTTTTACATGTTGAATTAATGGGAAGCTAGTTCAAGAGGGGGTGAATTGTACTTAGGTAGATTTTTCGCCAAATGTAGTTTAGTCAATTTGATAGAAATTTAACTGGTTGTTTTTCAAAATAATAGATTGAAATTTTCTAAAAGAACATTGATTAAAAAAAATCCTATTTTTATTAAAAACAAATGATTAAAAATTTCTAGGCATACAATTCTTAAGATACAAATATGTAAATCAATTGCACTTTGAAAAGATTTTAAACTGTTTTAAGAAATAAATTTCAAAATTAATTTCAATAGATTATATTTGAAAACAAGTGATTAGTTTTAGAAACGGAGAAAACATTAGCAGATTAAACTTAAAAGCAACTGATTATTTTTCTGGTTATAGTAACAAAAATAATATTAACAGATTAAACTTCAAAACAATTTTATTTTTCTGGTTACAATCACAGACAGGAGGTATTTCAGCTTTAAAAAACCAATGCAAAAATTAATAAAATTAAACACAGTTTTTAAGAAATTTTTTTTATTCAAACAATTTGTAAACCTAGTAATGAAAACAAGTGTATACAAATAGAATCAATACACAGAGTTCCACACACAGTTGCTTGGAACATTAGTTTTGTTCAATTCAGAAAGCCAACCAGATCTGCAGATAAAAACAATTGATTGATTTTAAAAATAACCGATTGATTTTAAACTAGTAAGAACAATTATGCAAAAAAATAAAATACAGTGATAAAGAAAGCTTAAAGCACACAAAAATTTATACTAGTTCACTCACAACAAAACTACATCTAATCTCACCTCACACCAAGATGGAATTCACTAGATCAACAAATTCTTTTTACAAAAGAAAATAACAAACAATTCTTGAACATTACAAGAACCCAACCACACACTGTAACACCTTGTCACAGCGATGCCCACCAAGAAACCCTATCTTGGCTCTTACAAACACAAAATTACAACACAGTAAAGAAAATGAACGAATTCACCTTAACTATGAACCAAGAAACACAAAGGGATCTCCCAATTTACAACAACACTTTGAATAACCTTTGACCTCAAGTTGGATGATGAAAATTAGCCATCAAGAACACTCAAAGATCAACAAAGACTAAATCTCCCAAAAATGGCTCACTCTTTGAATCTCTTAAATTGTAAAAGTGTATTTTGTGTAAGCAATTCTCATAACCTTTTTCAAAAACCAAACTCACCTTTTATAGGAGTTAAAACATAAAAAATTTTAAAACAAAATAGGATACTATTAAGAAAATCAACCGGTTAAAAATAAAAACAATCGATTGATTGATTTTACTTAAAACTAGGGGTAGCATGCGGGCCAGTCCACGGCCTGTTACCAAAAAGTGCGGGACGGGCTCACTAATCTAGTCTGCTAACTCGCTTTTGCTCGCCTCGCATAACCCGCAACCTATGTGGGCCAACAGCGGGGCAGGGCAGGTTGACCTGCTAGATAGCGTAAATTAAAAAATAATTATTTTTTTTTTTGCAAAAAAAAAAAATCACACTCCATTTACTCATTATTACAATGTGACCTTTATTTTATTTTATTTTAAAAAATTAAATTTAATGTACTAAAAAAATAAATATTTTATGTGGGGCAGGCCATTGAAATGAGCCCGCACTCCTAATGCAGGGCGGGCAAAACTCAGGACGGACTAGCCCACATTGTCACCCCTACTTAAAACTAGTAGTTTGTATCAAAACTGATTTTTTTTAAAAGGAATGTATTTTAACTGAAAATACTTAATATCTTACATATTAAAAAATATTTTTTCAAAGGTAAAAAATATTTTTTTAGTATCTAGAGAAACATTAACCACTACACCAAACAAGTTCTTTTATCATATTATGATTTTTATTATACTTATTATTATTATTATTATTAATATAAATAATATAAATATTATTAATAATATTATTATTAATAATATAAATATTATTAATGAAAATATAAATAAAAACAATAAAAAAAATTGAAAAATATAATAGAAAATATTATTGTGTTAAATATAAATAAATTTATTAATTATACTAAATAATATTAACAATATTTAATAATATTAATTCGTAAGAAATGTGCACCATGATCAATCACAATTTTTTTCAATTAAAATAAAGTTATACATTTTACCCTAAAAAACCAATTCACATAAAAGCATTTAGAACCAGCTAAAATGAACACATTACACATATAAAAAGTCGCAAATTAACTCGCACACAAAATCACTTTTGAGTAAAATTCTGGTAAAATCAAGACTTTAAATTTCATTTAGCAAGTTTAGTTACACAATGGAGCAAAAACCTACACTAAATTTGTTTATTTCTAGGTCAAGATTTATGCAGAATCGTACATTGGTAACAATTTTATGGTTCAATAGTTTTTTGTTACAAGTTTCTAGCATTTCGGGTGTCGATGCTCCCCCCAAATATGTGTTATCTTTCTTAAGTCCTTTTTATAGAAATATGAATAATGTTTCATAGAATATATATATATATATATATATATATATATATATATATATATATATATATATATATATATATATATATATATATATACACACACATATATTTATAAAGCTAATTCATCTTCCAAAAATATTTTTTATATTTACTTAGAATGTGCTTTAAAATTATGAAAATTATGAGCATGTTCATGCATAATAAATGTTGTCCCTAGAGTGAAAATTGACCCAATAGCAACTCAAACTCTCAGTCTTAATTTTTCTTGAGTGACAATAATCTCGCTTGAGCAAAGTAGATCCAAGAGCAATTCAAATCCCAATCTTTATTTTGCTTGAGCAATGATAATCTCGTTTGGACAAAAGTATTATAATACATGCTTATCAATAGAAGAAGAAAATTACCCAAAGTTTACCACTTTCATTTTGATCGATGCATGTACTGCAAAGTATAATACAATGAGAAAAATTATATGATACACCTTGTATACTAGGAGAATAAACAAGGTATTTATGCTCACAACACCAAGGACTTGTCTAGAGAAAAAAAATCCTTATGTTCATCCACAAGGTAAATCTAGACCACACTTTAATTTGTTAAACTATATTTAGTGATCAAAAGTTACAACCTTTTATAATGCACAAATGAAGAAGTTTGAAATAAAAATATATATCAAAATTGAAAATCCAATTGTCTTTATGTTAATAAAAAATGTAAATGTAAATGTATATGGATTAACCTTATTGGCACACATGAATAAGATTAAAGGCTTAACAAAGAGGTCAGACATGTCAAAACCAACTCGATATGAATTTATTAATGCAATAAGATAAACTTGTTTTGTTAGAAAATACAAAACTGAGGTCATCATATTAGAGGCACCACACACTAAAACATAAGTTCATAATTGGTAAGATATTGTTCTAGATAAATAAAAACAAAAAACAACTTAGTTTCAACTTTTTCAAAGTAGAAACCCATTTATACAACGTATGTTAACCCATACATTACCCTTCAAGTATTCATACAAAGTTAGAAAAGAGAGATATATGAGGGATTCAAATTGTATACAACATTAGAATCATTCATGCAAAATAAAAATGATCTACATCAATGCATAACATAAAAAAAATATACATCATAATATCGACATATATTTTTTCATAATATAACTAAAAATAGAGTATTTTTTACTCCAACACTAAACATTACTTCTCACAAAATATAAACAATTATTTTTTTTTACATTGGAAACTAATTCAAAGAAAGAACTTCAATTAAATATCCAACAATTCAATATTTCCTAATATCTCAATATGTATCATAATAACTATTATAACAAAATCCTCACAATTAAACTAAACCCTACTTTAAATTCACCATCACAATATCATTAAGTATAACTTGTCTCATCTTAAACATCTAGCAACTCCAAACCAAAACTCAACAAATCTTGTTGTTAATACATAAAGCTCAAATATGCTCACAAAAAATCTTAATCATCAAACTAAAGATATTATACAACCCTAGACTAAGATTCATTTTTGTTGATGAAACTTCACATGCAAATACTTACTCCTAGATATATTAACAAACCAAGAAACAATCATTCCATTAAAAAAAAACAAAGAAAAACTCGCTTTAAATAATTTTTTGAGATTACCCTTCCCCTTTTTGCAAGCATTCCTAAAACTAGCTAAAATATTAAAAAGGATGAGCAATTAACCCATAATCTCGTAAAAAAATAATTAAAAGAAATTACCACTATTATGAAATAAAAATGGAATAGTTAAATTTTTATCTATAAGTTTTTAAACTTAACTAATAAAAACATCCATACTTTATCTCATTTAAACCATTTATACTTATTGTGACTTACTTTGTCCTAAAACATTAAATCAATTTTTTTTAATTGAAATGATTCATATAGAAAATATGACAATTAATAGTATTTTGTTATGCAAATAAAATAATAAACTAAAAATAATTTTTTGTACCTAATTACTAACTTAAATTAATATTATAATTTTTTGTCAAATTTAAATTTAAATTGGTTTGAATAATATTATTCTTCCATAGTTATGTCTTAAAAATGTATTTTCACTCTCTTTTATGTCAGGTAAACTATCTATATGTACACATTTTCTTCAATGTCTTTATCCTTAAACTTTACTACACAAGAACTGCATTATGTATATTATTTAAAGAATAACATATAAAGTAACATAAATTTAAGATGCAAACAGCTATTAAATAACTGTTTTTGAATTTCTTATGCACTATTTTCTCATATGAACACGATAAAACATATGTTTCCCCTAAACATTGTTGATAAAAAAAATATGAAAATGACACTATTTTTTACAATTATTTTGGTGTACGCATCTTTATATTTTTTTTATTATAGTAACTGTTGTATTAATTACTTTTTCTTATTGTAGCGTGTTTCGTGTTGTAGGGACTAATTTTGTAGCAACTGTTTTTGTTTTTATTATCTATATCATTTATAGAGGGATTCTTCTTGGTTTATATATAGTTTTTTAATTTTATCCTTTATAATATTAAATTATAATAAATTTGGAAATTATTTATTTTAAACTAAAATTTGAATTTTAAAATATTTTTAAAAAATTGAATTTGAAAAAAAAAAAAACAAAAAAACTAAATTTCTTACAATTTTACCCTTTAAATAGTTATTTTTTCTACACAAAAAAAATATTAAATACAATAAAATTAAAATTATATAACGTAATACCTGTAATATATAAAACATAATAAAATTTTAAAGATATTTTCAAAATGCTGACACACATGAAGTGTGTTTCTACTAGTCTATATTAATTAATTAATACATGAAACAAATAATAGTTTTTATAATGATTTTGGTATTCACATATTTTTTTACAATTTTATCATTAACTATTTTTTTTAATAACTGTTGTTGTGTAATTTTTCTATTAAATCTTTTTATTCTTTATTAAGTGAAACAGATTTCAATATTTGATATTAACAAAAATTTGCAACTACTTAATCTTTTTATATAAAAATATCTTCATTATCTTTCCACTACAAACATCATAAATTGCATGATTCATAAATTAGTGCAGCACTCTCACAATATCAAATCTTTCACCTAACCCACGCAAGTATTTCAAAACAATCCTCACAAAAATTACTTTTTTTTTTTTAAAGTTTCTTTAAAATTATATCATTTTAGTGTAATAAAAATAGGGACATTCAAAAGTAAATGGACTCAACTAACAAGTTTAAAAAGCTGTATTTGGATGGAGAATGAGATAATTAATTTTGTATATTTTAATAGAAAAGGAAAGAGAAAATAATTTGTGAAAAGTATTATATCTTACATTTTTTCTTACCTTTTATCACGTGAATCAAATTAAACCAATTTCAATCATATTTACGTTTTATTTTTCATGTATTTTACATTACAAATCACCTATGAAATTCAAACACTCTCTTTTAAATAACGTGTTCGTGTCAAACACATGTAACAGACACGATACTTGTATGATACTCATAGGACACAAATCGGTGAAGTGTCCGATTCAAAAAATATTTGTTGGATTTCTGACTAGCACGATTCTAACACAATTTTAAAAAGAAGAAATACATTAATTTTCTAAAAACTCAAATTTATTGTATAAATTTTTAGTATAATTATAAAAATAAGGAACAAATTCTTTTGAATTAATCATGAAAAACATCTTTTTGTTTAAAAAAGAAACTAAAACATACTTGTGCACATATATCTTTACTATCAATTTATATAATTAATAAATAATTATATAATATATAAATTCGTGTCCCCGTATCCTATGTTTTAAAAATTATACGTATGTCCGTATCCGTGTCTCTGCTGCATTGCAAACCACTAAATATTTAATTTTATTTTTTATCAATTGTATTCTCTCAATTTATATATTATTTATTTTCGTTCCCTCTGTTTCACAGGGAGACTGGTGATAAGCACGTGACCAAGTAGAAAGACAAAATTAAAACTAATAATATAATTCGAAATATAAAAAAAGTTCGGAAAAAACAAATTGAGCATGAGGTTTATAAACAGATAGACTGAACACTGACACTGTTCTTGGTCACATGCGGCAAAGCGACGTCGCAAAATCTCATCACAAACCACTTCCATTTTTTTTTTAAGATTTAAGAAAAAGAATTTACTTTTGTAAGAAATATATAATTAAATATATTAGTTTATAATCTTTCAAAAAAAATTCATTTCTATATTTTTTTTCATTTTTAACATTTATAATCTGAACAATTCATAAATGAATTATCAAAATTCAAATATCAAAATTCAAATATATCGGTTAATAACTTTTAAAAAAATTTCAATTTCTTTTTGCATAAATCGACATTTAAATAGCAGTTATAATATGAAAGAATACAAAAATGGATTCTCATAATGAGAAGAGTTGGAAAGAAACTGAGAACTCTGTTTCTTTGCGTCCTCACTAAATAAGAAAAATCCTTTCACCTCTAAAACCTTCTACAATCAATTGAACCATCTTAAAGACATCAAAACCAGATACCAGACGATTAGTTATGATTTCCCCTGTTTTTAATTGGGTGAGTTTGTCTCTTTATCCCTCTTTTCTTGTTTCTTTTTCTCTGTTGCATTTATTTACGTCGATGCCAGCTCTCACATTGTAATGCACTCACTCAAAGTTGAGAATTTATGAGGTTTTTTTTTGTTCTTGATACATAATTTTTTCCACTGACTCATCGCTCTTTCTGCTATTCGATCACGAAGGGTTTCTGAGAATTTCCTGTCATTTTCTGGGGAAAATTATGTCCTCCGCATCTTCTTTGGTTTTTTCTGGAAAAGTTCTCACCAATCTTGAACGCTTTCTGGTATGCGTCACTCCAGATGTTCCTTCACTAACTCTTCAGGTATTTCTTTTGATTCTTTTAACCCATTTTTACAATTCAACGCTGTTTCTCTCTCGTGTGTGTGATTAATTCTGGATGCAAACTGCTGGTTATGTTTTCTTTCTTGCTCGGGTCAAAAGTTCAAGAGTGGATAATCATTTCTCTTTTCTAAGTTTTCTTTGTTTGTTTGAATCTGTGCATGATACGCTGAAAGTAACTACGAATTTCAGTTTGAAATGTTTTTTTATGTTTAGATTAATTATTGATATAATATGTATGATAGTAGTATTTTAACTATTTATTTCTGGGTAATGATATATTGATAATTTCAATTTTTTATATAATCACATTATAATTTTCAATAATATTATTTTAATATTTTTTTATATAGTTAAATTATAAATATTATCTGAAAATACAAATAGCCATGATCAAGTGTGGGCCAAATCACGAATAATGTCTTTATGCTATTCTTTTGTTCACATAAATAAATTCTATAAATGTTTTTGTCAGTTTCTGATTTTCAGTAAAAAAATTACTAAAGTATCAACTCTTTGTACAGTGAGAATTGGTTATTCAAGATTATTTAAAAGTGATTTTTTTTATTGAAATGTGAATTCATATGAAAAAATAGAAAATTTGAAAAAAATTGAAATGTGATAACATACATTGTCAAATTATAATTTTTCTGTTTATTTAGTTAGTACCATACGAACACTTAGTTTCTTTAGAAGTTGCATGCCACTGGGATTCTCGTGGGTCTGATGATGGTGGCTAGAGATGATACAGTACTCTGCACTTTTTCACCTTGGATTAATTGTTATAAAATTTTTATATTAGAAAAAATATTATTAAATGACTAAATACAGTAACAGATTTCAATTTCTTTTAAGATACTTTTAATTATTTAAACACTATAAATAATTACATTTATGTATTATTAGTGAAACACATCTCCTTACAGCAACATGATGTGTGTTCACTTTTTCTTTTGTGATAACAAAAGATAAAAAAGATATTCTTTATCATTGTTATTAAAATAAAAACTATTACATTATTAAATATGTTAAAAATATATTTATAAAATATGTAACTTTTATAATTTCATTATACATAATTTTTTATTGTAGTTAGTTAATTGAGTTTTAGAGAAAATTACAAAACATTTATTAAAAGTAGAAGGTCATAACTATATTAGTTAATTAAGGATAATTTTGATCACCAAAGTACTTGAGGATAATCTTTTTTATTGCTTAAAATACCCAAGAGAGGATGATTCTTACTCCACTTCAATTTCGGAAGAATATTCGGGCTTTGTTTAGTGGACCCAAATGACAAAAATGTCCAGTTTTTAAATAAGAGTGAGGTGTATGTGAAAATATATTTTGGATTTGGTATTTTTGTATATATTTATGGATTTAAATTTTCAAAACACTTTTTTGAATTAGGTTTTTCAGAATAACCTTTTGGAATAGCCTTTTTGAAACAGTGTTTAGAATATGTTTATGTACTTTTGTTTTCTAAAATATTTTTTGGAATATGTTTCTAGATTATTTTTCTTTTTGGATTTTTTTTTATAATGTGTTATTTGTATTCCAGATTTGCTTTTTGGAATGAGATTTTGGTTTTCTAATTTTATTCTAAAATTTTATTTATGGAATAACCAAAATCTATTTTGGATTTCATTTTTCATAATATATTTTTCAATTTCGGATTTCTAGTCCTGGAATGAAGGGCAATTCTAGAATTTTAAAAATTCATGTGCAAGTTAGAATTGATTGGCTGCAGGAAAGAAAAGTTAGAATATTTTTGTATACGTGTCTCCTCCCCATCAAATCATTTTCGAACATGTGACTTCAAGTGGGTCGTCCAACAATGAAAAAAAGGATCACCTCAATTTAAACCTACACCCCTACAAATTATGAAATACCAACTTTTTCCTTGTGAGACTTATTTCAAAGCCAAGACCTCCATAGAAGAGTGGGTTGGTGGTGCTGGTTGAAGGTGGGTGGTGGAGGGAGGGGATAACTCCAACGAGGTGTGGTGATCGTGGTGTTGTTGTTTAGAAGTAAGGGAGGGTGGTTTCAGGTATAAAGGGTTTTTTTTAATAATGTTGACTGAAATGGTGAAAATGTCATTTCTAGAAATCTTGCAGTAAAACATAGAAATTTTCATTGCATTTATTGTGTATTTTTCAGGGCTGTTGTAGTGATCCAAATGGCCAATGTCTACCTCCTGGCAAAGGCACAGTTGAATACTTCAATCTAAAAGATCTTTGGGACTGCTATTATGAATGGAGTGCATATGGTGTTGGTACTCCTATGATGTTTGAAGGTGGCGACACTCAGATGCAATATCATGTTCCATATTTGTCTGCCATCCAAATCTACAGTAGTAAAGCTGTTGCAACAGCTTCTAGCAGGTATGCAGAAACAACACAGTTGTGCTTATGTACTAAATATGTCAACAAAATGGTGTGAGCCATCTTATTCTTCTATAGGTTTGGGAGAGAGGATAGTGAAGGAGCTGAATATGATTCCTGGAGCGAGGACAGTGGAAGTGATAAGTTATCTAGAACACTGAGTAACAATTCTAGCAAAGCATGGGATGTTGCTTCTTTGGATTCAAACTCTGACCAAGCGGGTTCATGGACAACAAGGGATAGTGAACTTTACTTACAGTACAATGAGACCTCTCCATATTGGCAGAGGGTTCCATTTACTGAAAAGGTATCCTCTAACTCCAAGTGGTATGGTATGGTATTAATAACTTCTTATAAACTACAAACGGACGTGTTTTTATGTTCTGTAACATGCTGCATGTCTGTTGATGATGTTTCTTGTTTCAGATAGACGAGTTAGCTAGAAGCCATCCAGCATTGATGACATTGAAGAGTGCGGATATTTCTCCAATCAGTTGGATGGCTGTTGCTTGGTGAGCAGACTTAGTTGTTTTTTTGTCTTGAAAATTTTCTTGTTCTTGAAGATGAACTCTACAACTTGAAAGGGAGAGCATCTGGTGATAAACTGGCCTTGCTTTTAACTGTAATAAGAATTAATAAGGAAAATTTGAAGCAAAGCTTAAATTTTCAATTTGCTTCATAGGAATAATTTTCTGGATTATTTTGTTGCGACACTGTTTCTCTGAGTTGTCACAAAGTGCTGTTTTATTTTTAATTTCCTTCAAGTAAAAGTTGGCTTGTCACTCTGTTCTGGGGCAAGGTTGAATGATATTATTTCCTAACGATATTGCTCAACATTTGCTTCTGTATTTTTCATAATCACGTGCCTAAAAAGTTCATATTCAATTTGTTTTTTCAACCTTTTTGTGATGTTTATATTTACTTATAGTTAAATCTCTAGTTTCTATTTGATTCCATGATAGAAAATCTCACATGGTCTCGTCATGAATAGGTACCCTCTTTATTCCGTACCATGTCAGAAAAGTAAAAAGGACCTGTCGAGCTTCCTCACTTTTCATACATTGTCGTCTTTCCAAGGTATCTTTAGTTATGATTTGTCTTCCTTCAGTCAGTTTGAAGCTCTTGCTATTTCCTTTGGAGATATGTCTAGCATCTGTCACGTGTTCAGAGAACTAATTTTGCTTTAATTTCTACACTTTTCTATGTATTTCACAAAAAAAAAATGTATTCTTTGTGCTTTTGAATTTACCAGTGTCCTTAAATTTTTTTTATGTATGAATAAGTTAGATATGTTTCTTTTGGCACATTGATTGATCTGTGTGACATATGCATGACACTCTTCTACATGCTTCACATGACATTTATTCATCTTCAATACACTACTACTGTCATATATGCATGAAATGCATTTATCATGTTTAAGGGGTGACCCTGATATCATTCCTGATGCTTATCTTTTCCCATTTTGCTGAAGCAGTGTTTAGTTTCAACTTTACAACTATATTTTGATTTTGTTTTGCAGAATGTGCAAGAACATATGAAGAAGTTGACACAGGGAATAAAGCAAAATTTTCAGGTGGGTGGCGAAGAATTATAGGAGAAAAATGTAAGAAAGAAGAGGGTGGTTGTATATCTCTCTTTCCATTTGGACTAGCCACTTACAAAATGCAGAAAATAATTTGGTCAAACACCTCTCATAAAGTGGTGTCCGATCTATATAATGTTGCAAACTTGCGGTTGAAGCTTCTCAATGCTGATCACCATGACTTCAACTTCTTTACATGCCAACCCACTACTACCTAGTACATTGGTTCATCTGTGTTCAATGTTGTTTCAAATGTATCCTAACTCACTGCCCTTTACTTAGTATTAGTATGGGATTCTGACTTCGGCACAGAGACATGATAAAATGTACATTTTGTTTAGTGGGTCTTCTGGTGAAGTGAATTTTCTTCTTTAGCTACTGTTTTTTTTTGGTTTGGTTACTTTCATATATGACCGGCAACTTTTAGGCAAACTAATTCTTATCTCTTCTAGTAGAGTCTCTTTATTGGATTTTCCAAGAGTCTTCTTTCTTGGATTAAGTTCTTGTACTTTTAGTAAAAATTGATTTAGTTTTTAGTTTAAATTTTAATTTTTTTTTGTATTTATAGTGAAAAATTGTTATAATAAATTTTTGTTAGTTTTTTTTTATATGGTAAGTGAATTTTAAGTGTACTATGTTAGAATATTTTATAATTAATTGCTGATATGAATGTTTTTATATTTAATATTTTATATCAAAATTTTATTTAATAGTTTATGGTTTAAGGTTATTAAAGGTGTTTGACCAAATTTTTTTCTGCATTTTGTAAGTGGCTAGTCCAAATGGAAAGAGATATACAACCTCCCTCTTGTCAATTTCTTCATATGTTCTTGCACATTCTGCAAAACAAAATCAAAATATAGTGGTAAAGTTTAAAAAATCCAAAGTTTTTTAAAAAAAAAAACTAATTTCAAATTATAATAAAGAAAAAAGACATATTTTCTTTAAATACCTGTCCTTCTACATTCATTCCAAGATTGGAAGATTGGGGATCAATTACCATGAATTCTGGAGACATAAAGCTAAAATAATTGACTTGAAATCAGCCTTTGCTAAAGTGAGGTTGGGTCACTGGACCACAAAAATAAATAAACTCTATCCATCAAATCAAAGTATTATTAAAAAGGGAAACCTTCTGTTTATAGTAACCTAAATTAGATTTTCAGATTTTTTAATATAATAAATAATAATGTATAAATTTAACTATAAATCTAATCTAAAATGGTTGATATTTCTTTACTTTACGAGGAACGTGTCTTCTTCTTGTAATCTAATTTTTGTTTTTGAAAAAGGTAAAGTAACTTAGATTTGAAAATAGATAGCTGGTGAATAAGTAAACGTGCATCTGTCACATCAACGCGCTTGCAAGAGACTCTTCTGCGTACAAGTTCCCATTTTCTCTTTGCTTCTCAGTGGTCTGAAATGGCTACTGTTTTGGGTTTGGTTCTGGTGGGGTTTGGTCTCGGGGTCTTGGCTGTTGTTGCTGCGGAAGCTCTGGGGTTGTTATGGATCATGAAAAGGTTGCGCCACAAGAGCAATAACGACGAAGCCTACTTCTCCTCCAAGACCCTAACTACTGAGCTGCTTGATCCCCAACAGTCTCTGGATTTTGCGTTTAGAAAGCAGGTTAGCATTAATTGATACTCGTTTCAGGGGGAAAATGGCCAAGCTGAGTATAATGAATGCGATCGCTCACTTGGTTTTATTTTATTATTACCGTGAATCCAGAATGGAAATGGTAATGCCTTTAAGGTTAGCTTATTTCATGGGGAGAGTGTCATGTTTAAAATTGTCTATGATGAAAAAGATTTAGTTACAACAGTAACACAGCTTTGTGAAATAAGTAATTTTGTTGACTCTATGGTCTATTTACTGATTGTTACGCAAATAGTTTTTGCAATTACCTCACTGAAAAAAATGGTTGAAATCTTTGGAAAAGGAAGTTTGGTACCAAGTGTGGTAAATTTCCTGGGTATCTGTATGGTTTTGTGTTATATTCTAATGTTTAGGAGTTTCACATTTATGAGCTTTGGTTTGAACAACTGTGCTTATATATATGGATAAGGATTGGTTTCTGGGAAACTATGTATTTGATTACGTCTGCTACTTTTAATTTTTTAGCTTTTTTTCAGGGTGTGGTTTGGGTTCTGGAATCTGGAAAAATTACAAAACAATCAAGGGAGCAAAAAAGGAAAAATGATCTCTTGGAGGTTTCCCCTGTTAAGATGTATGGACAAATCAAGGGCCAATCGCTTATTCTTAGAAAACCTGATGGTTTGCACACAACGATTGAACTCAAGGGCTGTTCAGTTCAAGCCGTGTCCGCATCAATACTTTCTTCAAGAAAATGGTAATGTGGTGTGGAGGAATCTTCTATTGGGGGCATTATTTGGTATGGATTGACAGTAGTCATTGCGGTAACCAGTGACCGGCTTTTGACTTTTAATGCTTATGCATTATCAAGGCCGTTCCATGAGTCCCCAAGAAATGGCAGGAGTATCTTATTTACATTATGGCCTGTGGCAAGTGCTACTGGCATCATACTCTTTCTAAGATGCTCTTTGTTGTTAGGTGAATTTAGTGCGCATCTTGTCCTTCCTTTTTTTTCTCTCACCAGTTCCCTTGTGCTTTCCATTTCTATTACCACTACTTTTTTACTTAACTGCACATGTATGTATGAATGAACTTAAACAGTAGGAATGTGAAAATCACCGGTCCCAAAGTTTTGTAACAGGTGGCAAGAATGATTACAGTGAATATATTTCTAAACTTCACTTACTGCCTAGGTACAAGCTAATGTAAAATTTCTTTCAATGGAAATCACTTCTGTCATCCTTTAGCAGTGTTACAAGTTGCAGAAAATATGATCATAAATTGATTATGCTAGAGTCACTGTTCCACTTATATACGATTCACAGCTTAGACAATGTTAAAGATGGGTTTATTTTTAGGGCTTTCCTGGTATTTGCTTTGACATGGTGAAATATAATTTTCTTTATGCCAAGCATACTGCTTAAAATAAAAAAAGTAACTTGTGATCATGGTAGTTTGGATTATGAGTATCGTAACTAGCAAGACAAATAAATAGTATTGGAAAGAAGATTTTTTATTATAAATATTGGTCATATATTGAGGAAGCTAGATATTTAAAGTTCTAATTTGATCGGTGATTAATCTTGCAGGGCAAAGAAGTTCCCTATCAAAGTGGAAAGCAAAACCTCTGTCATATACTATGGAAACAAAACTATTTATATATATCTTGACACTTCATGGGAGAAAGAAGCATGGTGTAAGGCCCTCTATCTGGCTTCATGTGATCAAAAAGAAAAAATCAAATGGTTTACCCAGTTGGATGATGAGTTTCATAGTTATCTGACATCCTTGAACTCTGTATACCATTCTTTTATGAAACCATCGGTTGGATCAGGTGTTGAAGTGATAGAAAGGGCTAGTAAGCCTGATGGTTCTTCCTCAAAGGTTAGGCAATTTTGGAGAAAGGTTTCTAAAAGAACTTCCCGAGTTGGTTTGGAAAATATATCAACTCGATCTTCACTATTAGGTAATGAAGGGAAAAAGACCACTGAGAAGCTTCGGGCTTGCCAAGATGCCATTTTGGCTACTGGTTTGTTGAAGACTGCTTCAACATCAAAGCTTCTAAACAATTCCATAGTAGACAATGAGAAGTTTGGTGTTGATGAAGGAACATTATGTTGGAATTTGTTGATTTCTCGGCTCTTTTTCGATGCCAAAGGAAATGAGCAATTAAAGAGATCCATGCAAGCAAGGATTCAGGTTTAACCTTTTCCCATTTGACATTTGACATGTTTGAAGTGAGTTTGTTATGCAAAAAAAAAAGGTATCATTTTGACTAGGTATCAATTTCTAGCGACCTATCTATATTAATTTTAATTTCTTTAATCGATAATATTGGCTTATTTGTGTTGGAAAGATGATATTTTTATCTTGTTGAATGAAATCCTTTCCATTATTTGTATTTCATAAACCTCAAGTTGACCTGTACAAGCATGACTCATTGAAGCTTAAAAAGGTTAATGAATATATAAGATTCTGTACTTTCTAAGTCACTTAAATAGTAATTTTGACACTTTAACTGATAAGGTTGATTTAATATCAGATTATCAATCAGCATTGGTTGTCACAAGTTGTAGCGAATTGTGTCTCTTAACCAAGTGGTTTAAGGTTCAAATCTTGATGATACCACTTTTGATAATGAATAAATCATGTTGAAAGAGAAATACCCACATTATTTGTGCTCAAGGTCCTTTACCATATTTGTCATTCCTTTCAGTCATGAATACTCTGTTCTAGTACCAAGGTTATAAAATAAATATGAAACTATCAAGCAGTTCAAAAGAAAGCTATCCCATTATCACAGTTTTTTTTTTCTTAACATAATTAATGAAAGAAAGTATTAGTTGATTTCAACATTTTTTGTATTAGAGAGAGAGGGGAGGGGGTGCTTATTCTTATAAACATAATTTAGCCCTCTGCTCCATATTTATGATCGTGACATCATTCCTTTATAGTTGTTTTGGTATGAGATAAATATTGATTACTTCTGTGTGTAAACTGAGAACTCTCCCACAGAAAACTTGAGATAAATGAGTCTTTTTTCTCTCCTTTTTGCAGAAAACATTGTCCAATATGAGAACTCCTGGTTATATTGGTGAAGTCATCTGTACCAATATCAATACTGGGAATGTTCCACCTTGCATTGTAGGAATGCGGGTTCTTCCTATGGAAATGAGTGAAGTATGGGCCGTAGAAGTTGACATTGAATATTCTGGAGGTGCACTATTAGAGATTGAAACAAGGCTTGAGCCTCGTGAACTAGAGCTTGATGCAGGGACAGAAAACTCAAATCCACAGCCAAACAATGCTGGAGCTGTCCCTTCAGATCTTCTAGAAGATTTTGAATATTTTGAAGAGCAATTGAATTTTGAAGAAAGAATGAATGATTTACAAGAGCACAAAGAAGAAGGTGATTGGAACTCTGGTTAGTACACGAGTCTTCTAAAATCCAATTCTATATGAACTTTTTCTTTTGAGTCATATCGAGATTCGAGTGTAATTATTTACCTCATTTTCTTATTTCCTGAAATCTATCTCGAACTTAATTGGTTGCCTTAGAGGATGTCCAATGTATTTGCCACTTAGGCTCATATCAAAATTCTAAGGTTGTTAGCACATCTATGTTTTACTCATTTACTGTAATTTCCACAGATTAATAACTAGGTACACTTTATCGAGATTATGGGCTGGGGCTTCCAAATCTTATGCCACACCACCTGTGGTGCTTTTTAAGAGTTTAAAGATTTTCAAATTAAAATAATGCAAAGAAGTTGTATGCTTTTCATAAGGACTCCCCCCTCCCTTTACGGAAGGATCTACCTTAATGCTTTATCCACTTTTGCTTGTCTCCTTAATAATAAATATTAAACTTCCAAAATGTGGAGGAGAGAATATTGTCATCTCCATGTAGTGTTTTATAGAGTATTTAGATTGATATTGTGATGTGTATCTTGTTTTTCTTATCTAAGCAGATGTTTCTAAGAGCTTTAAGAGCACTATGCCCTCGTTAAATCATGGATCAAGATGGAAATCTATATTAAATTCCGTTGCCAAGCAGGTTTCACAGGTACCCTTATTCCTTCATTTATTCCATCAATTGCTTCTTCCACTGCTCATTTTGCAGTCTATATCTTCATTATTGAAGTTTTACGCTTTTGATAATGTTGTGTGGATGTGCAAAATGGCATTCACTTTCCCTTCTCCTTGGTTTTTGCAGTATGAATGGCTAGTTGTTGAAGAGCCACGTTAATTGTGTTCAACCCTCGCCTGACCTTAGTTGCAATTTCAAGGGTTATATGACCTAAATAATGCTTATAGCTCTGACAGTTTTTAGTTTAGAAGGCAATAATTAGATTTATACACATAATCTAATTTAATAATGATTAAACCAAGTTACATTTCTTGCTATTATATATTTTGGTGAGCAATCTTCTAGTATGGTTCTAATTTGTTTGAAGACCATGGCCTCCTATAGATATTTTCTCCCCATAAACATATACCTCTGAAAAATCAGCCTAAAGGATTAATGAACATTTCTATAATTGTTTAATTGTACATTTTATCATTCAACTATTGTTATTTTGCAAGTTATCCAAGTTGTTTTTGTGCAATTTATCATCAACTTTTCAATTTCTGTATATTCTGCCACTTAAGATTTTTCCCCGTACATTTTACGGTCAGGTTTTTCAACTGTTATATATTTTCTATCTTGTTGGTAACAAGTTGACTTTGTTTTCCAAAAGATCGTTGTTTTAGGGACACATCAATATATTGTTATATATTTAACAGATTGGTAAAAGGCACGAAAATTGAAAACATAATGGTAAAATTTGTTTGGAAAAACTTAGGTAATATAAAATGTAGAATTAAACTTCTATAATAAAGTAAGAATGTGATTAATAGTTGTTCTTTGATATTCTAGAATTTCAAAGGCTTTGTTACAACTGAAACCAATGTACCTTTCAACTAAGGGCCTGTTTACTTTTGTGTTCATTTCATTTTGCACTTTTTAATTATAAAATTGTCAGCTTGTTTTCAAGATTTGCACAAGAAATAGAGAAAACTAAAAACGGTAGTTTTCAGTATTTCCTTTACAAAGATTTGTGAATAAGATCGAAAACAAGGTGATGGTTTTGTAATTAAAAAGTAAAAACAAGGAATGAAAACCATAGTAGAACCTCTTGGGGCATTTGGTGTGTGAAAACATTTTGTATTTTCATTTTCAATTGGCACTTTATACCGAGAGCTAACAGCAAACACCAATCTTATGCTGAAGGAAATTTGGTTGAGTAAATAACTTTTGCTTATAATGAGTTTTGTTAGATTTGTCTTTCAATTTCTTGAGGATTAATGTGATTGACATGCACTGATCAATGTTCTTAACTCGGATTCTGAATGTTTTCTTTGCTTTCATTTTTTTCGGTTTGCATGAGTAGGGTTTAAACTCTTTTTTGGATTTTTGACAATTTACTAAGCCACTGGAAAAGTCCAGGATTTTCGTACTGTTTGCATGTGTAGTGTAACAGTGTTTAAACAAATGTTGTCTTTGAGTATTTTCGTATTCACACAGTCAGATTCAAATATCTATGTAATCAACTAGTCACCAGTTCATAAACAAAAAAGTTGTTTTTTTTCTCAAGTAACTGATTATTTCTTGTCAAAAGGTTCCTCTCTCCTTGGCAATAAGAGTGGCTTTCCTTAGAGGGACATTGCGCTTGCATATAAAGCCACCTCCCTCTGATCAATTGTGGTATGGTTTCACATCAATGCCAGACATTGATTTCAACATGGAGTCATCTGTTGGAGATCGTAAGATAACAAGTGCGCACATTGCTTTATTCCTGGTCAACAGGCTAAAGGTAGGACTGACTCTCTTTCTATTATGATTTATAAATTATTGAAAGAAGTATTCTTCCTCTACCATTTTTGTTGATGTTTCCAAATTTGAAATATTTTATTCATTTGCATGTGATTTTTTTTTTCCCAATTATTTAGGAATATTTTATCATCAATATCATTTACTAAACATAAAGATCGTTAAATTCTCTTTTTCTCTTCCATCAGTCAATCCATATGGACTTCGTTTTAAGTTCCTAAATGTTCTCTCATTGTGTCTACCTTTCTTTGAAGTGAGTAGCCATAAAATTCTGGTTATATTAACATCTTCTACTAACAACGACAAAATCCTTTTTACCAGTGGGTGGGCTGGTACATCAAATGACAGCATTTAAACTTAATTTATGTTTTCTTAAACTTTTCCTTGGTCTATCTACCTCCTATCAGGTTTTCTCTATGACTGAGTCTTCTTATTACAGCCTCTATTATTCTTCTTACATGAGCAAACTAAGAAGTGGGATTCTACAATCTTGTTCTCAATGCATTTATTTCTAATGTTTCCATGTAATGTCTACTAATCCACTACAAAATTATTGTATTTGCAACCTTAACTTATTGGCACTTAGTCACCTGGCATTCCATACCATAAAGTATTGTTGGCCTTGTGACAATGCTTATCATCTAAAGTACTTAAAGTTATAAATTATCTTCATTCCACGATGAATATTTTCAATCTGGAATTTTGTGTAATCTTACTTGAAGAAAATAATATTGATGCATGTTATATTTGAAGTTTATAATAATAATGACATACTTGTACTACTCATCCACTTGATAGGAAAATAAAATGACACACCTATATTAGATAAAGTGGCATGGTGTAGTTCACCAAAAAAATAAACATTTTGTAATGTATAATTAACTTTTAGATGGGGGCGGGGAGGTGGATCCCACCAAAGGTAGTACTCCTCCACAATTAGTTATGACTGAGGATAATGTTGGCTTTCAAAATTTAAGAAGTGAATATTTTCTTTGGAGTTTGCTTAGAGGAGTACAGAGTACTTTTCTTCTCTGTTACATCTTGTCACCCCTTCATGCAATCCTTTAATAGTTATTTGTTAGGAAACTCATTGAAGGACAAACAAAACAGAAAAAGAAAATAAGAAAGAATTCTTTAAAATTTTTGAATTGCTAAGAACCTAAGGAGAAGATTTTCCTTCCAACCTTTTCCCTTCACAAAGGGTTTCCCTTTATACAACTGAGCTAATGCTCAATTTATTGAATGATAACAAAACAGAGCTAATGCGCACTTTTAAATCTCTTCCTATTTAACCTACTTCCTTTGCGAACTTCTACCCAACAATTGTTTGTCAGAAGCTTTTTTTTCACTGGAATTTGGTTTAGAGGTGTGCGGGGTGTTTTTCCTCTGCTATATCCTTTCTCCTCTCACAATATTGACATGACAATCCTCATCTTGGGCACGGGCTGAGAAATGTGTTTAAACTTCATAACTCTTTAGAGACACAATGTGTTTAAACTTTTATCTCTAAAGAAAAGTTAAGAGCAGCTTTTGCTTGCAAGCTGAATTTAGTTTTGCTCCTGCAGACAGGAATTCGGGAAACTTTGGTGCTCCCAAACTGTGAAAGTGTATGTATCCCATGGATGTTAGCTGAAAAGGATGATTGGGTTCCTCGAACTGTTGCTCCATTCATATGGGTTAACCAAGAATTTAGAAACGAGACTTCAACTTCAACTTATACCAATAATCAACCTTCTGGTAGAGAAGCCAGTGGTGATACAATCTCAAATAATGAATCAGAGCACAAACAAGAAAATTCAACTAGTGCTGAATCTAGTCAAGAAGAAACTAGGAAATCATCAGATTCTCTAGCACTCCCATTAAATTCCTCTGATTCAGTAACATTAGAAAGCAACAGGAGTTTGGTAGAGGCGGATGCACCATTGTTAGAGAATGACATACCTCAAAAGACTAAAGATTTGAAAGAATTTAAGACATCATCATTACAAAATGACAAACCACTTGAGACTGCCGAGCAAAATATGGAGAGTAATTCTGAGTTTCAGTCAGAACATAGAGGTGTGCCGAAGGAGAGACGAAATAATTCTATTGAACAGGAAGATGGACTGCCAAAAAAAATGGGGAGGAGAGAAAGGATGCTTGATTTGGGAAAGAAGATGAGTGAGAAATTGGAAGAGAAAAGGCGCCACATTGAAGAAAAGAGCAGACATATTGTTGAGAAGATGCGTGGTCCCTAAGAATAAGAAATATTAATCAGGTAAATAACAGAATGTATATGTGTTGTTTATGATCTGTTGTTCATATGAAAGACGTGCTATTGTACGGCAGTGGAGTGTGGGATATCGGATATTGTTTTATTAAATGAGTTTTATGTTTAAAGTGCTCATTCGATCAAAGTTGAAATGAAATTAGATACATACAACATATTATCCTAGCGCAGTAAAGATTGTTGATTCATGTAATTATAACTTTGTCATAGCCATAGGGTACATTGGAAGATTAATTTAAAGAGTTTTATAGATTCATGCTCACCCCTATATATGAGAAATATCTTATTATTTTGTATAAAACTCCTGATATTGCCATTGTTATTGGCCAACTGCCTCCAAGTTGAATTAGGAAAATATTAAATAAGCATGTAACCCTTTTTTGGTGTGTATTAGAGGTAAAAAAGAGGAATGAGATAAAAAGGATGAATGTAATGAATGACGTGTGACAGAAAGAGGAGATAAAGAGAAAAAAATAGAGGAAGAAAATCACTTGTAAGAGTTGTTAAATGTATAAATAAAATTATTCCTTGAATCTTGTAGTTTAAACCATGAAATGAATATTCTACGTTGTCTTGATTTCTTTGTAACTACACCATCATTTGTAAGTCCATCCTTAATGAAATTTTTAGCTTCATCTTGCAACCAAAGTGTCTTTTTATGAGCCAAAATATAAAAGTTGACTTAACTCAATGTTAGTTGTGAAACCCGTTAACCTTTTTATTATGAATAAAGAAAGAAAATAAATATAGAATTAATATTTTTTTTATAAAATACACACATAACATTGTTTATTCATAGATGAAAATAATAATAGAATAACTAAAACTATGGACTAAGCTTTTTACATTCAACATTTTATTTCAAACTGGCATATAAATCGTATGTACCAAACTTATTACAAATATAATTAATTTTAAGTTTTCATAAATATTTAGTGAAATATTTTCTATTGATCATTCAAATTATCAAACTCAGTCTTAATATATTTCAATAGTATTTTTTTAAATGAAACAACAATCAATCTCAATATATTTGTTCATTTCATTAAAGATGAGATTTGAGCTAATATGAAGAGCATGGTTATCACATATGAGTGACCTCTCTAAATTGAAATTTTTTAAGTAACTATTTAAGCTAAATAAGTTCACAAGTAGTTGAGGTCATAGCTCTATATTATGCTTCAACACTATCTTACCACAACATTTTGTTTCTTGCTCTCTCAAGAAATCAAATTATCACCAATAGAAACACAATATCCAGAAGTTGATCTTCTATCAAACAGAGATCATGTACAATCAACATATGAATAACATACAACTCTAGTATGATTATTGTGACCATATAACAAGGTTTTTCCAGGAGAATCTTTAAAGTACTCAAACCAATGGAACTTGAGAACTTGTTCCTTTACCTTTTGAAAAATCTATTGTTGGTTGTAGGTGGATTTTTGCTATCAAAGTTGATCTTGATGATACTATTGATTGTCTCAAAGCTCATCTTGTGGCTTAAGTTTATACACAATTTTTTTTGCTTAAACTAAGGTGATACATTTTCTCTCTCTGATGGCAAAGATCTATTTTCTTATTAATAGTCATGACAACTCTTCAACAATGACCTCTTTATGTAAAAAATGTTTTTCTTAATGGGGATTTGCGAGAAGAAATTTATATGGAGCATCTTCCTAATTTTATTGCTCACGAAAGTCTTCTGGATTGATATGTCATCTTTGCAAATCTTTATATGGTCTCAAGCACTAGATCTTGCCATAACATTTTGTTTCTTGCTCTTCCAAGAAATCAAATTATCACCAATAGAAATACAATAACCGGAAGTAGATCTTCTCTCAGATGAAAATCCTTCCCAATCAACATCTAAATAACATACAACTCTAATATGATTATTGTGACCATATAACAAGACTTTTCCAGTAGAACCTTTAAAGTACTTCAAAGTAGTGGAACTAGTTCCTTTACCTTCTAGAAAATCTATTGTTGGTTGTAGGTGAGTTTTTGCTATCAAAATTGGTTCTGATGATACTATTGATTGTCTTAAAGCTTGTGTTGTGGTTAAAGGTTATATACAAACTTTTGGTTTAAACTATGGTGATACCTATTCTCCTATGACAAATATCTATTCGCTTATTCATAACTATAACAACTCTTCAACGATGACCTCTTTATAATTAGATGTCAAACATGCTTTCTTAATATGGATTTGCAAGAAGAAATTTCTATGGAGAAACCTCCTAGTTTTATTGCATAGCGGGAGTCTTCTGGATTTATACGTCATCTTTGCAAATCTTTATATGGTCTCAACTTATACTAGATCTTACCACAACATTTTGTTTCTTGTTCTTCCAAGAAATCAAATTATCACCAATAAAAACACAATATTTGGAAGTGGATCTTATATCAAACAGAGATCTTGCCCAATCAACATCTGAATAACATACAACTCTAGTAAGATTATTGTGACCATATAGCAAGTCTTTTCTAGGAGAACCTTTAAAGTACTTCAAACCAGCGAAACTTGGGAACTTGTTCCTTTACCTTCTGGAAAATCTAATGTTAGTTGTAGGTGGATTTTTGCTATCAAAGTTGGTCTTGGTGATACTATTGATTGTCTCAAAGCTCTTCTTGTGGCTAAAGGTTGTACACAAATTTTTCATTTAAACTATGGTGATACATTTTCTCTCTCCGAGGGCAAATACCTGTTCGCTTATTCATAGCCATGACAACTCTTCAATGATGAGCTCTTTATCCACTATATGTAAAAAATGTTGTTTTTAATGAGGATTTGCAAGAAGAAATTTATATGGAACAACCTCTTAGTTTTATTGCTCAGGGGGAGTCTTCTGGATTGATATGTCATGTTTGCATCTTTGTATGGCCTCTAGCACTAAATCTTACAACCTTTTTTTTCCCGCTCTTCCAAGAAGTCAAATTATCACCAATAGAAACACAATATTTGGAAATAGATCTTTTATCAACATCTGAATAACATACAACTCTAGAATGATTATTTTGACCATATCAATAATCATATGGAGCAACCTTTAAAGTACTTTAAACCAGTGGAACTTGGGAACTTGTTCCTTTATATTATGGAAAATCTATTGTTGGTTGCAGGTGGGTTTTTGCTATCAAAGTTGGTTCTGATGATACTATTGATTGTCTCAAAGCTTGTTTTGTGGCTAAAGTTTATACACAAATTTTTAGTTTAAACTATGGTGATACATTTTCTCTCTCTGATGGCAAAGATCTATTCGCTTATTTATAGCCATGACAACTCTTCAACGATGACCTCTTTATCAATTGGTTGTTAAAAATGCTTTTCTTAATAAGGATTTGCAAGAAGAAATTTATATGGAACAACATCCTAATTTTATTACTGAAGAGAGTCTTCTGGATTGATATGTCATCTTTCCTTCTTTATATGGCCTCACACACTAGATCTTGACATTTTTTTT
The DNA here is from genome assembly GCA_013389735.1 of Phaseolus lunatus. NCBI lineage: Eukaryota > Viridiplantae > Streptophyta > Magnoliopsida > Fabales > Fabaceae > Phaseolus > Phaseolus lunatus. The sequence goes on from CM023863.1 coordinate 13,753,661, forward strand.
TCTTGTTCTTCCAAGAAATCAATTATCATCAATAGAAACGTAATATTCGGAAGTGGATCTTTTATCAAACAGAGATCCTACCCAATCAACATCTGAATAACATACAACTCTAGTATGATTATTGTGACCATATAACAAACTTTTTTCTAGAAGAACCATTAAAGTACTTCAAAGCAGTGGAATTGAAAAACTTGTTCCTTTACCTTCTGGGAAATCTATTGTTAGTTGTAGGTGAATTTTTCCAGTTAAAGTTGGCCCTGATGGTACTATTGATTGTCTCAAAGCTCATATTATAGCTAAAGGTTATACACAAATTTTTTATTTAAATTATGGTGGTACATTTTCTTCGATTGCAAAGATCTATTCACTTATTCATAGTCATCACAACTCTTAAATGATGACCTCTTTTTTCATTTGGATGTCAAAAAGGTTGTTCTTAATGAAAATTTTATTCATAGCCATGACAACTCTTAAATGATGACCTCTTTTTTCATCTAGATGTCAAAAAGGTTGTTCTTAATGGAAATTTGTTTAAGATGTCAAAAAGGTTGTTCTTAATGGAGATTTGTAAGAAGAAATTTATATGTCACTCAAATGCCTATAAAGTGAAGTTTGTACCCACTTATATACTATGAATTAACTTTATTTTTAGTCTATGTGAAATCTCCAACACACCTCTCATGCCAAGACTGCATACTCATGTGTGCGGTTAGAAATTTATAAATAGTCCGATAAAAGTCCAATAGCAGGTGACATGATAAGTTTAAGAAACTCTTACTAGAATTTGTTCTAAATAAGTCTAATACCATATTAAAATGGTATTAAAAATAAGAGAAAGTCAATAATATAAGATTAATATTCTTTATGTAAAATATACATATTGGCTACCTACCCAATAAGCCAATAAGCCTGTTACATTATAAAGGATTCAAGTACTTGTAATGTTCAATATCCGGCAAGAACATAATAATCAAGAAGATTTAAGATTTACTTCTTAACTATAACCCAATTAAAGATTGGTGGAAACTCTGTTCAACTCAAGTTCGGATTGTATAACTTACCAGTTCTGTTAGTGCAGTTCATTTAGAGATGGTGTAATTTTGGACAGTAAAAATGTCCTTGCTACTTGTTTGATGTGCTTTCATTTCAAGATCATGAATTTTAAGTAATTGAGAGGTAACAGAAATCTAAAAAGTTTCTTTCAGTGAAATAAGTTGTACTGTTATGCATTTATACTTATCTTTCCAGTTCAGAAATAATCTTCGGGGCTTTATTCGTCTTGTCTGCCATTTCTGAATAGTTTGCCAATATAATTCTGCTAAGTAGAATGAATGCGTGTTCATTTTCTCAGTCACTGGAAATTATTTCTTCATATACATCTTAGTAGACTAAGTAACTTACCTCCCATAAATCTCTTGCATCAAATAAATAGTTTTAAATATATGGATTATAATTAAAATTCACAAACTATATTGTAACTTAACATTTATAATAAATGAACATTTAGCCCATAAGTTAACTTTTAGATTTATGATAAAAAATTATATTATAATAAAAAATTAAAATTGATTTGTTTAGTTATTAGAATCACATTTAAAAAATAGAAAGATAAGTTAAAATAATTATGTTAAGAAAAATCCTAAAAATAATGCATATAGTAAGTACATTATAAATCGAAATATATCACAAACTATGTATAAGTGCATTATAATGCAAAATATATTTCAAACAGTTTAATTAGTCATAAAGTTACAAATTATGGCAAGCAAAATTAACAGAAAATATAATTTTTTGGCTTTTAATTTTTTTTTTTAAATTCAGAAAGAGTGTGATTGCAAATGTAGTTAACTGAGAAAGAAAAGAAAAATATTGAAACTAATGTGCCACAAATTTGTTTTCATAAACTAAAGAGTGAAAGCTGATATCTTTGAATTTGTTTTTATTTTAAAGCATGTAGAATTGTGAGTGATTAGGGGTCTCACTTTATTCAGCATACTGATGGAGGACAACATCCACACACTAACAAGATTTTAGTGTTCATACTCCGAAGTCCAAACCAAACCAGCATAAAAGAAAAATGCATAAACGAACATCAAAGAAAAATGCATAAACTAAGTGAAAAACTCATAAGACAGAAAAAACAGAGGCATGAGCTTAGGTTAAACCTATTTCATAACCCAAATGAACTAGTAATCTTCAGCAGGCAAAGGTTGGTGATGAGGAGGCTCAATTGGGATCATAACGAATTCATACAGGACTGCTGCTAGGGCTGCCCCAAGTAATGGGCCCACCCAGAAGATCCAGTGGTACTGCCACCTCCAGCCCACCAATGCAGGCCCAAAAGCCCGAGCAGGGTTCATGCATCCTCCATCAAAAGGCCCACCAGCCAGGATGTTTGCTCCTACCACCAGTCCAATGGCTAAGGGTGCAATTGTGCTAATTGCACCCCTTTTAGGATCAATAGCAGTGGCATAGACCGTGTACATCAGACCAAATGTGAGGCTAATTTCAAGTATAAGACCATGAACAGCTCCAACCCCACTTGATAAACTGAATCCCTCTGGTCTCTGCAACACCAAACCACAATGCAGTCACTACTATGATCTCTCATGTTTTCAGTTTTTATAAAAAAAAAATGTACACTATAGATGGTTCCATAATTTACATAAAACCAGTCAAACATATATATCTTCAAAAGATTATGTTTTTCTTCTTCTTTATTTTCTTTTGGTTAAAGAGATAAGTTACTTGATTGAATGTAGATGCAAAGATTACCAAGTTGATCATTTAGTCCCTCTTTGAAATAAAGATTAGATTGAGAAAATGTATGACAATAATAAGGTTTTGAATACAACAGACAGCAACATTAGAGAGGGAAAGGTGGATTTGATGTAGCATACCATGTTGTTAGTGACAAGCCTCAACAAGAGAGCAGCAACAATAGAACCAAGGATTTGAGCAACCCAATAGTAGAGGGCTTTAAGGAAAGAGATCCTTCCACCAAGAAGAGCACCAAAAGTGACAGCAGGGTTCACGTGCCCACCAGAAACATGAGCACTGATGGAAATAGCAGCAAATAGAGCAAAGGCATGAGCCACTGCAACTACCACTAGCTCAGCTGCTGATGACCCCGGTTCCTTGTAAATATGATCTGCAACCACACAACTCAATCAAACACTCATCACATTACATAATATATATATATATATATATATATATATATATATATTCATACTCATGTTTATATGATTGCATGCATGTAAGGAGAGAGGTTATAATATAAGTTTTTGAGTGTGTGTATATATGTGGTACAGACTCAAAGCAAGAACTGAGCCTTCTCCGACAAAGACAAAGATGCAAGTGGAGAAGAATTCAGCAATGGTGGCTCTCATAGAGTCTGGATGGCTAGCCTCATTCATTCCAAACTCATATCTTCTGGTTGTTGCCATGATCCCTCAACAAACCTTTTCTCTCAAGAAATATGTTGTGATCCACAATTCACAACACTATTATTTCTTCACTTCACATTCACTCAAAAGGGTCCAAATTATATGCAACTCGATTGTTGAGGCTTGGAAGAAGGTGGGGTCACATGACATGCATGGATGAAATGTGGAGTGCCAAAGCTTATGTGAGCCAAACAAGGTTGTAGCTACGCGAGACACCTAGGTTTATGAAAAAAACTGAAAGCTAGGCACGTGGAGATACGTGTTGACTCCTCTATGCAATTCGATCTCATTGCATGCATTGATCTGTAATAGACATGTTAGTTTACAGTGTTTATGCTCATCCCTTCTCTCTATAACCACAAACGCCAAATCTGTGCACCGATCTCAAGAATGGTTAATTTTTTTATGATAAAAAAGGTTACATTTATCAAATCTCTTAAGAAAATAATGTAATTTAGAATAGTTGTCTATCTTTGTATTCATCCTCCACCAGAATGAACTCAATTAATAATAAAAGATTACTATATTTAAAATATAAAATAAGACATGTTTATTGTAACACATAGGAGATGTCATTGGAAGATTTAGAATATTTTCTAATTTAATATCAGATGTGTTTATGTCTGTGAACTACTATACAAGAGATATCCTACACTTCATGTACCATTCCATTTTTTCACACTAACTATGTTTTTTTGTCAGCACTAAAATAAATTATATAGATGCATTTGGAGTTAAATAGAATTTATATTTAAGAATATTAAATAACCACTCAAAAATAAAAAAGAATCCAACCTAAAGTTTGTGCACAAACATGAACAAGAACACCCGCAAATAAACATATTTAGGCTTAAAAAATATTACTTTTTGTATATAAATTATTTATAGTATATTAATTCTAAATTATAATTGTCTTATTAACATCATAAAGATAATTTAATATAGTGTTTCAAATAGTTTTAAGACTAATTAAATTGTTTATCCTTTATAAATCTTAAAAATGTCTTGATGATTTTTTATTATCATGTTATATATGTAATACTTTTTTGAAATTATATTTCATATAACAATTATTACTCTAGAGGATATATTTTATATTGATTAATTTTTAGTATTGATATGGATTTTTAGAGTTGATGTAAATGTTATCATTGATAGTTTTTACATTAGTCGTTAAATTGATTAAGCGATGTAAAATAAAAAAATATTACATCGATATGGCCAAAATCATATAATATTTTTTAGAACAACAGTATAGGATGTTGTGTGTCCTTTAGAAAAAAGCAACATGGCTTGTGCGTATGTCAATTCACAATTGCAAATAAATAACAATCAACTCTAACAAATTGTGAAAAAATAAAATCTAAAATTTTACTTAAATATCAAAGTTTACTTATACACATCAAAATCTCATATTCAAATCATATGTAAACTAATTATAAAATTTAATGAAAAATAAATTAACTAAATCAAAACACATTTCTAATATTAATTCTAATTTTTATGCTAATTCTAATTATTAAATTTAAATCTTAATTGCAATGCTATTATAATCTTAATCTAATTTAAATAAAAATTTTAATTAAATTTATTCTTACTTCATACAGAAATTTTAAAAAAAATATATACAAATTATGTATTATTAATCTCTTACTATGGCAATTTTATGGTTCTTATAAAATATATATATATATATATATATATATATATATATATATATATATATATATATATATATATAAACAAATCAAGTATTATTAATTTCTTGCAACGATAATTTCACGGTTGACAATGACAACAAATTTGTGATAACAACAAAGATATAGTGGCCTAACAAGAACAAATGAGGTGAAATTTGGTAGTGTCACAATGAACTGATCACAATGAGAGGTGGATGGAAAATTGTTGATCAACATCAAACTCTTCCCCAGATGAAAATTGTGTATCCATATTAGCATAAAAATTATATTATCAAGATCAAGTGAATCTAGAGTTTGATCTTAAATTATCAATTCATCATTGGACTATCATCAAAAGGAAGCCTGACAATTTTTTTAATTTTGTTTTCTTTTTCAACTACAAGTTTTGATGAAAACAATTTATTCTCTTCCCATGAACCTATAATTAAATATCAAATTTTAGTAAATAAATAAACCAAATAAAGAAATTATAAATAATTTCAATTATCATTTCAAATGAGCTTCAATCATACTCACACCCAAAAGAGCTACAAGTCAAGCTTAGAACTCGAATAACAAACTTCTCCAACTTCGAAGTTTCATTCCAAACATCTTTGTCACCATTCTCTAGGAAGTAGTGATTTCCTACATTCCTTTGCATCTTCCATTGCAAAAAGGTTCTCTAGCATAATGAAAATCAATAACTTGTAATTTCTTTTTTCTTTCTGCAACATCCTTAACCAATCTTCTCATGCACATATATAACCCCTCTTTCACCCTCAAAATCAGTCTAAATAGTGGAAGTTGAGGTTGAGATAATAGGCAATTGCATGCAAAAATGCCTATGAAGATGAATATTCCATCTTGCATTAAATATTTTCCAAAAATTTTCATAGCTACACTCAATACAAATTATGCTATATTAAAAATAATTTCACAAATAAGTAAATAAATTTTGACCGAGAGAAGGTTTATAATTTTTACTTTTTTTTAATATCATTAAAATTGCACTTAATTTTCTCTTTTTCATAATCCATCTCCTCACAACGAAACACATTGCAAATTTTATATCTGAGTCCACGAATCTTAGGACCACCATAAGTGGGGCAACAAATTTAAGGCATGTGGTGACATTCTTCTAAAATTGATTATCTAATACCATATTTTCAACTTTTCTCCCCTCATGTGAAGTATCAAGCTTGCTTATTTTCCACTCTGCAAAGCTAAAAATGGTCAATAATGATGCTTTCAATTCATGAAGACAAGCTAGATTCAAATAAGTTATGGCAAATCTAGTCATACCCAACCTTATCAAGTCTCTTCCTTTTGTAAACTTTTCCATCATGGTAATTAACATTGTTTTGCCATAATGTTGGTGATATATATTTTTCCTTATTGATGGTAATTCGAAGGACATTAAAATCCTTTTCTAAATCTTCAAAGATCAAATCAATGCAATGGGTAACACATGGAGTCCAATAGCCCTTTTTTGCATCAACAAATCTTCAGTTGTCTTTAAATTTGTAACATTCTCAGTAACCACTTGAACTACATTTTTTTCTCCAACAATTTTTACAACATCTTAAATACTTTATCAATTGTTTTTGAGATGTATGTACATAAAGCAAAACAATCCATTTACGACTATTCATCGAGAAGTTTTATTTGTCCACCCATCAAACATAATTGAAGCTTTTTCTCTTCCACATATCCCTGAATTCTGGAAGGATTAAATTGATTTTTCGATTTTGTCCACTGCTTGCTTCAAAAGCTTCTCTATAACATTATGATAAGATGGAGATTTATAACCAACTCCATATTTCCAAATCTTCTTGCACATTTTTGCAAAAGTTAGATTTTTAATTACATTGAATGGAATGAAAATCGTAAAAAAAAATTCAGCAACTTGAACATGAACTTCTTCTTTATAGTTTGTTTTAATCATTTGATTTATAGTTACTTGAACTTGACCGTACTACTACCAACTTATTTTTTTCCTTTAACATCAAATATAATTTGTCTTTCTTCAACTTCGTCACTTTCTTCATGGTCTTTATTAATTATGTCCAACCTTTTTTTTCTTCAAAAAAGCTTCCTTAGTTTCTACAACTTTTATCATCAAATTTTTTTATTTCTTTTGAAAAAGAAACACAAGGTTCAGAATTCTCCCTACTTCTAGCAAAATGATGCTTAAATCTAAAAACTCTTCCACTCACAATCTTAGGACAATAACTACATTTGACTTGTCTACCATTGTTATTGATATATATCTTGTGCTTTCACTCAATATCTGACTTCTTTCATGAAGTATTTTTATTTATACTTTTAATAGATGAGGATGCATATAAGAAAATTGTATATAAGAAGATGCTAAAAAATGGAGATTTCTTATTCTCTTGTGTATATTTTCATCACTCCATGTACAGGAAATATATAGAAGTGTATGGAGACTTTCTCTCTCCAAATTACAAGCTAATTATGTAGTGATCCACTAATCATGTGATTCTATCATCATCAAATTAATTGCATATAATTGCTACAATAATGTACAATAACATACAATAATTGTGTATAATTTGATCATTATTATTTCCTTAATACTCCCCCTCAAGTTGGTAGGTGAAGATCATGAACCCCCAACTTGCGTCGCAACGTCAAAAAATGTTCCTTACCTAGTACCTTCGTAAAAATATCTGTGAGCTGGTACTGTGTTGGTACATACGAAGGACTAATTATCTCGGCTTGTAATTTTTCTTGCACAATGTGACAGTCTATCTCAATGTGTTTTGTGCGTTCATGAAGTATTGGGTTTGCTGCTATATGCAAGGCCGCTTGATTGTCACAGAAAAGTTGAGTTGGCAAGTTACGTGACACCTTTAAGTCCTGCAACAGATATTGCAACCAAACTATCTCCAGACAAGTATTGGCCATCGCGCGGGATTCTGCTTTCGCAGATGATCTTGATACGTTTGTCTTTTTTTTTTACTTCCATGAGATAATAGAAGAACCAAGAAAAATGCAATACCCAGATACTGATCTTCGAGTTGTCTAACAACCTCCCCAGTCTGAGTCGCAATAAGCTGTCAATGTCAGATTGTTCTCAGATGGCAATAGTAATCCTTGTCCTAATGATCCTTTGATGTACTTGAGGACTTGAATTGCGGCATCCCAATGAGATTTCCGTGGAGCTTGTATATATTGACTTAGGGTCCAAACCAAAAACACTATGTCAGACTGAGTAACCGTGAGGTATATCAGTCATCCCACAAGTCGCCTATATTTGATTGGATCCTTTAATAACTCTCCATCATCCGGTGTGAGTTTTAGGTATTGCTCCATTGGAAATTTGTCTGGACGAGCACCTGTGAGTCCCATATCTTGCAAAATATCAAGCACATTATTTTCTTTGTGACATGTAAATACCAGCTTTGGAACGGAAAAATTCAATCCCAAGAAAATATTTTAAGTCTCAAAGATCATTAATGCAAAATCGTTGTAATAGACAATCTTTAAGATGTTGTGTTATTGTCAGATCATTTCCTGTCACAAGTATAGAACTCAAATATGTAAAAATTAAAATGCACCAAAGCTCAAATTCAGATTAAAATTAAGAATCAAAGTAAAACAAACAACCAAAATCAATTAGAAAAGCACTACACAAATTTAATGACAAATTAAGAAGAACATGACTAGACATTACTTGAACTTGATTTCAAAATGAAAATGACTCAAATAAAATGATTTTCATCGAATGAAATTGCAATAAGACTCAACAACATATAAAAGCAACATGGTATACTCAATAGAAATCCTACAAAATTAAAATGGATGGTTCAAGAACACAAATCATTTGAACCGAATAGAATTAGCACAAACGTCATTAGACGGTTAATAAAATGGAATTGAAACAACAAGACACTTAAGAACATCAATGAACAAAACAGAATTAAGAGAATAAAATTAGGAGAATAAGATACGTAGCTCTTGAAGAACCAAAGCTCTAGATACCAAATGGTAGCATCTCCTTCACCCGAATGGGTTTTTCTTGAAATTTGGTGAGAGTTGGCAGAAGCTTAATGGAATTAGTGAGTCCAGGAGAGCTCCATTGGAGCCCTGGATTCCTTGTAGTTGTCATGAAGAGTGTGGGGAGTGATTGGTTCGGCCATATCACTTGAAAAAGGTGGAAGAAGAGACCAAAGGTGTCTATCCTAGAGAGGCTAGACAAGAGAGTACTTAGGCTTGTAATTTGGCAGCATAACACTCATATATTTAATCTCTCAAAAATCATGAGCCAAACATATCCTTTTATACGTGAAGGAGGTCGGCCAAGGGTTACACAAAGGAGGTGGGAAAATTCAGATACAAACATTTAGGTGCCAAAAGAAGTTACACTTGTCATGTGAAGGAAATGTGTTTCATGTGCACCTTCTAGGTTATTCATGATCGGCCTAGGGTTTAAGATAGGTCATAATTGAACCCAATTGAATCCTAGGTAGGTTTAGAAACCCTAAACATAAACCCAGTCGAGTTAAATGCAAATAAATTCAAATTTCTACACAACTGGACCTAATTGTGTAGGGTTAACATTATTTTACAAGAAATGAAATTCTATTATAATATTTAATAACTAGAACAAGGTCTAAGATGTGTAGGAATGTCCCTCTGAGAGTTTCTGTTGAGTTCCATTCTCCTTGGATTCTTAAGAATGTTCCTCTGATAGTCTCTGTTGAGTTCCATTCTTCTTGGGTTCTTTTGATTATTGATGTAGTAGCACTTGTGGTTGGGGGCTCTACCATTAGAAACAACACAGAATTAGAAAAAATTTGAAGAAGAAAAGTTACTTAGCTTTTCTACAACCATAACTCTTAATACCAAATGATGGAAACATCTTCTTATAGTCTTCTTTTTTATTTATCTTTTTGGTTGAAGATTTGAAGAAATATGTTTGCAGAAGCATTTGAATTTTGTGGTTGAAGTGTAATAGAAGAATATGTGAGAATTAGAGGTGAGGCCAACTCACTAGAAAAAATTCTAGGCTCTTGAAGGAGACTAACCTAAGGAGAACTTAGGAACAAGTAAAGTAGAAAAAAATGGACAACATTTCATTACTAATTCCATGTTAGGAAAATACAAGAGAAAGCACTCCTAAGAGACTTGAAGAAGAGTGTGAGGGAAGCTTTAAGTGGAAACATGGAGCTGAAGTCTAGTCATGCCTTCCACATGAGTGAAATTTGGAAGGCAAGCTACAAAATCCTAGCTTGGAGCCCAAGTAGCATGTCTCTTCCCTTGTATGACTAGCCTAGGATTTCTCTTGGTCCTTTAGAAGCCCAATTGAAACCCTAGCTAGGTTTCAAAAACCCTAATCTAATATAAGTCCAAAAAAATCAAATTCATATTCTACTTGGTCCAAATTCATGGTCCAATACATGACACATGAAATTCTAATCTATACTATACAATTATTTAAACTAAAGCTTGACCCAAAATGATGACGACTCTGCCCTGCTGAAACTAGTTGAGTTCTAGTCTTTTACCAAGGCTCTAGTATTCTTATGGTATGAAAATCTTCTTGGATATACTCTATAAATTTCTTCCTCATAGAGTTGCCCTCTTTATTGGACCTACAAAAGATAGATAAAAGCCAATTATGTTTATTTGTGCTACTAAGTCCTTGAACAAAATTCTAAGTCTTCAATCTCTTTATTCTATGGATGTTATGGCTGGATGGTTTACCATCAGGAGGAGTCCTTAAAAGATGAGATCGCCAACTCCTTCAATTAGGGTTTTGACACACCGACCGAGCAAGAGAATTCTCTATATTTGTCCCTCGACCTTTTGACCACAAATCCTTGCAAGTAGTGGTTGATGGGAAGTTAGTTGAAGAATAAAAGATCTTGCTATTTTTCTTTTCTTAAATTTGTTTTTTAAGCTGTATTTTTATGTTTGTAATGACATTACTCTTTTAATAGTATGTGATCAGTGTTTTACTTTATTAATTTGTCCTATGTACTAATTGTCCAAATACCTGCTTGATCAGAAAACCAATTAATCACTTGATATTAATTACCACTAATAATTCCTAGTTTTTTTATGAATATTAATTACCATTGATAATAGCCTAACTTCCCATTCATATTAAAAATGATCATCTAACACCCTAGGAACTTCATCTAGTCATCCGCCTTAAGATTCTTGATACCTTTACCCAATTGGCTTCCTCAACTTGTTAGTTTGTATAAGGGGTGCTCTATGAACATGAATACTTATATTATACCAAGGTCATGACACATATGCTTGACTTGGTTGTTTACAAATTGAGTGTTGTTATCTGATATAAAAAATCTTGGAACTCTGAATCTACATACAATATTCTTTCACAAAAAGATCTAATTTTTTTAGGCAGCTATTACCACTAACGGTTCCACTTTAATCCATTTCGTAAAATACTTGACTGCCACTAATAAAAACTTGAGTTGTCGAGTTTCCAATGGGAGCAGTCGCAGAATATTGATTCCCCATGCATGGAAAGGTCATGGACTAGTTATAGAATGTAGGTCTTTTCTTTATGTTTGAAAACATATCCATCTATCATGATGAAGCAATTGTTAGAATTAATGGTTAAAACAAGAGGGGGGGTGAATTGTTTTTGAAAGCTTTTCGCAAATGTTTAGTTAAGAATGAATTCCTTTATCAATTCACAAAGACAAAGATCAGAGAAGCCAAAAGAAATCAAGCTTTCAAAACAAGCAGCAAAAAATCAACCGATTGATATTACGATATAACCGATTGATATTATTACAGAGTTAACAACAATGCTATATAACAAAATTACAACTGATTGCAAAAACAATATAACCGGTTGTTTATATCAGATACAAAAACATTAAATAGATAAACCAAGACAGAGAAAGAGAGAATCACACAAAGTAATTATACTAGTTCACTCAACCCCTGAGCTACATCCATTTCTTCAGAAAAACCTTCTGAGATCCACTATGTAAAACACAACAGTTTACATACACACAACAACACCAAGAGAGGATCTTTTAACCTAAGATCACACACACTCTTTTCAACACACCATACACCTTTAAACCAGAACACCCTCTGATTTTAAAGGATTTCACACACTTACAAGAATTGAAAGAATACAATATCAGGAACAAAGAAAGGAATAGAAAACACCTCGCTTAGCAGTTCCTAAATTCGTGTATTAATCAGAACATCAACTATTTGAGCAATCTTTAAACTTCAACAAAAACTCTTCTCAAAATTGATTTCCCAAAACTTTTTCAGATCTCTGTAAAACTCTCTTTTGCAAACTCTTTCTGTATCTCAAAATGTATTTCACTTTTTCTGTATGTATTTTCAAAAGATAAGAGAGTCTCTATTTATAAACCTCACAAAATGCCTGTTTGAATCTGTTAGGAAAACCACCTGTTATTGGCAAAATAGATTTTCAAAATTCAATCGATTGAAGTTTCGAAACAACCAGTTGATTCGGTTAAAGCTGTTATAAAATAGTTAAAAAACCCACCAAACAGGCCAGTGAGGAACAATCGGTTAAAACGAGAAAATAACCGGTTGTTTATCACTTAGCTTTTCAAAAAACATTTTCTCTTTTAAAACAAGTTGCTCAAGCTAAGGTTCTGAATCAAATACGAATAAAACAAATTCTAAAACAGAAACAAAACATCTAAACCTAACTTCATTAGCAACCAAGCTCTGCAAAGATTCTTCACAGATTTGATTCATCAAAGCCTTTGGTTCCAACAACAACAAGCATTCTTTCATAACTACTTGGTTTTCTTTGGATTATTTTGTATGCTAAGTATTGCATGTAAGGTGTCATCCATGTGTCTCCTCTTGTTTTTTGCAGCACCAAGACTTGTTCACCTTCAAGATCGACTTAGGAATTTAGATCCATAGGTACATGCAAAAGTTCAAGAGAATGAAATACTTCTTATAAGGATCAGACATACCTCATATACCAAGCCAAATGAGGATCCTTGGCTTTAAATTAATTGAAGACTTATCCTATGACCAACTATGAGTCGCTCTTTGCTATAAGACTTTGAACGCCCATCACTTTGACTAAAAGCATCCCTAATTTTAATGCTTCATACTTTACTTGATTATTGATCACCTTGAAAGATAATCGAAGGGATTGCTCGATAAGGACCCCATCAGGTCCTCCTAAAATCATACCTAAATCGCTACCTTTTTTATTAGTCGCTATGTTGACAAATAAGTCCATTTTAAGCCTTCCTACTCAGTCACGTTGGAGAGCGAGGTGAGTTTTGCTAGAAAGTCAACCAATATTTGATCCTTGATAGGCCCTCCAGGTTCATAATATAAGTCAAATTTTGTTAACTCAATTGAATATTTTATCATTCTACCCACTATATATGGCTTCTTGAGCACTCGTTTGATAAGGAGATCGGTCATAAAAACAACCGTACAACTTTCGAAATAATGTCAAAGTGGACTGGTTGTTACAACTACTGTCAATGTTGCTTTTTCTATCTTTTGATAACGGAATTCAACGCCTTGTAGTACCTCACTGACAAAGTAAATCAACCTTTGTCTTCATTCAACTTCATATACAAGCACCGAGCTAATTGCTTGGTCAGCATTGAGATATATAGTTTGAGCAACTTTTCCATTATTAGTTTAACTAGAGTTGGAGGGTTGGACAAGTGTTCCTTTAATTTTGAAAAAGCCTCATCACATTCTTTCATCCACACAAAACAATCACTTTTTCGAAGACACTGAAAGTAAGGAAAACCCTTGTCTCACCCCTTGGAAAGAAAATGAGATATGGTGGTCATTTGCCCTGTTAGTCATTGTACCTCTTTCACATTAGTAAGACTCCTCATATTGATAATAGTTGAGCATTTGTGTAGGTTTGTCTCAATTCCTCATTTCGTAAGTATATAACTCACAAATTTTCTTGCCTTTATCCTAACAACATATTTTTATGGATTAAGTTTGAGTTTGTGGTGAATAGCTCTTCCAAATCCAACCAGTGGTTATCCTTTGTCTTGGATGTCACATCCTTGTCATCCATATAGGCTTACATATTCCTTCCAATAATTTATTGTAGTATTTTATCCATCCAACATTGGTATGTCACGTCAACATTCTTCAAATGGAATGGAATTATTTGGTATAATAATTAACAACCTCAACCATGAATGTTCTTTTGGCCTCGTCCATTTGATGTATCTGTATTTGATTATATTTAGAATAAGCATCCATAAAGCTGAGTAACCCACATCTTAACGCACATTCACCATTTTTTATTCGCCTTTTTTGCCATGACGACATTTGAGTATTAAATCTCCTACCAAGAACAGATTGGTTTTTTCTCTGATTGCTTTTCTCTTTTCTTCACCGGGCTTTCTCCACTTTTGAATGAATAATTTTACCTTAGATCAACGGCCAATCGGTGACACAAGAAATCAAATAAATTCCTAGCATTTTGATAGTCAACCAAGAAAAACATTCATGTTCTTTTTCAATACTTTTGTCAACTCTTTTTCCATTTGTTCGATTCGGGTAGTGCCTATCTTGATATTCCCAATATCCACCTCTTTTATATTACCTACATGTTGTGATCTTCGACCCATTCCAAAGTATCCATATTTGCAGTCAGAAAGACAGTATAAGTATCTCAGTAGGTATAGAGACTGCTTTTGCAACACTTTCATGGTATCTTCCGATGAACTTTCATGGTTGTAACTTTGTTGAGTTAGTAGACAAACCAATACCCATCAAACAATCTCATGTTATGAGAATCTATATGTTTTGATGATAACAAACATTATAAGGTGTGTTGTGATATGATAAATCTCACTCATGCGCAGAACAAATCAGACACAAAGAAAAGAGAAAATGAGCAAAACCTATTAAACGTTAAAGCAAGAGAAACGTTGATCAGACGATTATGTATTAATGGTCATTCCTTAAATGGATAATATATTCAAAGAGAACATTGAAAAGAAAAGTGGAGTAGAAAGGACCATCAGATGATAAAGCATATAAGACAAAACTTTCATCAAAGAAAGAATGCATCAGACGAAGGTCACAAAAGAAGAACACATCAAGTGAAGGACCAGATGAAATAATTAATCATATCAGACGATCCAAGTGTTGAAATACTTTAGAAGCTCACATAAAACACAAATCCCTTTTAGCAACACAAAGCATATGCATACGTTTGCAAGGGTCAGACGCACGCTGAAAACGTCAGACAGAATTCGATATATAGGGAAGTTTCCATGATTAATCTTTACATTCATAGAATGTTTTATGACACTGCGCTTATGTTTTATAAATCTTAAATCTTATTTAAAATTTCTGAATTATTAGAAACATTATTTTCAAATAAGATTAATGCATTAAATTATTTGAATAAACAATACATGACTGTAAAGTCTTCGAAAAATAGAATTTGAAATGTTTCCATATCAAAGGTTTTTCGAAATACAATTAATGGGATACAATTAATTGCACTTCAATGTTTTAAATCAAAATTAACTTGGAAATTTTTTTAATGTGAAATTAATTATGAAATATTTGTGAATAGAAAGTTTATATAATATTGTTTCAGTGATACCCACAAGTTAAATTATAAATTATATTTCTCACTAATACTTATTTTGTTTACAAAAAATATCAAGGGAATTAAAGGCACACACAAAGCTGGAAGCAAAAGTCTCCTTTCTCAGTATCTAATAGGAAAGAGATGAAATTGACAAGCGAGATTTGCACTAATCAATGATGATGGAATATGAAGAAGCTTAATTAATATCCATGCTAAGGAATGCAATACGCGGTGTATTATAAAGAAGTTTCAAGACAAGAAATTGCATTCAAAACGCACGTATGAAGTTTTCTATTTCAGTGTCTAACACAAAATAGAAGATGAACAGTATTGGTATAAAAATATCCAAGTCTAGAGTTGGTTAAATTTCAATGAACAGATCTCATACAAATAGAGAAAGTATTTGAAATTCAAAGACATGCCAAAGACGCAGAAAATAGTCAATATTTCCTTATTGAGTGTCTCGTACAAAGAAGATGGTGAACAAAACTAGAAAGAATATTCAAAGGCAGAAGTGATTCAGCCTCAACATTGTCATCGAATACGAGTAAAGAAAAATTTTGAAATGTTTCATGAGAAGTCAAGAAGCACATACTGCATAAGAACAAAAGTAACCATATATAGCGTCTAGTGCATTGAAAAAGGAAGAGCAACGTGGCAGATTAAGTGGATACCGAAGTAATGAAGATTTAAGTGCCAACATTCATATTTTTTAAAGATAAAGAATGTTTTTGAAGAGCCTTAAACTCAAAGAAGATTCAAAGCATAAATTTTTTATATCAAGCGTCAAACAACCATATGAAGAATTAAAGAAACCATAAAGCTGCAATGTACACATTTCAGTAGACTATATAAAGACATCAATGGTGAAGAACACACCAACGAAGCGAATAGAAACGATATACAAAGTGTACATAAAAATTTGTTGTTATTGTGTTTAGAATTGTGCTTAGAATTTCATATATGCTAATTGAGAGCAACATGTGAAATTGGGTTATAAGTGTAACCATTGTAAAATCATTCATCATTGGGAAGTCTACCCAATGGGCCTGACTTGTTCTCTCTGAACAAAAGTTTTTCTCATTATATTGAGAGATCCTTGATCTTAGGGGGAGATTGAGACATTGAACTTAGAGATGTTAGAATACTTATAACTTGCAAAGGTTGAGAATACTGGTGTAAGAATACTTTGTTAGAGAAAGGCTCTTGAGTGGGTTGCTTAAAGGGATTGGACATAGCCCTTTCTGTGAGGGTGAATCAGTATAAAAGTTCAGTGTGCTTTTCTCTCTCTATTCTTATCTATTATTTGTTCGGTTGTGTGTTTGTTTTCCCAGTTCACGAATAGAGTTCAGACTTCATTCAACCCCCCTTCTAGAGCCAACTGCACCTATAAACTTCACCTTCTAGGGTGGGGAATTTCACCTTGAGATGTACAAAGGAGATGACAACTCCTAACTTGTTTAGAGATGCTATTCTTAGAAGTAGGTTGTACGACGAAGGAGAATTGACCACAATATATTTTACCATAATGGTCTTGCCAAAAACCTATCTAAGAAGGTAGTTCGTAAATCAATGTGACCTGAAACTTCAACCTACTTGCTCGAGAAATCGACCAAGATTTCGTCAAGAGGCTTGAGTTAGTCTTGTAATTTTTGGAGTCCAACGGATGTATCCCAAAAATATGATGTCCACAAAACTCCCTTGGTTTATCAAGACTCCCCTGATATGAGAAGGGTTGGTTCGAAGTCTTTGATGAAGACATCTACAAACATCTCTCGATTGATGAATACATACCAAGATATCACAAAAGTGATTGATATAGTTTTGCAAAGGCTCATTCTCTTGCTACTTAACATTAAAAAGGTAAAAAATTCTTAGAGGCTTTATTTTGTTAGCTACAAATCACTCTACAAACATTTGAGAGAAAATATGAAAACAGGTTATTGCTCCATTGGGAACCCCATTGAACCATTATAAGGTAGTTCCTATAAAGGTGCTAACGAACATCTTGCATTGAATTGCATCCAAGCCCCTCGAGATTAATATTTGAGCTTGAAAGGCCTTGAGATTATTTTTGGGATCTTCTTATTTGGAAAATGGTGTGATCTTAGGTACCATATAGTCAGGTGGTACTGACTCATCCATGATTGCTTAGGAAAAGGATTGTGGATCTGCTTGGTGTGGATTGGACATGGCTCAACATGTCTGATGGCCTTCTTTTCCATGCTTATGTATTTTTTTTTAATCTTTGGATGATGATGAGAGGAGCTTGCGAAATACGGAGGAAGTGAAACAATGAACCAATAATTTAGAGTGGAGAAGTAGAAGTAGCCTAGTGAAAGGTTAGGCCAATTCACTAGGAAATGTTTTAGGGGAGGCTAAGAAGAAGACTACTCTAAAGAGATCTTAGGCAAGTGTTTTGGCTACAATTTGGTAGCATAACACTAATCAATTCCAAGCTAATTTTACAAGAGGCTAACACACTTAGTGCTAGGATCAACCCAAAAGAGAGTCAAAATTCAAAAATTCAAATTCAAAATCAAATTATAATCCTAGATCTACAAGAGCAAATGAGAGTGTGCCAAGTGGAGTTCATGCTTTCCATGTGCCTTGATCCTCTCAAATGAAAGATTGACAAGTGTCACCCCTTCATTAGTGCAAAACCTTTGATTGAGGAAGTGTTATATGGCTAGTCACACCCTCCATGCCTAGTCACACTCTCCATGCCTTCTTCTATGTGTAGCACATGTTAAATTTGTCCTTCTTTTGTGTGCATGTCCTCTTGGACGTTTAGGGTTTACATTGGGCTTAAAGAAGACTAAATGTAACCCTAGATGGTTTATGACATCATATTCTAACCCTATTTTTCACTTGGCTCAAATACAAGGCCCAAAATCCTATTATACTTGGTCCAAAATACAAGGCTATTCTTTGCTACTAGGCCCAATACATGGCCCATGATATACTAAACTACTTTATACACTTAAAGAAACTAAAGCTTGGCCCCAAAAAGATGTTGACTTGTCTCTTATGAAGTCAATTGAGACTCAGTTTTTTTGTGTTCTTCTTACAAATGCTCTAGTTGATGTTGGGATGGCTTGGAGGTCATCTTCGATATGTTTTATTCATTTCTTCATCCTAGAGTTGTCCTCTTTAGTGGACCTACAAAAGATAGACAAAAGTCCAATTAGACTTATATGTGCAAGTAAATGCTTAGACAAACTCTAGGTCTTCATCCTTTTTAATTTGTGGGTGTTTGTGGTTGGACAGTTTTCATTAGTGTCCCTGACGTGTCATTTGTTTATGCATGACTTGTTGCAGTTCTTTATTGGTTTTTTGTGGCTTTTCATGTGCTTTTAAAGCTTTTTCCATTAGATGGAGTGACAACTCCACTTCTCAAGTAGTCGTACTTGCTCTACTTGAACCTCTATGCTCTTCTTCTAGCTTATGCATTCTCCTACTGCAAGTCTCTCATGGTATCGAAGATTTGTTGTAGTGTGGTGACATGGTCATCCTCCTCGAGTTGAACATTTTGTTTTTGGTTTCATATGACTTTTTATGATTTCATCTTGTAGAGATATAAAAAAGTTTTACTTAATCTCACGATAAACATCAATATGTTCTGATTTAAAGTAAAATGACTTTAAACTAAAAAGTTCAAGTATTTAGAATTTAGAGTTTAAAGTGTCCTCTTTGATTCAGTCGTGTTGTTATAAAAGGTGAATTTCAACACACATTTTTCTAAAAAAAATCTACTTACAAGAACACCGAGAACTTTAAGTGTGTGTTTGGATTGGGAAATGGATGTGTGAGGATTTGAGGAAGTGGATGTGTAGAGATGTGAGAGGAAAGTGTGAAGAAAATGAGATGTTTGGATTGAGGTATGTTAGAGTGGATGTGTGAGGAAAGTTTATGGGAGTTTGTGAGTGATGTGGTGGTTATGAGGGAATTTTTTTTTAATTGTTAAATATTACTTTATAAATTTATCTTGCCTATTAAAAATTTGTAATAATGAAATGAGTTATTTTTGTTTAAAAATAAACAACTTTCACATATAGTAAATTTAAAAATTAAAATTAGAAAATAAATATATATTAAATGTAAATAGATATAATTTTAAAATTATAATTAGAAAAAAATGTATTCAACAAATTAAATAAAAACAAAACTTCAAGTAATTTATAAATATTAAACATGCATTATAAAATTAGAAAATAAATAAGATCTTATATAAATAAAAAATGATATCTTTTATTATTAAAAACCCTATAATAATGAAAAATAAAAAAAATACTAAAAAAAATATAACTAATTAACAATAGAAAATAATTTCATAAAAAATTATTATAAAAAAAATACTAACTCATAAACATAATAATTATAAAAAAAATATATTAATATAAACGTAACAACAAATTAAATAAAAAAGAACTTCAAATAATTTCTTAAAATATTAAATATATACTATAAAATTAGAAAATAAATCACATTGTATATAAATAAAAAAAATACTATTTTTTAATATTAAAAACTTTGATAGATGAATAAGGGTAAATTTGGAAATAGCACATGCTGATGTAGCTTTCCCTCTACATCTCTTCATTTTGAGGAAAGAGGATATTTACTGTTCACAGGTATATCCTCTTCTCCTCTTCCCTGCAAAACCCTGGATCCAAACCACTGATATCTTTTCACTTCTTTCCTTATGAACCGTATATCCATAGAAATAGAGAGAGCCTAAGAGAAAGGAATGTTTGGAGTCCTAGAAAGTTATGCTTCCATTTATTTTGTTACTCCCAAAATATATGACCTATTATTCCCACAATTCCATTTGTAACCACCCAATCTGATTCTCTCAAAGACTATCCGTGATATTAGTTTGGTTGGCCTACATATTAATATATTTTATTAAGTTTAATATTTTTAGCCAGAGGTTCATCCCATAGACTATTGGTTATGAACGATACAATACCTAATAGCATTTATAAGGAAAAATAATTTTTTAATTTTCGGAATATTGTTTCTTCGAAAACATCTTTACTAATAAGAAAATAAAAATAAAAACAGAGCCTTTTAGTAATGCTCTTCATCACTGATGGAGTTAGGTCATGTGTCCTAAAATGCTTCAGATGACAAAAGGAAATTATTACATATCTAAATTGGTACTTGAAAAATGAATATGCTGAGTAATGAATTGTTGATTAAAATTTACATATAAATATTTTTTTTATTA
The DNA here is from genome assembly GCA_013389735.1 of Phaseolus lunatus. Taxonomy (NCBI): domain Eukaryota; kingdom Viridiplantae; phylum Streptophyta; class Magnoliopsida; order Fabales; family Fabaceae; genus Phaseolus; species Phaseolus lunatus. The sequence goes on from CM023863.1 coordinate 13,774,631, forward strand.
ATATTGGATATTCATATACAAAGATAGTTTTTTTCAAGTTTTATCTGATAAAAAACTTACAAAGACCTATTTCATAAGACAATGCACTATTTGTTTTCAAGACAAATTCGAGTATTTACTAAAAAATATTGTGTTTTGTAAATAAATAGATAAAGAAAATTAGCATTTCTGAACTTTATTTTTCTTAATTGTAGGGAGAATTTCAGTTGGTAGAGAAGTGGAATCCATTGTGTTGAAGTTGAGGAAGCATAAAAATGTCTCTCCTTCATTCTCCTCTGCTGTCGCTGCCATCTACTCAGGTTCGTTATCTTCTTCTTCTATTCTTCCGTTCCATCACACTTCCTCATTTTCCCTCTCATTAATTTAACCCACAGTGCTGGAAATCGAAGCAAGAAGCTAGGTTATTGTCACATGGGCCAAGCATAGGAGGAATCAGCAGAACCTTCTCTAGAACTGGGAAAAGGAACGGAAATGGGATTAAAGCCTTCTTCTTTAATCCTGAACAAGACCCCATCGTCAAAGACGCTCTCAAGGTATTAGAGATTATAATCTCATTTTGCCTCATCATAGTGTTTTGATTTGCTGTTACGATTTCATGACACGTAGGATAGCATGTATGAAAAAAAAATAAAACCTTTTTTTAACTGAATTTGACTTTAAAATGAACAAATAAAGGTGAATCTGCTCTTCAGATTTAATATGTTACGATCGAAATGCACTTTAGATTAAATCAAGGATGCATGGACACTCTTAGAGGAGCCATCTTCATCTGCAATTGAGTTTAGAAATGTCTGTGACTGCAAGGAAGAGGGATACACTACCTTAGTTAGACTTCACTATCTTGTTGAATGTTTGTGGTTTACTTGTGGGACTATATGGCATGATTATAAAAAAGAACTAACATGTTATTCCAGACTTGTGTCATGTGACCTTTGCTTCCAACATCAGAAGTCAGGTTAAGCTTAATTGTTGCTCATAGTCTAAAACACTTTTATCACTGGTTCGTACACAAATGAGTTATCAATAGATAAAGCTGGTGGTGGGAGATTTTTGTAGCGAAGTTTCAAGCAAGTTTACGCCAATCTATTGGAATTTGGAAATATGACATTCAATTATCAATTAAATAGATTTCTGTATACTACTGCTACATGTGCTGATTAAATTATCTCTACATCGGTATGAGATTATATAAAGTTGTTTCTCCATCTTACGGTATCATACCAGTATCGTCTTTTCTAATTTTTGAATCACATAAGTTAACCACTTAATGTGACGGAAATCTTTCTTTTGGTGGATAATTGATTGAAACTGACATTTCTAATTTGAGCATGAGCATTTTTGGATGCTGAAATATATGTCAAGTATACATAGAGATTCTGCTGTCAAAAAAATAGGCAGTCCTAACATAAACAGAATGGCAACTTATTTTGAAAAAAAAAAAAAAGTTATTTGTCCATTTCTTTCGTCTGTGGAAAGGCTTGTTTGACCTTTCCCTATTAATTACATTTATCTTTTATCAATTCGATTGATCTTTAAATGTAGTTCTGCTTTTTTATATGTCTATAAGTAGAGGACAAAGGTTTTCCAGTGCTCACAATCTTGTGTGTTTTTTTTGTCAATAACTCACATATGAACTTGTTGTAATGTTGATTATTTGTAATATTGCGTATGGGATCAGTTTGGAGAAACTTTTCCACAAATGCTTTTAGGAGGACAAATAAGAAAGTAAAATTAAATTGACTTCTGTATAAGCTAAAAGTAGCATTTGCATGAACTAATTTGTATAGGCTATTTCTTATTAGCTTCTCCAAAATCTGATTTTTATTTCATGCATGTGCTAATTTTTGCTTAGAGAGAAGTTGATTGTTTTTCTTCTGTAAGTGTTTATGGAGAAGTTTTCTCCAAATAAACCCATGCAATTTATGCCTTCATGAACATGCCTCCTGTGTTTGAGTAAATTTTATGACAGAGCTGAGATGCAATTTATTGCGAAAGCATCGAATTCCTGCTCAGTTCATGGGTTAATATTTTATTGATTTTCTGTTTTGTCCACAAAAAAATACAATAAAAAGTTGATTTTATGTTGCTAACTTGAAGTAATGAAACTTATTACTTTGCTAAAATCCTACCGCCAATAATCTCAACTCAAATGATTACCTGTTAGTATTCCTTGACTCCTGACATTTAATTAACTTGAATTTTGTCGCAATACTGTAGGCTGAAAAAGCCTTCTATAGGCATTGAAACTTTGACGTGCTTTTATCACCTTTTGTCATTGCTATAATTGCAGGAACCAGTGGCATTTTTGGGTGGAATGTTTGCGGGTATTTTAAGGCTAGATTTGAATGAGGAGCCTCTCAAGGAATGGGTTACTAGGACTGTGGAAGCTGCAGGTATTAGCGAAGAAGGTTCGAATACAGAGGAGTCAACAACTGAGGCTGCTCCACTAGAGATTCAGATTGAATAATAATTGCAATTGTTTCTTCTGTACTCAAAGTTTATAAAACTTGCATAGGATTATTATGCCGACATATCAATGGAAATTGGTTCAATTGGTCATGAATTATAATATTTGGATCTACATATGTGAAATGGAAAACATCTCTGTTCCTGTCTCTTCTTCCATTAAAGATGGTTGATTTTAGCATTCGAATTGTTGTGGTAACTGGCTTGATTTGGTATCATAAAGTCTCTGTCTATTGTTATGCCAGCTAAATTTTATCCTCAAGCATTTTTTTAGAAATCAAATACAAATGATGCTTGGCATTATTGATATTCGGACACCATTTGTTTTAACCTGATATACAACTTCCAAATTATTTTTTGCCTACCTTTATCTTGATATAATGGTAAAGTTGTTTAGTCTTGTAAGTTAGTCTCAGAAGGAGTTTGCTGAAGATGTATTTAATTTCTTGAGAATTCTGCGCACGAGGTCTACATTTTAATAATTGTTAGAGATATATACAAAGTTTCTCAGTACTAAGTCAGAGGTGGCCTCATTTAAAGGCAATTGTGGTCTACGCAATAAATTCAAACACAAGCTTAGGAGTTGCGCCGAATAAGTTTGTTTTTATTTTACCAATATAATTCCTGATTGCAACGGGCATGCAATACAAACTACCTCCCTATATTCGTAGTTGTATACACTCTTTGTTTGGTTTCAAGGAACATCCTAAGACCCCAATTGAAGTCAACTAATATAGCTTGGTTAAGTTTTTGTTAAGACCTAATTGTATTTACCTATATACCATAATGTCCTTTTTGTAAAGTGTGAAAAAGTAGCCTTAATGTGCAAGTAAGGTTTCTTTCATTGCAAAGCAAGTTTGAAAGAACGTCAATACGTCTATCTCCTCATTTGTGGCAAGAATTACCAGCTCTTGCCATGCATTTCTTACTGTCGAAATGATGATGCTTGGTGCATAACGCATTGTGGCAATATCAGTAAAGTGCAAAAATTCTAGTAAGACAACATACAATTAAATAACACAAAAATTATAAAGGTGTGAAAAAGTTTGTATACCGTTATGTCTTAATGCTCACGTATCTGTCAACCTGCATCTTTACAGGTGTCGTCGATGAAACAAAATGTGAAAAGCAACTCTTGTATCTGACGCAACGCAATATAGCAGTGTCAATATGTAGATGAACTACCACTGATGTATTTCGGTAAATAACAAGCAGTTTGTAGGTGAGGAAGGTAACCACACCACCGTACCTTTTGACAGGCCAATCAATCCAACTTCCAATAACATTTTTTATATTTAGAAGTCAAATAAGCGTGTATATAGGAGCAACAGGAGCTAGAAATAAAACTGTGCTTGCTATCATAAAATTTGAGAGAGAACAGCCCTCAGTAAATCACTTGTATTCATGGCAGATCATCAGAGACTGAGGATCCACCCTATGGAAGGGGAAGCACCACCTCCCCCAACAACCCCATTGGTACCTCCAGGCTCCTCAAGATCAGAAAAGGGTATCCCTTTACACCATCCTCCACTGCTACGTTCTGTGCCAGCAGTATACACTAAACCACGGAAAAGAAGCTGCTTCTGCAAGTGCATGTGTTGGACAATAAGCTTGTTTGTTCTCCTCCTCGTTATCTTGGCTGCAACTATTGGAATCCTTTACCTAGTCTTCAAACCAAAACTTCCAGATTACTCAGTTGACACACTCAGGATAAGTGATCTGAGGCTTAACTTTGACATGAGTCTGTATGCAAAGTTTGATGTGAAGATCACAGCAAACAACCCAAACAAGAAGATTGGCATCTACTATGAAAAGGGTGGAAAGTTAAGTGTGTGGTACACAAACACAAGGCTTTGTGAAGGGTCACTGCCCCAGTTCTACCAAGGTCACCAGAACAAAACAGTCCTCAATGTGTCCTTGAGTGGTCAAGTGCAGTCTGGAAGCACCTTAATGACGGCACTGCAGCAGCAACAGCAAACAGGACGCATTCCATTGGATCTGAAGGTGCATGCACCAATAGCCATCAAACTTGGGAGGTTGAAGCTGATGAAGGTCAGAGTCTTGGGAGAATGCCTGTTGGTGGTGGATAGCTTATCATCTAATAATCTCATAAGCATCAAGGCTAGCAACTGCAAATTCAGAATGAAACTTTGATTTCCATTATGAGAGAGTTTGCCTTGCTTCATCTCATTTGTTTGTATTCTTTTTTTCTTTTAAGATTGATTGGAAGACTTTTAATTCTTTCATGAATACTTTTTGAGTTCTAGATTTTAGATACTCCATAAAACGAACACCCGATTTATTTTTATATATCATCAGCTATTATCTCAGTATTTTTTTCATTATTTATTTCTTCCTCTTTGCGGGTGTGTATCAGCTTGGGGTGTCCATCAAACATTTTTCATGTTTCTTACACTTCTACTCTGCAGCAGTTCTACACAATTGTTTTGTTATCTTTTATCTTTTATCGTTCTTGATTTTAACAGTATATTATTCGGTGACAAGAATGTGCGACAAAATCACCGATTTAAGACAAAAAAAAAACACAGAAACGGCATGAATTAGTCAAACTTCCTCCAAATGAAGGATTGGATTGAAGGAAGAGAAAAGGAAGTAAAGAACTACGACATAAAATGTTACAAATATCATAAATATGTATGGTATATTTAAGATATTTTTAGAAACAAGATAAATAATTATATAAAAGGGAAAAAAATTTCGTTTGAAACTTAATTAAAAAAATTAAAAAATGTTACATTAGTGGATTAATTCTCAATAAAGTGATTGTTTTTACACAACACTCAAATTCAATATTTTATTTGTGAAAAATAGAGCACATTAACCAATTTAAAACTACTAGATGAATGCAAAAAAATTGTTCCAAAATGCACCAAAAAACAAGTTGATTATTCTTTAATATATATAAAAAATACTCCCAAATGTATGCTTAAAAAATTCATGCAAATTATTCAAATTCTTACTATCAAGTTAACCTAGTTAGTTGATATTCATGCTGGTATTTCATACTATGTTTCATATTTATCTTAAAATTAATTTTGAATGTTTTATAGAAATATTAATAATAAAAGCAACCTAATGTTACATTTATTTATATTAATATTTATAGGTTGAAAATATAATTTATTTATCACATTTTTTAAAATTACAATATAAAATCCAAATAAAACACGGTATAAAACAAAAACCAAGACAGGTATTGAACAGTAGGCACTGGGTGGAGATTGGCTATTGAATTTGAAGGAGGTGAAGTTGTGAGTGTGGAGAACGATTAGGGTTTTGTGTGCGTGTGTATAGAGTAGGAGAAGAAGGATTAGGGTTTGTGTATACGTCAATACAGAGAGATAGAGTAGAAGAAATTTCGATTGAGGGATAAAATGGGTAGTGAAGAGGATTCGATCGAGCAAAGCGTCGCGTCCCGTCGCGAGAGATTGCTAGCTCTCAGAGCTGCTCAGGAGTTGTCCAGTGCTCCCGAACCAAAGGATGACGACGATGGTGAAGAAGAAGATCAACAACAAGAGTGAGTATCTATCTACCTTTGTTGCCTTCTCTTTCTCTGATACACAAAAAATACTCACGGTTCTTGAAATTGCGTTGCAGAATGAAGTTTCGTAACTACGTTCCTCATGACAAGAACCTACAGGAAGGGAAGCTTGCCCCTGCGGTGCTCCCCAAGTTCGAGGACCCTGTCGATGTGCCTCCAGCCGAACCTCAGGCCCGGGAGGTACAAAACTACTGCGTACTCCGTGGTGAATCCGTCATTGTTTTTTCTGTGTCTCTTCGTTTTGTAATATGTATTTTTTTATATAAAAAAATAGGATCCGTTTCTGAATATCGCTCCGAAGAAACCTAACTGGGACCTGCGGAGAGATGTGCAGAAGAAGCTTGATAAGCTGGAGAAGCGAACTCAGAAGGCTCTCTATCAACTCATGGGTACTTTCCCTTAGTCTTGTTGGTTTTCTTTGGCACCTTGTTTCATGACATGAATCTTTATGCCATCTGCAAATACTGTCCGTTGGTTTTCCTTGCCAACTATTGATTAATGCTGGAAAACTTTGAGTTTGCTTTTGACTCCCCTGTTTCATTTATTTGTCTCGTCAGCTTTGCCGTAAATGCTAATTCCTGTTGACAGATTAACCAAATTGTTTGTGATGATATTTGATTCTTAGTGCTGTAAAATAAATGGCATCGTTTATTTTTGTTTTCTTTCCCTTAATTTCTTTATTCTATTCAAAGGCGTTGCTGCATTTAGGAAAATAATTTTAGTTCACTGCTGGCTACTTTTTACTTGGCTCCTTTGGGTTGATATTTAGCAAAATGGTGGATCAGTTGGTGAGCAAAATGATAAGAGATTATTTTGGTCTCCTAAACTTGCTAAAGATTATGGAAGGGAAAGACAGAAGGAAGAGCAGAAATACAATTGATATCTTTCTTTCTTTTTTCCAAATAGGAAGACCCAAATGTTTGTCTGGCATGTTCTTGCCACTGGAATGCCACTTGTGTGCCATATAGGCAATTTATGCTAGTCAATGAAATAGAGTCAGTGTTTAGGACAAGGTGACATTTTGCTACCTAGTAGCTACAATTTTTACTAAAACAAATAGAAGTTTTGGAGGTAGGACCAAAAACTAAACATTTGTTGAGGCTAACTTAAAGACTGAAATGAAAGTGTATTCTGTATCGGTTAATTATATTTGGGTCTTTATTTCCTTAATATTTATAGAAAATAAGTAAGATAAGTTTGTGTTTAAACTGAGGTTATCAAATCACAATTGAAATTGTCAATCAATCACCATTTAATTTTTGAAATTTGGTTGTTTGACTAGAGTAGCATTGTTTTAAAAATATTTTACCAAAAAATATTAAAATATTAAAACAACAAAATACATAGTCAAATAGGCTGATGATACGGCATGCAAGGTGTCATTTCATGTAGCTAGAGCAAGGAGTCATGTAGAACAGCACCTTCAATGGGAATGCAACAATGCATGCATGTATTTTTTTATGGTACATAATATTATTAATCTACTCTTATATAATAAAATAGTTTTCTCTCCTGAGAATGAGGCACGCACCTAAATTAACCAGCAGAAAAAGGAATGACAACTCAATCAGGTGCAAACTACAATGACTAGATTGTATTTTATGTGACTTGACCTTCTCATTCCCTTTCCCAAACTGGGGCTCAAACTCTTCCACTGTGTTCCATTTTGTTACTGTGCTTCCATCAGCCCATCCCCACCTGGTAGTACCCCCTATCGCCTATTGATTTTTACTAATTTCCAAATAGTTGATTTTTTTGATTTTTAAAATTAAAAAATGTAGCTGACCAGTCAGGTGATTGCTGAAGCCAAATTGGATTGGGTTGGTTCAGTTCTGTTTGGATTTGTTTTCCCTCAAACTCAACCGGAACCAAATGCTTCCTTTCCATCCTCAGCATAATGTCTACTAATATGTGATGTATCTGAATTAACGTAATAGTATATTTTAATACAAATAGAAAATTTAACACAATTATTAATTTAGAAAACAATATCTATTAGTACAATAGTTGAACCAAATAATCTAATATTTGTGTTAAAATGTTATATTATAAAACATAATGTTTTGAACTAATATATATTATTTTTGTTTTGTAATCTGTTACTATATTAGTAAATTATAAAAAAGAACTTGCATGCTTGTACCGCCAGTTCCATCCTCATTGAAGGTGGTGTCATTTGACTCATTTCACATGAGGTGCCTTGCTACGAACAATATCAAGGTTTCATTTCCTTGCAAGGTGTCATGTAAAAGAGTTATTACATTTGCGACCTTGCAAGAAGCAATGTGGAATGACTGACTTCAAAAGAGCCATTTCATGTTATTCCTTGAAATAAGTCACATTGAAATACAATACTGCATTTCATACCAGCTAGCCTGCCGACCCAGTCAAAGCAACCTCATGTTGGTATTTAGTTTATATATTTTTTGGTAAATTCTCTTTTAGATACTATTATTTAGTTAAACGGCTGAATTTTGAACTAGGAATTGACAGAACACCTTAACCCTAAGGTTCAAGAACGAAAATCATAAACCATGTTTCATTAGTTAAAACGAAAACAAAGAAATATTTGGCTAAATAAGGTGTGCACTGACTGTTAAGCTTTTGTTCTAGAAAAATGAAAACAAAGCCGCAAAACAACCAACTAGGATACATCGAGTGGCTGCTTGAAGTCTTCAGAAAATTGATAATGAAGCAAGGGAATAACTAAATAGTGGGGCCTTAGTAGTGCTCCTTCAATTTCTTCTAACAATTTAAACTTGAACTTTTACTTACTAAAAAAATCTGAGTTGTTGAATCGGGCAATTCATATCAATGACATAGAATCACGTCAACTCACACGTGCTGGTTTTGAGAGTGTGTCATGATGCATCCCCCATGTTTTCACTTGCCTATGTGGGTGGTGGTGAAGCATAACTTCTCATGGCATGGTTGATTCACCAACTCGGGTTGGTGTCATCCATGGTCGGCCGATTTTTGACCCGACCCTCGAAAACTTGTGGGGTTGGTTGTGTGGCTTATTTTAACACCAATGATGCATGATTGAAAATCGTTTGTGACTTATCAAATTATATGAAAATTGTGAATTTTTTGCTTAATCATATCAAATTATGCAATTCGAATCACAAACGGTAAGAATCTAATAACATCGACCTAAACAATAAAATTAATACATTAAAATCCAACAGAAGTCTTATTCATTCCACTAGGTGAAATTAGGTTGTATACATAGATCACGAGACACGGTCGCAGGATGCCATCTAGGTACTATGTGAATCTAGGATATGTGACTACTAAATTTAGTATCATCAATTGCAAATCTTATAGGGTCTTTAGTTTCCGCTGGCCATAAGTACGCAAATAATTTATCTATATTATATTTTGTTGGATAACAGAACTGCTCTTAGTTTTTCTATGGTCTCTATCAGTTTTAATATGTAAATACTACACTTTCATCTGAATTACTTGTGTAGTCGTGTGTGCCTTCTAATGAATTTGGAATCACTGCAATGCTTTTTTGAAACAGTGGAACAAGAGAAGCAAAAGCAATTGACTGAAGGAGATGATACAAATGGCACAGCAGAGTAGATTGCAATTTGTTACGGCAGCTTAAAGGTGTTGAAGCAATATGTTGAGAACTCCTGTCCCAGTTAAGCTTCTTATTAACCCAAAAATTATTGGAATCTGACACACTAGTCATTGCAATTTAACGGTGTATCGTGAATGTTGTACCATTCACTTCTCCTTCAATGAACAAGTATGTGTATATTAGATCTGTTTCTGGAGGTGTATATCCCTGGATTGTGATTGTTGTATTAATGGTACTCTCAGGGCATCAATTTTATTACTGATGTTGAATTGCAAACAAGGATTAATCTTTTTGGAATTTTGGGATTCAATAGTTGCTCTTTATTGTCTTTATGGGAATTACGCGTTAAATAAGGTTATTTAATTTGTCTTCTTTTTTTTTTTTTTTAACTTTCAATATAGTTGCTTAGGCTCCTCTTGAAAGTTTTTTTTTTCTTCTTTTTTTTTACATGAGTTGAGTTTTGTCTAGTTGCTCATGTTTTCTTATGCTATTTTTCATGTAATGTCACTTCTTGTCTGCCTAGCATGAGTTTTTTTTTTTTTTCAAAAAAAAAAAAACACTTTTTCTTCTTTTATTGATCTTTTATGGAAATAGGATTATTGATCTTTTGGGCAATAATATCCGAACCTCAAGTGAATTATGTTCAGCATTGATGATATTTTTTCAAAATGTCCTTTTTCAATAAATATTTGCCCAAATAACCTATCTACCGCATTGTTTACATAAATAACCAGTTTTACTGTGTTGAGGAATGACTTGGTGAGGCCCTGATTTCTCAACTGGCAATTCAATTTCTTTTTACCAATTGCTTTGAGAAATCGGTGCATGCCAAATCAATTTCTTAATGCTTTTTGTTTTTTAAAATTTAGTAAATGATTATTAAAATTCATTGAAATAATTTCTAATTGTTATTAAAAAGGAAATTTGTGAATAGGTTTTTCTTATTAAATAATTTTTGAAACAATTGTAAGTGTGTTTTTATTTAAATTACATAATTTTTCTTAGTAAATGCATTAAATTGAGTAATTAAATAACTCACTAATATTATTCAATATTTAAATTAAATATTGAATAAAAATAATACTGCATATAATAGAGTAAAATATTAAACTTTGTTAACTATGAAAAATATTATTTATAATTAGAGTATTTTCTAAAAAAATCATACTAGTCAAGAGCAGAAAGTTAAGATAAAAGTCAAACTCATCTTTGTTTTATTACTTTACAAATTCAACTTAGCGAAATGAAGCTTATTTGGTCATATTCTTATTTTTATTGACATTTACAGATTGTATTTTCAAAATTTAAAGTTAATTGTGTCTTAAAAGCTAAAATAATTAGCTATTTTAATTATTTCAAAACACTACGACTATAGATGATATTAATTAATGATCATTAAAACTTAACATTTCACTCTATTATCAAAAAATTATTGTAATTTAATATTTAGTTAAAATATTCATTAATAAAAGTGAGCTTTTTAATTACTTAATTTTGTTCATTTACTAAAACAATTACGTAAAATTATATAATCAACATTTATTTACAATTATATTTACAAAACTTCAGCTTTTACTTTCTGGATCTCCCATTTTTGAATCGGCACTCCTCATTTTTGAACCTGCACCGCTCTGTTTTGAACCTGCACAACTTTCAGATTACCTATTCTTTGCAGATTTTGTAGAATAGATGCAGTTTCTAAAAATTAAATATTCTTTAAATGGTTTAGTTTTCATAGTACAGATTTTTGTGGACGTAGACCTAATCAGAGACAGGCTTCTCTGCCACTCTACGGACAACCTATTTCTCTAACCAATTTTTTTAAAAAATGAGTACCCAATTCAGAATAGTAAATAATGTGGCACATGGAGTAAATATTTATTAAAGATGGGATTTTTAAGAAAATTAAAAAAATATATGATAAAATATCTTATTCACTCAGCTAAAAGTCTGCCAAAATTAACAAATACACGGTGTTTTACATTAACGGCATAAAAATTTTGTGAAAATAGTAATATCAATATCCTTCAAATGTGAGTGTCCAAGAAAATAACGTTGCATTCTAGAAAATGACGTGACAAAATGGGTAATAAGGTTGAAATACATGTAAAAAGTTCAGCCATCATTTATAATTTTTTAAAATAATACTAATCAAAATAACGCATCTACATGGAGGGCTTGATTGACATGGCACACCAATGTTTGATAAAATGTCGTGTTCATATAGTTAAACTGTCAAGAAAAAGAATGCTGCTAACATTTATATCAGCTGTTAACACGTCATAAATTCACTTGCATTCAAAATTCTTTGGAATTTTAACACAACCTTAAGGCAACCATATTTTCTGTGCAATGCACAAGTCAATTATACACACAATCACTTGTACAACTTTGTTTGACAAATGAAGGATTTGACTGATTTTATGCATAAGCAAAACAGTAATGATCATATTATTTGGGGCATTGGCAAGGAAACCCTTTCTTTTCCTAAAGATGCAATTTACATTAAACCCAACTTGAAGCTCTATTTCCACTTGCTGGCCTTCTTTTTTTCAAATATTGTGGAGGAGGGAATCAATTTATGAAGAAAAAACAGGGGAAAAGGTAGACACAGTCAGAAATAGTTAAATTTCAACTATTGACAAGCATTGGAAATCACCCTTCTGAACTAGAAGTTCATTCGCGTCCTTTTTTCTGATATAAGCTGACATCTGAGATCTGCAAGTTATATGCTTTAATCCATTCTCATTTTTTCATCCATTGAGATGATTGGTGGCACCACTTTGTGCCCCCTTCACATTTTCTGTTCTCCAAGAGGAATCCACCTGAGGAAGTTGATATTCATCTGGTTTCAAAGCCAAGGCAAAATCAGGCAATGTTGGTGCTGTTTCCATGATTCTGTAATAAACATTGACACAAGACGCATGATTTTATCAGTAATCTACTTCACTTTTCACTAACCAAGAATCATTAATAACTACGAAATTTCATTTATGCAACATTTTACTAATGCACTAAAGTTTACCTCTCATAGGAATAAAGGTCCCGGTTTATTCGCACCTTGCTTGAAGTATCCTTAGGAATTTTCTCGAAAAGATATTTCATTGTCCCCCAAAGTGGTGGATTTCTGCACCATGACTGTCAGTTAGATGGACCATTAAAAATAATATTACAGCCACAAATGATATTCTGTTTTAAGAGAACTTAAAGGATGACTGAATCAACACCCTGGCATCACATCTCAGTGATTAGTTTCGGCTCGTAAATAGGGCCAATGAAAAAGGTGACTTTGCTTTTAAAAATAGTGAATGCTCATGCCAGAGTTGAAGTACACGTACACCAAAAGACCTTATTTATGAGGCCATTATGCCTTAACTCTGTTGGTCACCGGTCTCAGTGAAGGATGTAGAAAACTATAGTACAGTTTGAGATTCCTAAAGTGCTGCATTATATCTAGAGAGAGGAAGAGGGAATGGATAACTTCATTCAGAAGCCAAACAATTTTAGCTAAGTTTGTTCAAATTAATAAATAATTATATCAGAAGGAATGGCTAAAATATTGTAAGGTTCATATGATCTTCAACGTATAATAAGAGATAATACCAAAGTTTCCACTTTTTATCATAATGAGGGCCTAATGTCATTGTACTTTCAGAGGTAAAACAGGGAGACTTGTTAAGTTATTCAAGAATCACAAGCATGACAAATTAAGGTGTTTCACAATTTCAGTTAAGACACAAACTGCCGTTGGCCTTCATTTATTGTTCTTCCATAAAAATGACAATTTGCTAGGTTTCCAGCAAGAATAGTAAATCGATAAGTAATGAAGTAAGCAATAAATTCTCTAGTATATTTTGTCTAAAATGAGGTGAGCTTTGTGTTCACACTTATATCTTTTGATTTTTAATCAAATCTCTAGACTATGTGGGATTGGCCATCTAGAATATAAAACTAGATCTTTACGAGATGTTTGATACTCACAAAATAACAGATGGTTCAATTGGCCTAACAAACCTCGTTTGATAGATTCTAATACCATCTTACAATATAGGTTTAGACTTAATTCAACTTTACAAAATAAGCTTGTAAGGTATGATTGGTGTTTACTTATATGCTTTGTTTTAGTTATATCACTTGATGATGTGGAATTCACAACATACTCATTCCAAAAAATGGGGTAAATATAGTTAAGGATGCCATCACTTTATATATTAGACACATGACTCGTGATTTAAAAGTTGACATAAGGAGGTTCTAAAAATTAGTATTAACTCTTTTTTCTGGAGATAACATAACATAACAACATAAAAACAAATCAATTTGTTAAAGGGAATATTGTGAATAACCTTGACAATGGGGGTGCCGCATTAAATGCTTCACACAGCTTCTTACTTTCTTTGAAATACTCATCAGCAGCTTGTAAAGCAGCTACAGCCATCCCATGAGATTTCTCCGTGTTTCCCTCATCAAGAATCAATCCATGATAATAATATGCTGCAGCCTACAAATCATTACAATATAGATATGAATAACTCACTTCACTTGCTTCTGCCAAAGGCATCTTCTTTACTTGTTCCTAAATTATGAATGATTATGCTAAAATCAAAAGAAAAACCATAAATACAAGTAGATGTTCAAGATCTCATTAAGTAAGCTTAAGAGCACATAATATAAGAATAAATCAAATAGCTTCAGAGTAATATAGTCAGGCGCTCATTTCCTCAACCAACCAAGCTGAAATCCACTATCAAGTCAATGATATTTTTCTTCGAGAGAATGTTGTCCACCCTCGCACTCAAAAACAACTAAATCCATCGTACCCCAGCGGTAGAAGGCTCCTCCCTTTGCGAAGGTATGGGAGAGGGTTATTATTCACAACCTTACCTTGCATATCCTAAGGTTGTTTCCTTATTTGAGTAAACAATAACAAAAATGCAACTCTCATGTATAAGCTTATTTTCACTTCAAATATCTCAAAAAAACGCTGACCTATACAGAGAAGCTTCAGATTGACATGAAAATTTTCTTTGTAAATATGAATTACCAAACATGCACTCAGCCTCTACTTAAAATTAGGTCAGTCATTAATCAAATGTCCATACACCACTTCCAACTAAACTCTGTCCATATGAAACATAAAGATCTAATCCCCTCGACTTCTCAAGTTTCAATATCAACTTTATATTTTATCTTGTAGACCATTGATTAATTGATGCATTTGACACTTCATCTGCATTTATAAGCAGAAGGCAGCCAGTAACCACAAAATTCCACTCTAGTTGTACTATTATAAAGAAATTCATAATAATTAAATAGGAAGATACAAATAACTGGGGAGAAGAAACACAAACCTTTGCCTCAATATACTTCCATTTCACAAAGAGACGATGTTTTTCACCCCAACCATTTGCTAATGGAAGGTTCATAATATTATCTTGAGCCTGCAAATGAAAAGCGTAAATAAAGTAATGCATGCTGGTTAAATGCACTTGTATTAGCAAACTAATGAATACATATGCATACTTGCATCGAGTATAAAGAATAAAATTAAAGATTGGTCCAAGGGAAAAAATGCTATTGTTTCAGAACCAAGAGAAACATGTAGGAGATACCATCAGAAATTGGGTATAGAACAAAGAGAGTAAAAGATAAATTGAGAATTAACAGTTGCAATTATTACTTGGCTTTGAAATCCTTTTAGAAAGAAACCAACAAATTTATCAACAGAGCAGAAATCATGCTAAGAGAACATACACAATACAAAACCAGAAAAGAAATTGTTCCACAGGACACAATGATATTCACTACATTTGAATTGATTAAGATTTGTACAGTTTAAAAAAACTTGTGTTTGAATTTATATAGAAAAGGTTACACGCTCAAGTACAAGTTCTAGGTTCTAGCATTCACACCCCACCCTGGAAAAAAGTAAAGAGAAATTGATATGAAATGTTCAAAAATAAAGTGCATCAGCAATAAAATAATGGTTCCCGTAATTCCATTAGTTATGTCATTCAATATTTGAAATGCATTAAATATAACACTTGAAAACTTTGCATCTGTACCTGCTGCCAATATTTCACCATCTCACATGCAAGTCTACGCTTCACTGCAAGAGTGGCTTTGGCACTATCAATTGCCATTCCAAGTTGGATATCTACACCCTATTAAAACAGAAAAATAAACAAGTATACCCAAAATAGATCAGATACAGAGGGTGGGAAAGGTATCTAAATCTATATATTGAACAGTCCCCTTCTCCACAGTCTTCTATGCAGTGTTGTTAATGTTTTACATGGCATTACATCCCAGGTAGGAGAGTCATATTATATACTCCATTACGGTTTTGAATCACACAAATTCTTAAATGCAAAAATGCATCTTTAGAGCTAAAAGTTTTAAT
Organism: Phaseolus lunatus; assembly: GCA_013389735.1. Lineage (NCBI taxonomy): Eukaryota > Viridiplantae > Streptophyta > Magnoliopsida > Fabales > Fabaceae > Phaseolus > Phaseolus lunatus. Next base: position 13,790,651 of record CM023863.1, read on the forward strand.
CTAATACGATAATTTTGACAAAATCCAAAGGAATTTACACAATGAATTCAATCAAATTATAGCAACAATCAGGGATTTACACAAGATTGTACTCACAAATCACAATGTCCCCCTTTTTACTTAAGAATGTAGTAACTCAAAAGTTGAAATTTAATTGTGATTTGGTCTATCTAACACCTGTCATGAGACAATTGATGCACCCTGCAACAATTTCCCCCATGACAATTGTCCCACTAGGAATCGAACTCTTTGATTGTGACTTGGCTTATGACAATTGATGCAACCCATAACACCTAATAAGTTTACTCCTTCATTTTCACCCTTGCCAATTCTTTCTCCTAGATTATGGCAACAAAGGCATGAACTAATATACTGAAAAGTCAAACAAATCTTTCTTATATTCAATTACTAGACATGCGAAATTTTTGTATTACTCTCCTATAAGCTTAAAGTGACAGAATTTTTGTGTGACTAGCCTTACTATGAGAAAATTTATACATCGTAAACTTTTAGAAGAGGAAATGTCTGAAATCTGCTTGACCAAAAACTTTTGAATGGCCCACCTAATGTGAAAGATTAAACTGAAGAATGGTAACAGGTTTTAAGTGCAAAAAGAGTCTATATCAAGCACATTATACTTGAATGTCTATTTCAATGGTGCTCACATTGTGGGCAAATGTGCCTTACACTAAGCAAGAGCAGATTATCTCGGACCCATAACCCCTTTTTCTCTGATTATAATGGCAGTTCTATCTTCATAAAAGAAAGGAATAGAAAAAAAATATAGGAAGCATAAAACTAGTCTTATAAGCTTTGGGCATTAATCCTACTATGTTCTCATAGCCCAATTTAATAGAACAAGGTTGTTTGTCGTTGTATTCTCTTCACATCAAGCATATTGATTCCCATGACGTGCCACTAAAAGAAAAACTCAAGCATATTAGCATTGTTATTAGTTAATGAAGTCTAGCAAACTTAACATTAACCAAATGATGTGAGCAATTTTATGATAGATGCCAGCATTATAGAAATATTAAACATTTATGCATTCTCACCTAATAGCCAAAGCTTTTAGGTTATTTGGTTTAAAATATGATATTTCTTGACGGTTCCACGTCGACTAGAAATATGACCAAATGATAGTGTACAAATAGATGCAAATCTCACCTTAAAAGTCATTTGTGAGGTTGAGTTAAGCCTAAAACCCTCACTTTATTAGATGGTATCAAAGTTTATCCTAACAAAGTTTGTTAGGCTTATCATGTCACATGTTATCGACCACCCATGTTCAGTCCAGTTAATAGGGTGTTTTGTGAGGTTAAGCTAAACATAAAACCAACACTTCCTAAGAATATCTAAGGCCTATCAGACCCATGATGATCGATCACTCACATATGTCTAGTCTAGCAAACCTCAACTTCATATGTCAAGTATATGATGCCAAGAATATGTTAATTCCTTACTTAAGCAAGCTTTGGGGGTTAAGTCCAGCATAGTCCATTCTAAAGGCCAAGTTAGTTTATGGGGAAGTTTGTGACTAAGTAGTCTAGAGTTTGACCAGAGATTACCATATTCTTCTAAATATAAAGCAAATTTCAGTACAAGGTAGACTAGAGTAAGAGGTTTAAAAAGTACAAAAATATTCATGAGCCTCCTTCAAACAACTTAAGCATTTTAGATAATTGATTTGTGATTTAATATTAGAGCCTATTTGATGTTAGGCTACCATCAAATATCCAATCTTGAAAACTCCACACCCCAAATATCCAACTTTGTGCATAATGAGAATGCATTAAGATTCCACACTGTCCCAGAAAATGCCTAAATGGCAAAGGATCTTTTATAATAACTTTTGGCCTTTTGAGCTAGCTTTGGGATTGAGTTAGGCCTGGTCCATTCCCAGTTTTAATAGCAAATATATAAATAAACCCTGGCAAAGCTAATTTCACTAATCATTTGCTTAAAAATGCAACATAACTTTGCAAAAGAAGGATGGATAAGAAGTTGGGCTCCATAAATATTTACAACATACAAGAAATATAGGTTATGTGATGGGTTTTCAGTTCATAATTCTCTACAAGGTAAACAGAGTAATACCTGTCCCAATGCTTGCAGACAAAGTGCTCGAAGAACTCCTTCTGCAAGGTCTACGGGTAAACTTCTCCTAAAATTAAATTAACAGTGAGAAGAGTGATAAAAAGAAAATGAAAATGAGAATGGTTGTTTAGGTTACAAAAAATCGGTTAGGCAGTCAACTGATTGTATTACACGTGTACAAACCTGAGTTCAGCAGGCAACTGTGGAAGAACATGCCTTACAGCACAATCAAGATACCCAGCTGCCTTAAGGAAGATATCAACAGAAGCTCGTCTGCTTTCTGTCAGTAAATAACCAAAAGTTCAAACTTCCCAATAGGAATAGTATACATAAATGCATCTACGAAGCAGTATCATTAGAAACAATTGAAAAAAATTACAGGAAATTTCATAGTATTCTTTCAATAAGATGATGATATTTCCATTCCAAATTATGATAACTAGACATGAACACAAAGAACTGCAATGAATTATTTACTCATACGCAATGAACAAACAAGAGAGAACAAAAAAAGAAAGAGAGAATTATCTTTCTTCAAAATTCAAATAGAAACTGACAACTTAGTAAATACAAGTCATTAGAGACTACATATTCCATATAACCACAAAATCACACACACAAAGCAGAAACAAGTTTAACTGAAAACACAAGATATCCTACAGGTGTTTCCAATTGGAATTATTTGTATCCAATGTATTTTGGTTGTTTGATGTAAAAAAATATATATATTACCAGGCAAGGTACAAGGAATATGTTGACATGTGCCAAAAATCTTATCACTCACCTTCTGATACTTTTGGCTGATGACCATCAGTGGACATTCTGGGAAGAAGTAATAAATTGGCCTGTGATAATAATAGTGTAGCCATCAAGTGCAAAACTGACAACACCTCATACCAGGCATTTGACATGGCTGTTTCCTGGAAAAATGAAGTTGCACCAACAAACAAAAAAAGAAAATTATCAGCATTATTTTGTATACAAATAACCATTCAAATCAAAGCAGAAACACATGAATTAAAAAAAGTAGGAATTACCTCTGCATCATCCTCCTGATTCACCCAAGCAAATTGTAATTTGTATTGTAAATGGCTTCCTGCACAATAAAGATAAGCAATTAATCAGGACAAATTGTGGAGAGAACATTCATCAAGTATGAATGGACTAAAAAACCTGTTTTACCATTTTCGACTAATCCCAAAAGTACTGGCAAGTAGTCTTCAAGAGCCTGCTGAAGATCAGCCAGCGTTGAACCTCCTGAGGATGAAATTGTGTGATGCATCATTAAATTTGAGCAACTCATTCATTATATAATGATTCATCCTTGCTAGCACTAACCATGTTGGGTGGCACTTTTCCTTTTTGTTCTTGTAATTGTAGGCCCTTCTTGACCAGCCATTACAACTATACGAGTTCTAAGCGCAGACAGGCGTTCCACTATATTCTTGGACAAGTAGTCACCAAGTGACTGGGCAAAATCAACAGGTTTAGGAATTCTTAGACCGGGGACATACACAGAAACCTCCCCAATACTCCCTGGTCTTCTTCTACTTCCACCAGAATCCTTTGGAGTGGACACGAAGCAGCCCATATCCTGAGTACTATACCAACTGATACAAAGAACACACATGAATCACCACCAAAAATCTAGTGTTTCTGTGCACACAACGAGTTGCTATTGTCTCTGACATTAAGATACACAGATACAAGGATCACAGTCTCAGAAATATATTCTAGAAACAAAGATGACTATTCATCAATCAAAGTTCAAAAAGTTTAGAGAACACTCAAAACTTAGAGGTAAACTAACAGTAAAAAGCCATTAACATGAGTAATTAAATGTCAACCAACAAAGAAGTGGTAGTAGGTTACTCACGAGCGGCAATACATTTAAAGTTGTACCAGGGCTCTCCAATATTATTTTTAAATTGTCATATACTTTGTTTGACAGCATTCAGTTTTTTTTATTAGGCCATTTTCAGCAGCATTAATGATTCTCATTTCTTTATTTATTATCCTCATTCCATAACCTTAACTCGTAATTAAAAATAAGCACCAAGAATTTATCCAACTAACCTTGTCGTTTGCCCTGGCAGTTCACTCCTCACTGGTCAGGTCAAAAGTTCTGCTATTCTCTATGCCAAAAATTCACAGGGAGAAACGTGAGGTTGAGGAAAAAAATATAGACATAAAAGCAACTAGATCACAAGAACGGCATGAGACATGACAAGTGTGGTCCGTGCCAATTCTTGATTGGGATGAGAAGGGAAAGGCTTCAAAAGATTGCAATAGGCATGCACAGTGAATTGGTTATGGTAAAACTAAAAGGTAACACTCCGCCCGTGCACCCCGTTACACCAACAACACAAACCCAACATATACAACAACCTGCATGAGAACTTCCTCGGGGTAAAGAAACTTCAAGGAAAAGGTTTCGGCTCACGAAATTGGAGAAGATAGCAGGAGAATAGTTAAAAAATGAGAATCGTGACTTGAGAGTAAAGGGTTTCCAAAGAAATCCAAGCAAGCTACAATTGCAGAAACGCAAAGGAACATTTGCATTGTTTATATCTCTTTCTTGCACTAATTGATGTCCTGTCACAGCTTCACACCACTGTCACTAAAGCCACCGATAAATCAGGAAAACGGTAATGGGAAAAATAAAAGCTCCAGAAATCGAAACTGAAGCTTGAAGTTCGAAACTTTTTTAAACTAACGAGAAAAATGCTCCATTGGATTGATGAAAAATCAGACAAAACCTTGGATTTCAGAATTTGTATTAACACCCCACCTCCCCCCAAAAAGAAACTTCGTCCGAATCCATTCCAACACATAAGTTGAACTGATTTTCCACCATGATACAATCCAAAGCAATCCCCGACCCAGAAAAAGCACTTGTTTCAACAAATTCCTCACCTCTATTCATCATTTCCAAGAAAAAAAAAATCCACCTTGATATCCTATTCAAAATCACATGCTGCTAATGAGTCTTACCATGAACAGATAGAGTGGCATGAATTGAACAAAGCAGAGTGAGGCACCCAATTGCAATCCAATTAAGAATCAAAGGAACCCTAAAAAAGCAGAGAACTTTAGAAGTGCCCAGAAGCAGAAAGTAGACTTGAAAAAGAATGTGATCCTTAGCGATTCCTTCAGAGAGACGAACAGAGACAAAGACAGATACAGAGACAGAGACAGAGTCTTCTTCTATGTTTGAGAACAAAATTACAAATATATTTTAATTATTGTGGAACTTTGGGATATTGCTTGTTTTTATTCATTCATAGCAATAACATAATAAGAATATGATATATGTGTGTCTGTACGACACTGCCTACAACGTTGTAAGTTGTAAGCAGCCACAACTATAAAATGGTAATAGCAATAACATTAGAATTTGCATTAGGTGGCTTTATATATTAATTATTCTTAATCACTGAGATTAATATATTCCTACGGATTGCGTTTAAATGGCGCACATTTTGCAAAACCACATCTTTCTCAACCCTCCTTCATTCTCAGTCTCTACTTTCTGCTGTGCCAAGCTGGTTTTACTCCTTCCTTTTCTTCTTTTTTTCTATTCCACCTACCTTTTCTTTATTAACGTCTTTCTTAAGATATAAATTGAACCATGAAAATGAATAAAATAAGATTTTTATAAAATTAGAAAATACTTTTATATTTTTAAATTATGTTTGATTTTGTCCTGAGTGAGTGGCAAGTGACCACACTGGCAATTTCTACAGTATACACACAGAGGGATTGCTTGCCGTCTCAGACTTTTTTCTTTTTTTTCCTTCTAGAAATAAATATTAAATATTAAATATTAAATAATAGATATAAAAAAATTTACAAGTGGGTACTGCATAGGAAGATTAGGTCTGCAGAAATTTCAATTGCATGCATGTGTGAGGTCATCACAAAACCAAGAGCAACCATCATCTATTCCCCCAATAGCCAATTTGTTTATTTGTTTTCACTTTTTTATAATCTACCTATTTTCTTCTCAAATATTATTATTAAGTTCAACAATAAACTTATACTAGTCCATTTATTGTTGTAAAAAAAATTAGGTTGAGATTGTTTATTTGTTTAAATGTGTGTTTGTTTTATTGGTGTATTTGTTGTCTACATCAAAAGTTAACTTTCTCTTCTTCTCTGTCATATCAAGAATCTGTTTATATAATATTTCCAGTTTATCAATAGAAGCATTCTCCATATATCTTCTTAGCTAATTTATAGACTTAAAGAATATCTTTTTTTATGATATTTGTTTTCCTTGTGATTTTTAATTATAGATTAAAATTCTGTAATATTTAAGTTGAACTGTTAGTTTAATTTTTGTAGAATGAATTTGCTCAAGCAATTTCATAACATAATTATTGGTAATTATGTTTAATATTTATGAAAAAAATAATAAAATTAACCAGTTTAGTGTTTAAAATAAATTGAAATTTTCAGAGGTCAATTTTTTATTGACAGTTATATATTATGAAAAAATTAAATTATAAAAATTAACACTTGGCCATCCACATCAATAAATTAAGATGTGTGGGTATCGATAACATTAAAGAAAACACGTGAATCACTTCCAAATTGTTAAGACTCAAATGTACTGTGCTGAATGCTGAAACTTTAAGCCAGAGCAAGTCCAGTTAATCCTTAAATCCTGTTTCAATATATGTTTATAAATGTGTTTTTTCTGAATTAGTTGGAATTGGAATCACTCTAATACAATTAGAACAATTTTGAGTAACACTACATTTCTTAGAAAAGCAATACACAAGACATAAAATGTTGAAGATCTCATATGACTAGAGATAATGACATTTTATATAAAAACGTTTTATAGTATTTAAGTGAGTGTCAACTTTACCTCTAATTTTACAGAATTGAATTAGGTTTAAAGTACACTTTTTAATATGGTATCAAAGTTATTTAGAATTTATCTCAGTCAAAATATATTAGTCTTATCAAGCCGTTTGCTATCGGACCACTTATATATATATATATATATATATATATATATATATATATATATATATATATATATATAAGGACATATTAGGTTGACAAATCTCATACATGAGTTGACAGATCTTGACGTGATGAGGTATGTTGAAGATTTCACTTCGACTAAATATAAGGACATTCAATAATATATAAGTAGATGTAAACCTCACCTTATGAGTTGAGTTTTATAAGGTTAAGACTTAAAGTCCACTTTTTAATATGGTATCAGAATCATTTATAATCTATCTAACAAGAATTTATTGGACTTATCAGGTTACCTACTATCTGACTGTTATCGAACTACCCATAAATATATCTCGGCATGGGAGGTGTATTGGAAATTCCATACAAAAACATTCAATCGTATATAAATGAGTGCAAACCTTATGAGCTAATTTTATAAAGTTGAGTTATGTTTAAAATAATTTTTTAATATTATTGTTAAGAAGTAGAATGATTGTGTTTGGTCTCATGATTGTATATATGGAGAATAGATCCTTGAGAAGATGAAAGAGTGTGAAGTTAGAATTATGTAGGTATTTCCTTTTATGTAAGATGACGTGCCTTGATAGAAATGACATTTTGTGGTTTTCCTTATATATGACGATCCAATGAACAATGTTGAGAAGACTTAACATCTCTGAACAAGAATCTTATAACTTTTTGCAACCACTTCACAAGCACTTACACGTTGGTGCAAGTTACATGTATCTTCTCACTTCATGAGTAGTAATGTCACTAAGTATGCTTCCACCTGAAAATGCATGGATGAATCAAAATTGAAAGAAAAAAAAATTAGTGAGCCATGTAGGTGAATTTAGAGTTTCCAACGTAGAGTTATTTGCGTCTTTCTTCCTAACTTTTCCCTTTTATCATTCTTGCAATGTGATCCGTCAAATACTACATTTTCAATTTAGTTTGCAAGCCACCCCACCAACACCAATAACATATCAAAATTCTTATGGATCATAAATAGACACGATTTTATTAGTACGGATATTATAATTTATGCACCCATAATACGATTTTTACATTAAGAAATGTTTCTATTTTTTATAGGAATTTATGAATACTAAGAAGAAGAAAAAAAAGGAGACAATTATTTCTATTTTATTTAGTGTGAGAATAAAAAATTTAAAATTTTTATATAATTTTTACGTTTTCTTTTTTCAATTCTTAATAAATGTAAAACACTACTTAAAAATATTTTCTAACAATAGTTTTTAAAGTTCTTAGATGACAGTTTCAAAGTCGTAGTCTATGTGCATGTCGTCTATAGTTTTCAATTATGGACGACGACCAAACAACCGTAATCTATTATTCAACTATAGATGACGATTACTAACAGAATAGTCGCATATATAGTACGTGAAATAAAACATAGAAGACCCAAATAAGGGTATAGACGATAGTTATCGCAGAAACCGTCGCCTATACCTTTTTATGGGTCTTATACTATTTATTACCTAGAGTCACTATAGACTACCATTATAGCCAAACTCGTACTTATCACTTATGCAAGGTAAATTAATCCAATCTCGATTCATATGTATGTTCTATAATGGTCATTGAGGTGTTGACTAATGTATGTAAAATCTCACGTTTTTTTTTTATTAAACACTACAAGAAAATCATTAAATAGAAATTAATTTTAGAGACCAAAAATAATTAATTGTTATAGTGACCAAATTAGAGACCATTTTAGAGACTAAATTTTTTTTGATTTCGAAATTAGTTTCTATTATTGTTAAATAATTTCTAAATTGGTATCTAATTAGCTACCAATGTTTTAACTACCAATTATTTAGATTCTAAATTTGGTAGAAAAAAACTTGGTAGCTAATTAGATACCAATTTAGAAACCATTTAACAATAATAGAAACTAATTTAGAAACCAAAATTTTTTTTAGTCTCTACTAAAATGGTCTCTAATTTAGTCAATATAGTAACTAATTATTTTTTGTCTCTAAAATTGATTTTTAATCAATGATTTTCTTGTAGTGAAAGGTGTGAACTTATCCCATCCAAGAAGATTCACTTTTATTATAATTCAATAATACATACATTTTAATCATCATCCTTTATATTTTACGAAATTTTGGCAACATTTCGCAATGGTCTTTAGGTGGCACAAAATGAAAGTGGTGACAAGAAATCTCCACAGTCAAATATACACCCGAACACAAAATGCTAGAACAAAATTACGTAAAATATATGAAATGTAGATTAACCATTATGTGTTATTTAACTAATAAAAAATTAATGTTCTTCCCAAACTGTCCAATCAGACAATTCAATATTCAATTCAATTATTGCCAATACAACCTCCTCTACTTTTTAAAAAATATTTTTGAAAAATTACAATTGGAGGAGTAGTAAACAAATACATGTATTAAATCTCAATGAACTTAAATCTAACAAAATTTGGCCAAAATAACGCTTAAAATATGAACTTTTCAAAATAGAACAATATTTATCGAGGGTTGAACACCTTCGGATCCAATACCAACATTTATCACACAATTCATTAAAATACATCAAATCCAATATAAATTAATTAATTATAATTTACAATTCTAACTTTACAAATATAAATTATAATCTAACTAATTAATAATTCTAACTTGACAATTCCAATTTAACAATTTTAACTAAAATAAATTATACTTATAATTTAACATATAATAACCTCGTGAAAAATAATAACTTTATATCAAATCCAATATAAATTAATAATAACTACAAAAATAAAAGTAAAAATACATAATTTAACATACTCATGAAAAATAATAACTACAAAAACAAAAATAAATAAATATATAAAAATATTAAAAAAATAAAACTTCACTAACCTGGTGGTGGTTAGTGTTTGGAGATATTAGGGTTATGTTCAATAACCCTAATATCTCCAAACACCCATCTTTTTAATTCTCTAAAGATTTTTAATTATCAATGTTTGTGGATGGCATGAGGAAAACTGATGTGAGTTGATTTTAAGATTACACATTTTATGGGTTGCACTTTGTTTATGGTTTTTTATTTTAAGCAGAATATGGTGAGAAACTCAAAGAAGATTCCCACTGGACACGAACTTAACCAAGTGGTTAAGTAAGTGTGAAGGTTCACTTCTAGAGAGCAAAGAGAAAACATAATTATATGGTGATGAAGATGATGATGTGCAAAAATAAAGAACATATAAGATGGAAGGAAACAAGATAAAAATTGAATGGCAAAGAGTAACACAAGAACATAAAAAGGGAATGGGAAGTGGCGCAAATAAGAAAGGGAAAAGATGAAGGGATGAAGAAAGCTTATGGAGAAGGAGGAAGGAATCACGCCACTTGGAATGGTGGATGGTTCGAAGATGAGTGGTGAGGAGCCGCCACTTGAGGTGCATTACTCTCAAGATAAGACCCAAAACAATTTAGGAGACAAAGCTCAATAATCACTCAAGTAGAGTTTCTCTTCTTAATTCAAATTCAAGTGTGAAATACATGAGGCAAGACACTTTATTTATAGGAGAGAGTATCTTAGAGAGCAAGATAGAGGGATATGGTTATCATTTGTGAGAAACCTTCTAGAAGGTAGGTCAAATAAACCCTAAACCTAGGTGCACATGTCATAAAAGGTGGACTTGGCATAAGCCTAAATTACTAAGCACACCCTACTCAAATTACTAAGCACGTCCTACTCTAGTTTATTATTCTATTTGGCAACCCTAAAGTGAGCCCAATTTATTTTACATAAACTTGTCTTGTGAAAAGACTAGAAGGAAAAAAAATTGATATTCTGGTCCATGTTTGGTTCTTCTTCTGCTGAGGCTTTTTTGGGGTTTGGTAGGGTCTAGTCTTGTATGCTGAGATGACTAACCTAGTTGTGAAGTGTCTGTTGTATCCTTGATCTTCTGTTTGTCGAGTTGGGTTGTATAAAAAATACACAATAATGGTAAGAAGTATGCCACACTACACCAGTTCTACATTCACTTTCTACAACAACACTCACTTAACCAAGAGGGATACTTCTCACCATATTCTTCCAATAATAAATTGCTACATTGATCTGCTAAGGAAAGAACTTTTTTTTATGGATAATAGATTTAATCGGTCAATTCAAAAGCTTTTACTGATATAAGGAATGAAAATAAGTTGATACTTCTTTTGTAAATATCAACCAAGAATATGCTCTCAATATTATGCTTCATCACTATATTGCATTTTCATTTTATATTTAGGTTTGATTATTAAGAAAATTACGTTAAGCATTTTGGATTAGATACTGTTCAATACATAACAACCAAAAAGTTAGTCAACAATAAGAAAATTTTAGTTAGAACAAAAAAATTGTGGCATTGTTTAGAGTTTAGATACTGAATCAGTGCTGGGAATTGAGGCAAAAGCTGAAGTAGGTTATGAAAATCTAACAACTGTGAGCTCTTAAGATGACATGTCAAGGATGACCTTTTAAACATAGGTTGATGCAATAATCGGTCTACCATGGCCATAAAAGGGCTGGAAATATGCTAGATATTAGCGGAGGGAAAATTGTTGTCCACCTTATGCATTGTTGTAGTTTTGTATAGAACAACAGAATTGAAATAATAAAAAAAAGTTCTAAGAATAGTGGACACAATTTAATCCCTACTTGTATATCGTGTATACTAATATATCTACCTATATGAATTGCAATGATAGTGGACAATTTTGGTCACTTATAGCTTTCTAGCAATTCAAACTTGGTTGAAAAGAAAAGCTACTTTATGAGAAAACTAACCATTTCATACAAGTTATGTGGCTAAGTAAAACCAGAATACCTGAATGTTGGAGAAAAATGTTCACTTAGAATGACAACAAGATTGTGAAGTATAAAAGCAACTCACTCTCACGTTTGAATTGCACACCTGTAGACTAGATATGGAAATGGGTAGTGAGGAATGTGTTGATTATAATAAGGGGATGTGCCTTGCAATGGGACTGGTGTCATATTCCATGAAGGGTTACTAAAATTTTTTCTTCCTGAAACATTTGAAAGTGTGAATAGGCCACAAAGGAGGAGTAAAAATGAGAAACCTTATTAGCCACTATGAGGATGGTTTGCATCCAAGGAATATTGATCAAATTTGTATAATCATTACCGAGTAAATTTAGAACTAAAGCAAAAATAGTGAAAGACCTAACCTGTTGTAGATGGATCATATTTTTCATACAAGGTGCCTTATTAATGACAAATTATGTTCATTAATTGTAGATGGGGGTAGTTGCACCAATGTGGCAAGTACAAGAGTGATGGAAAAACTTGGATTACCTACCATCTCTCATGCAAATCCCTATAAGCTCCAATGGCTTAGTGAAGAGGGAGAAATAATTGTTAATAAACAAGTCCTCATAGCCTTCTCGATTGGAAAATATAAAGATGAGGTCTTGTGTGATGTTGTGCCAATGTAAGCCACCCACATTCTATTAGGAAGGCCATGACAATTTGATAGAAAAATTTTACATGATGGCCTTACTAATAAAATATCTTTTACCTTCCAAGGCATAAGATCATTTTGAAACCTCTATCTCCAAAAGAGGTAAATAAAGATAAAATAAAAATGAAAACAAAAAGAGAAAATGAAAAAGATAAAGAAAGAAAAGATAAACCAAGTAACAATACCTCACCTTACACTGCAAAAACAATCATTTTGACCTGTACAGGAATGCAAACTGCACCTCCAAGGTGTTCTTTTTCCTTATATTTTTCATTACTTGGTAATTCTAAATACTTGACATCTTGGATAAAGAAATTTAGGGATGAAATTCAAACACCTCCTAAAGGTTCTCACCTTTTAAGAGGATTTTTAGCAAAACGCCATCTCATCCCCAAATATTCTTTCCACACATGGCTTGTATCTAGAACTTATCCATATGAACTCCCAAAGCTTAATGAACATAAGTTTACTTCACATTCCACACCTTGCAATATCTTATATGTGAACAAACTAACTATGTTATTTGAAGGAGTTCTAAATTTGAGGTCGAATTCTCTCCTACTTAGGGGGCATGATACAAACCAAGTAGCCAAGAGGATGACCAAGGACTCAAGAAACAAATCACACTATGAGCAGTCGTCTCAACAATCAAGTCAAGGCCCTACTAAATATCAGACGAACCTCACAAGAAGAAGAACTGGGCATAGACCAGAACATCAACTTTTCTTTCTTCTGGTCTTCTTAAAAGATAAAAACATGTTTGTAAATAATTTGGACTCACTTTAGGGGTCAAAATAGAAAAATAGGATAGAGTAGGTTCACATACCATAAAAGGGAGTGTACTAAGCGAAATGAGCTTGCACCAAGCCCATTTTTTCAAGACAAGGCACCTAAAATTAGGGTTTTTAACCTAGCTTCTAGAAGTTATTCTTAAGGGACATTTTTTTACCATGGTCAGCACCCTAGGCTGCCCCTTTCCCTTTCCCTTTCTACCCTTCACTCATCTTGCTCTCCAAGCCACTCCTTTCTATATATAAAGGGTGTCTTCCTCCATGTATTTACACATAGAATTTGAATAGTAAAGAAACTCTGCTTGAGTGATTAGTGAGCTTTGTCTCCTAAATATTTTGGGTCTTATCTTGAGTGTGTGAGCATTTCAAGTGGCAACTTTTCCTCACTTATCTTGGAGTTCCCACCCTCCAAGTGGCGTGTTCATCTTTTCCAATCTCCATAAGCTTCCTTCATCTCATCTTTTCCATTCCTTTCCATTTCTCCATTTATTGTCTTCATTATGTTATTGTTTGTGTCTTTTTCCATTCCTTCATATTCTTCATTCCTTGCTTCATTTTATGCTCCTTAATTTCCGCCCTTGCATCATCCACACCATATTATTGTCCTTTTCTCTTTACTCTTCTGAAGTGAACCTTCACACTTACTTAACAACTTGGTTAAGTTCGTGTCCAGTGGGAATCTTCTTAGGGTTCTCACCTTAAATTGCTAAATAAAAAATCATAAACAAGAGCAACCAATTAAAATGTGCAATCCTAAAATCAACTCACATCACTTTATTTCTTATGTGTAGTGTCGGCTACATAGACAAAAAAAAATTAATTTTTTTATTCCATTGTCCACATATCCACAGGTAAGCCCATGCTTGCATAAATAAACAATATAAAATATAATTTTGTGTAGGTAAGATGTAGGCTAGGTCGACGCAAAAAAACACCTGTTGCGACACCTGTGTGACTGTCTAGCCAACCCTACTTGTGTCCCACACACCCGCCAATATTTTTACTTCCAGCATATTAGCTTTCAAATTTCAATAAACGCCAATTCCACGATAATTCCATTTTTGAGTCTGCTATATATACCTAGTGTCCCCTTTTGGCCCATCCTAATAAGCATATTTTTTGTAGTGACTTATAAAACTTTTAATTATTTTATTGTAGAAATTATGAATTTGGATTTAAAATCTAATCCAATTTCTTAGATTTTCTATTTATAAAAATTAAAATTACTTTTTTAAATAAATAAATTTGGGTTTAATTTCAATATAATTATTTATAGTTAAATTATATTTAAATTGAATTTTTGGATTGGATGTTTAAAAATTCAATCTATCTCTTACTCACTTTTAACATTAACCTATTAAAAATATGAAAGATTCTAATAAAATTTTATTCCAATAATTATTTAAAAATATATATAATTGTTTGAAATTGTTTTGTATTTAAACAATTTGTTCAATTCAACAATTTAGATTTGAATTGTTTTTAAATTTTAAACTATTTTTTTAAAATACAGTTCTCGTTTAATTATTGTAACAATTCCTAATAACAACATCTAACAAGTTATATCATGCAGGTAATTTTATATATATATGTGTATGTATGTATGTCAAATAAAAAACACTAAAGGAAATAAAAAAACCCCATCTACTCAGTATAGAGTTTTATCACTTGCAACACCTTTTGCTCTCATATAATATATGATCATCATAGATTTAAACAATCATAACAAGAAACAAGATAAATTAGATATTTTTAAAAGATTTTAACATAAAATTCAAGTGTTTACAAATAACTCATCCAATATCAGTCATGTCAGAAATCCACTAACATACATATATAGACATTTGACTCTACTTCCAGAAGACGCATGCACTGAATTTGACTGAAAGATATGCACCTATCATACTACATTCATTGTGTCTCTTCACATAATTGCATGAACATAGGAACTAAGTCCTCTCATATGACAAGGTAAATACATATTACCTGTGAGATTAGTTATCTTTCAAACCACAAACTCAGTCATATAAATCTCACTTGACTCTCACTACTTGATAATTTTCATCTATATGATTCTAATATACAAGTAGAATTGAGATATCTCCATCTAGACGAATATCTAATTCAATGCATATCTTAAACAATCTCAACACGGTATTTTCTTTCCTAAAAATAATATGTCTCAATCACACTTCAATATGGTTCATACTTTATACTACACATCATTATACCATACAATCATACAAAAATTAACTTTTATAACATATCAAAAATTCTAAATTTACATAGGTAGAACATGCAATTCTTGCCCAACAAGTCTTAGACTTGCCTAGTGACCAAGTCTTGAGACCAAATTTTCTTAGCGATCTTATGCTTGTCCAGCGATCAAAACCAAATTCCCTTAATGAGTAATGGCTCGCCTAATAGTCTAAGTTCTTGGGTTTTTAGTTCTTTAAATATTGCCTAGCAAAAACACTACTTGTCCAACGACCATACTTCTACGACCAAATTCACCTAGTGAGTATGGCTCGCCCAATAGCCAATGCTCTCAGATTTTTCTAATTATTGAATTTCGCCTAGCGAGTCTACATATGATAATCTGCAAAATTTTGAAACTGGTTCATGTGCCTTAAGAGGGTTTTCCATATCCTTGTATACTTGTTTTTAAAGATTAACACTTGATTGATCCTATTCAAATTTTTACAACTACTCATATATGCACACATGTCATTCAAACAGTTCAATGAAGTACATATTCACCTCAACAAACCAAATTTCAAGATAAATCCCTACACAAATCAATAATGACCACAATTTCATCAATTCATCCTTTTCAATCTAAACATACTTAGTGACTCCAAACATTAATCAAGTTTATAATAATTATCAATTCAACACAACACCTATTTTACTCAATCATGCAATTCCCACAAGAAATTAACAAAGTAACTAAGTCTCTTTCACAATTAGATCTTACAACCTAAGTACTATTGAGACTCAAGTTTAGTTTCCCTTACTTAATTGGACGACTAAGTACCGAAAATGAGTTCCAACTTCCAAAAGATGCAGAAATAACCTAACTTGTACCACAAAGTTTTGATCAATGATTTGAACACATCTTTAGGATTCTGAACCAATAGAGATTAATTATGTACTAACCGACACCACGTGCAAAAGCGCACTTACATAAACAAATAGGAAAACTCAAAACCAACTTAAAGAAAAATGAGCATAATTAAACTTACTTAAATAAAAAATTTTATCAAGTAGTTTTGCTTTACTCTATATCAAGAGTCTAAAGGTAGTCTCATCAATATGTTGAAAGATAAAGTCAAATTTTTAGAGAGAAGACGGAGGATAAAAAAAATTATTTTTGAAAAGATAATGATTATATTAAAATAAAACTTGAATAACTGATTTTTTTATTTATATAAATTTTTTGTTTTAATAATAAATTATCTAAATGTCATTTTAATTATATTATTTTTACTTTGAGTTATTTCTAACTTACGATATAATTTTTTGAATTTAGATTAAATTTGAATCATAATTTTAAAATTTCAATTCATGCTCATCCTAATAACTGTAGTTTAGTTTGTGCAATATTTAGGATAAATATTTTTTTATATAATTAATTTATAATAAATTTTTATTTTTAAAATATAAATTATATTTGAGATTTCTGGAAAATAATTTATTCTGTGATATGATTTAAAAATATTAGTAATTTATTAGTATTTTGTATAATGGTGCATAATTTGGCGTGTATGTATATATAGTATAAGCAATTATACTGTGGAGAGTGTTTTTAAGCATGCATAACTGTCTGCAATGGAGATATTCAATAAAGAAAGAAAAGAAAAGTTAGAGTTAATTTTAGCAAGTGAAATAGATAGTATTGGAAGGCAAGTTGTGATCCCCACACACACATTTTGTGTTTGTTTGTGGTTACAGAATGATTATAATGTTGGAAGACAGAGAATCCATGGAGTGAGAGCCAAATATTTGCTTTTGAAGTGTAGTTTTTGGTGTGTCATTCATCGATCTTCAAACATTGTTCTTATTAGGAGTATGAAGTTTGATTGAAGTTGATGTATATAATTTAAGAAGATTAGAAGATATAAGATTGTTCTGTTGCTGTTTTCTCACCGACTAATCATCTACCATCGCCGTCCAACAATGCAAAATGTTCCACGTCACCGCACCTCACGTCACCGGAGCGGCTCATTATGTCATCAAGGCGCCGCCGTTAGACAGCCCAGGGCGGTGGCGACCACCACGCACTACGGCCGAGAGCAGCTGAGGTTTGAATATGGAACCAGTGACTGCGCGACGCGTGGATAATAGAGCTGTTAAGGTAACCATGTTGGGAACGGTTGAATGGTGGGAAAATCTGACACGTACGTGAAAGACAACCATTGATTGAAAAGTTGAAAAAATCTAACGGTTTGAAATTTATCTCCCTATATCAGAGACCTTAGCAGCTAACTCGTAAGTCCTCGTTTGGTTTATAATAGCCTGTTGAGGTGAGTTGTTTAAGGATCGACCCAATGGACTTGAATAACTAATCCCACTTTGGGTGTTTCTTCCTGCACCCCAAAATAATTTCTCCCTGCACTTTACCTTTGAAAAAGACTGTTTTATCCTTTTTAAAAATGACTTCCGGAGATTACTCTTTTTAAAATGTTTCCAGAACATACTTTCTCTGAATACATTTTATGAATTCCTGAAAAGGATATTTCAAAATGATTTGTCTTCCGGATTTTCTATTTTGAAAACATATTTTACTTATAAAACAATCTTATTCTGAAATTATCCAAAATTTTCAAAGATAATTTGGATATCCCAAAAAATGTAAAAATGCAGGAAGAAAATATATAGGGGTGCATGAAGAAGTACCCTCCCACTTTTAAGCATAAAGAAAGTGAAGAGAAATTAAGCAATTTCTCCTTCCAACTCCATACCTTACTCATATACCTCTATAATAAATATGAATAGTCATTTTTATTCTTTTTAAAAGTTTTAAATATCTTAGTTTTGGCATAACGTGACCGTCACCCCGCACACCCTATATTCTTCTCGAGCCACAACATCCTTAAATTGGTTCTCCGCCCGCATTCCTTGAGAGAACATATGAGTGTTTGTTACCTGCGAGGGTTCAAGAGGTTTGAGTAGTGGCATTCTTTGTAACAACGCAAAGGTAAATTTTATTTTCTAGTTTTTTTTGCATTCGTTGCACCCATTTCTGCACTTTACGTGTTTTTTTTCTTTTTTCTGTTTTGTTGCTTATGGACAATTTAAAATATATTATTGAATAAAAAAATATCTTTTAGATTCAAAATATGATTTTAAAATATATTATAGATTATACAATTAATTTTCAGATTGTATAATCTGAAAATATATATTATAATCCGTTATATAAAATAAAATAAAATAAAAAATAAACAAACTATAAAAATATACAAAAATTTATTTTAACCACCAATATTTATCCTTTACTATCACGTTAAGACCATTTGAAAATGAGAAAGAAAATATTATACTGTCCAATAAAAAAATCCTAATATATGCTTAGAAAAATAGTATTAAGATTAAAAAAGTAAAAATATAGAAAAAAAAATTATATGGAGGTGAAAAGAGAATTTAAGGAGAAATTATGTTTAAATGATTATGATTAATGTTGTTGATAATATGTTTTATTTATGGTGGGACTAAGTGGAAAGTTGGATATGGTGCATATGACAGGTTGGAATCGGCGCCACTGGTTTTGTAGGGTTATTGTGCGACTCCCACAACCCTACTCCTATAACCTAATAATATTCAACTTCCGTGAACTCTTGGTGATGTAAGTGCGTTTAGAAAGATGGCATATACAGTGACGATGGTTTACATGGGGAATTGTGCAAAGCAGAGTGGGGCCATTGCATATGTAGCTTATAAGTAGTGGCCACTTCTCCTACTATGACACACATATATGCCTGCGCCATGTGATTCCTCAGCATGTGAACTCTTGTGGGCTTCTATCTGTGCCATTTAGCTCAATCACCAACTATGGATTTTACCAACCCTCAAATTACTCTTCTAATATCAAATACTTACCTAAAATAAATCAAAATTTTGTTTATTTTCTCTTCTTCTTTACTCACAACTTCGTTCATCACTATTGCACATGCTTCGTTTTTAAATTATGTAAGAAGAAAATTACTACAAACAACAAAATACTTTTTTCAAATTTCACTTTTATTTCCATTATAATAATCATGTGCTCCTACCAAATATTAGTAACAACGTGTATAAATGTTTGGTACTATGATAAATTTAATAATCACTAAAGTGGTAAACTTTAACACTTGGGTGAAATTTTATAAATTTAATAATTACTAAAATGGTTAACTTTAACACTTGGTGAAACTTTATTAGGTAATATATGTTTTACATAAACTAAATTTGTATTTTTTATCTACTTCAATTTCAATGATTTTAATTTTCTTTATTGAAATTAACAAGTTATATTTCATCCTAGTCTAATGGATCTTGATCTCTCATTATATTGCAAGAGAAAAATTGTTAGTATTACTAACTCATGTAGTAATGAGTGAAAAACCTATTGTAAATTTATAAAATATTTATCAAACCCAAGAATGTTTGTTGTATATAAACAATATTACGATAAAACTCCTCCAAACTAAAAGTGTTAATGGATTTATACGGTTAGTGGGAGAACAATTTCAAACATTTGATAAGTTTTTGGTAAGACATTAATTATTACATTCTTTTACGTTTGTTAGCTCACAGTATGATCAATTATAACATTAAAATGAGAAATATTACAATAAACACCTAATAAATGAGAAATATTACAATAAACACCTAATAAATGAGAAATATTACAATAAACACCTAATAAATGAGAATTTTTTAAGAAAAAAATTCACACATTTTGATTAAGTGTTAAAAACATCAAAGCATAAAGCATAAATGTGCTTCATCGATAAGATGCAAACTTTGTCGTAAAAGACGCAAGTGTTTGTCATCGGTAATATAACATTTTGTTGTCTAGCTTTACATTTGATAAGACATCAATATACTTAACATGCTCATAGTTTAAGTTAACTTCCTACTTCTCAAATAAAAATATATATATATATATATATATATATATATATATATATATATATTCTATATTACAGAAAATGTTTGTTGATTTTGTTTGCCAAGGAGACCTATTAAGCACAAGTCACATCAAGTGATCTAATGGATAAATAGTTAAAGTTATTTTCTTCAACTACAACTGCTATTCAACGCTAACCCGATTATCTGTCTAGTATGATGTGCACCTTTGCCAAAGTATGGTCCAAAAGACTATGCTACTTAGGGAGATAAGTGTTGTCAATTATCCAAGATTTTGCGTAAAGAAAAAGAGCAATTAAAATTGCATAAAGTGCATTTAATGTATCATTCACTAGGAAACTCGTCACGCGTAGAAAGGACATCAAGTGTGTTGAAGATTCTAAACGGTCAGAAATGAATTTGCAACTACTATATTCTTCCAGCTCCTATATAAAGTTACCTTTTAAGAAGAAAAATGCAAGAGCGGACGTTGCACTATGTTAAAATGCTGCTCAAATTTTCTATGAATCTAAAGCTTCACTGAGAACATTATGAGTGTTCATCTAACAACTTTAAGAGAGTGCATAAACCTTGTAATCATCGAAAGATACAATCCCTTCCTAGGAAGCAAAACTTGTTATCTGTTCATCTCACGCCTAGATAATGTTTTATATTACCTAGGAGTGGTTGTTTGAAAAAATAATTAGCTAGGAGTGTTTGTTTGAAAAAGTAACCTATTTAAGTGAATTTATTAGATGTTTGAAGTTGTGTCCGATACATTCAATCAAACGAAATTTGGATTTAAAAATGAGTCATTAACAAATTGCTTGTTATACAAAACTACTATCTGAATGACCATCATCAAACAATATTTACAAAAACTTTAAAATAATATTTAAAACACAATTGAACCTTCTCTTCTCTTTGTTTTACATATTTTCCAATATTGGCATCATAACTCACTTTCAAAGGGTTGATCGTCTGACAACGTCTAGAGGAAAATATCCAACATGACAAGTTTTGAACAACATATGATAGACGAGGGAGCATTTGATACAAAGCGCCCAACATTCTAAAGAAAAGACTACTCATAATGAAAGAACAAAAGGAAGACAAGAAGAGATGAAAATTGAAGTCAACCATGGAGCTACAAGACTTCTTGATGACCAATTACAAAGATAATGAAGACATTTGGCGAAGAATAACAACAATCTTCACAAACCAACATGTAATAAATAGTGACACTATAGAAGATATGTCTGAAAGAATAAAATATCCTTTGAATGGACCAATGGCTCTTGGATAGAGCTCCTCTAAAAGCACAAATTAACCTAAAGTTGCTAATAAGCATGTTAAAGGAATGAACGCCTAAATAATATTTACGACAAAGGCTTATCACCTCTAAAATCTCATGTGGGAAGAATCTCTGAGGTAACATCCCAAAATTTGTAAAATTATATTTTTAAAATAAAGTATTTAAAATTCTATGAGTTGGAGGATTTAATATTTTGAGAATAAGCTAACACACTACAGGACTCTTTTGAAGTATTGAGTATAATGAGTATAATTTAGTATTCTTTTTAAAGGTTTCATTTGACACACTCTAAAATAACAAGATATGACAAATTATATTGAAAAAATAACTCGTGTGATGAGGACAAATGATCACGTCATAAGGAAATTAGCATGTACAACACGTAAAGAATCATCATTTGAACCAAGTAAGTTTTATCTAAGTATCAGAATATAGCAAGATTATGGTGATAGTCTTAACTCATCATTTGACATAGAGTTGAATATGATCAGACGAATTGAAGAATGATTAAACTAAATATAATTTAAATTATTTCTTGTGAGATTCACTTATTAGGATAAGAAAAAAAGTTAATGTTAATGACGACTTTAATACAAGGATAAGTTTAATCTTTTGTACTCCATTAAAAACTCTCTGAGTGTAATCTACTAAATTACCTTTTCACTAAACACTTGAACGATTTATCTTTTACAAACTAACCATTAAAGTCTTAATTCAAACGAAACTAGAATACAAAAAACCAAAATTCAATTTAAGATAAGCTTAGTCACTAAAAGTTACACTATAAATAAGAAAATTATCATAAGATGGGTACACACTATTACTAGAGAAATGACCAAATCAAAAGATAAAAGAACAACATTTGATCAATACATCAATTTTAAAAAATAACCAAGTAAGGAAGGAGACAATTATTGTTTGTAACTATTATATTCTACTTGTTGGTTGAGGTCTACATAACCTCATCATTTTGTTTGTCCCTAATTTAATTACTTTGTTTGATTGGTATATAAATTAACCTGGGTATTGTTGACCTAATTCGACAAGTGTACCAATTCAGAAGTAATAATCTGTCTCAAAAGATGGATATCAAACTCACAAGGAACAGTTCTTTTAAAAATTTTAATGTATAACATTCACTAAATATTGAACGATGTGAAAAAGTTAATTAAGAAGATATTGGCATTGTAAAAATAAATTTGCATGAAAATTGAAGGAAAACAAAGTAAATGATTAAAAGAATTCGATTGATAAAATTGATATTGAAGTTAATCTTTCTCACTCTTCTGAATCATAGAGGAATAGAAACATACAATATTTTGAATTAATTGATATTGATGCAACATATAAGAGTCATTCATATTGATTCAATTACGAAATTGTTAAGATTATCTCTTAAACATTGATTCTCAAATATTTAGAAAACATTCTTATCATTAAGAAAAGATGTTATATAGCAATTGATATATTCTAATCTATGTCTAGTATAAAAACATATCAAGTATTCTCATTTAAGTCATATTCTTAGTAGTACTTCTCAGTTAAATCCAAGAATCAAGTTCATGAATAAAAATTCAAGTTTCACAAGATCCAAGAATCAAGTTCATGAATAAAAATTCAAGCTTTAGCACAAAATACAATGACAATATCAAAGAAGAACAAAATATCATATACCAATATTACCAGGATTCATTAGTTTGAAAAGATTACATTCAATCCCAAAAGAAAGGAATTATCAACTTATGGTGGTCATTACGTGCACCAAAGCAAAAGAAAGATATCTAGAACGTTTCTCCTTTATAGTTGCTTCCTAGGGTTTCCTCCCTCCCTTTTTCTCTTTGCCTTACGCCCTTATTTAGCCTTATTAGGCTTGGACTAAGTGACATCTCTATTCATAATATATCCATTTTCTTCATCTCTCTTAAATTCATGAAAAATAACACAAAATTAGGAACAAAAAGTTCTATTAATCTCATAACTCCAAAATATATTATTAAATTATAATTTTTCAAATTAAAGTTGATTCATAATTTAATCAACAATTAAAATCAATAAATGTCTAACTTTTTGCATGAAATTTCACTAAATAAATGTCTAACTCCGAAATATATTATTAAATTCTAATTTTTCAAATTAAGGTTGATTCATAATTTAATCAACAATTAAAATAAATAAATGTCTAACTTTTTGCATGAAATTTCACTCAATAATGACACTTATTGGGTATTTGATTAATATTCCTATGACTTAAAAAGGGTATTCTCAGTTTATCTTACATCTTACACAACACTATCTAGAGGGAGTGAAAATTTAAATTAAATGTAGTTGAAGATTGGACCTTGGGGATTTTTATGAGTGGGATTGAATAAACTCATTTATCCTAACTAGTCACTACATATAGGATTTAAATTGTTTCACTTTAATCAAAGGGTAGGTTGGATTGTATGTTTTACATCATGGTTGACTCGCAAATTAAATTTCTATATAGGTGAAGATTGGACATTGGGTATTCAAATGAGTGGGATTGGATAAGCTCATTTATCCTTATTAGTCACTAAAAAAATAATTTAATTAATGCATGTGAATCAAATAATGAGTATGAATAACCATTTGTACTTATATCGATGAGTCTGACTATATTAGTAAATCTAACTGTATCAATAAGTCTAACTGTACTAATAAGGTTGCTTGTATCAATGACTTTGACTAATGTATTCATATATACTTATATTAGTGAGTCTGATTGATTATATCATCTAAGTCTGACTAATTATATTAGTTGAGTTAGAGTAATTGTATTGTTTGAGTCTAACTAATGGTGTCATTTAAACTCATATAAATGAGTTTGACTAGTTGTATCATATATGTTTGTATTATTGAGTTAGATTGATCTTATCAATTGTACCATATATTTGTATCATTTGTGTTGTACAATCTATTATTTGATCATTGTTCTCACTTCCTGTGTTTTTTGTGTGTACAATTTGTCTTTTATAATATGATAGAGAGAATTTAAACTTACACACATGACACCTTCATATGTTGGAATATTTTCTACGGTGGTAAATGCTACATTCACAAGTTTGTAGTGGAATGTAGATGTACATAATAATACAATGACCTTCAAAGGACATTTGTTAACCTTACCAGATGTAATCACAAACATCCATATTATTGGACACGATGCATATGAATCCATTTTACACCAAGAAAGTGAATTAAATTTCTAGAATATAACATGTTTAAGACAATGAATTTTGTATGCATGTGTCTGTGTGTGAATTTTAAAAAAAAATTGTGCACATGAAATTATAAATTTATAGTTATTGTTAAATAATGGAATTAAAAGAGGCATGATACATAATCAGAGACTAGTTTGTATCATTTGATGTACAAAGTTCATTTCTTTAAAGATCTGAATTATTTATCAAAACGAATGAGTTTGATCTATGAAATTATAACTTGAATATATCTGAGAAAGAATAAGAAAGAGCTCTTTGTTTGATGCTTATTAGTACAACTAAATTTTGTTGAAGATTTATACTTATCATATAATAAAAGAAACAAATAAGACAATCCACTAGATAAATAAGGTTTTGGAGTGTTTTCATTTTGCATTTGATAAGTGGGGTGTGTGTGTACATGTGTGCGTGTGTGTTGAACACAAAAGAGAATTTGAACTTACTCTTTAAAAGTTAACTTTATTAATAAAAAAAACATGTAAAACTTTAATAAATCGAAAATTAATACTTAATAACAAAAATG
Source organism: Phaseolus lunatus (assembly GCA_013389735.1). Lineage (NCBI taxonomy): Eukaryota > Viridiplantae > Streptophyta > Magnoliopsida > Fabales > Fabaceae > Phaseolus > Phaseolus lunatus. Next base: position 13,816,212 of record CM023863.1, read on the forward strand.
TTTGAAACATAAAATGTTGAAACATAAAGTACATGCAAGAATCACCAAATACCTCTAATTATAAAACAAAATTAATAATGCACACAAATTATCTCTGTAAGGACATAAAAATAGTTTTAGGGTAGAAGTTGTATGATTAAAATGATACTTGGATATTTTAATTTTAAATTGAAAAAATCATATAAATAGAAAATTAACTTATTCAGGTTTCATTTTAAAATAATCACAATCTGTCTAGAAAATATTTTTCTTTTATCCTTTGCATTCTTTCTAAATTTCTAACATCATCCTTCATCAGATTGACAATTGGATGCCACCTTTGAACTCATGGCAATTAGTAGAGCAAAATTGCCCAATCAGAATTTTGATTAAAGAAAGTTCAATTCTACTCCTAATCAGTTTTGAGTTTGTTTATTTACTTGGATATATGTTCTTTGCATTTGATGCCTGGGATTTTAGGATTAGTCTCTATTAGTTAAGAGTCATATTGATATATTTGGATCATTTATTAGAATTCTTTGGTGCATGTTAGATTATCTCTGCTCTTTTAAGGAGTTTAAGCTCTTTGTGAGCAAACCTACTTCTAGTCAAGTAAGACAAGCTAGTTTAACTTTCAATAGGACTCTAGGTTAGATGTGAAAGTGACCTGGTCATAAGTTTCAAATTTTCTCTTGTAATATTTGTTGAGTGAATTAGAATAACTTGATTTAGATTGATTATGAAAGTATAGAGATAGTCATTTTTTATGATTTGGTAAATTACAGGTTGATTATGATGTTGAAGAGGTTCTTGAATGTCATTGAATGATGTTGGTTGTTTGAATTGAAATTTGAATGAATCTTGTTTAGAATTCTTGAATATGTAGATATATATGTTGATATAGGAGTTCAATAAGAATATAAGTCAAATTTTGAGCAAGGAGCTATCCTATTGATCTTGTATGTTTTATAAAAATATAAATTTGAGTATTGATTTTGGATAAAAATTTGAAAAGTGGTTAGTTTTGAAAAAAATTCTTCTTATGTTTTTGCAAAAATGATAGATTTTTTCTCAACCGAACATATAATAGGAACAATTATCTTGCTCTCGGTTCCTTTTTTGCTTAAGCGATAAGATTTTCACTCAAGCGAAAATGGAGTACAAATTTGAATTATTCTTGGGTCTATTTCCCTTCAAGTGAGGGTATTTTTGCTTAAGCGAAGATAATACTAAGACAAACCTAATCTCGACCTCATTTTCGCTCAAGTGAAGCAATTTTTGCTCAATCGGAGACCATTTTCACTCAAGCGAAACAAATTTTGCTTAAGTGAGGACATTTTTGCTCAAATTAAGAAATTTTTGATCAAGGTAAAAAAGAATCTTATAATTTTTTTTATTTAGTTATTATGTAATGATTTTTGTTGATTTATAATGAATGTTTATTTATACATGTAAAATTTGAATATTTGATCTTCAATAAATATATGATGTGTGAAGGAAGTTATGAATCCATTCGAAATGGGTCCGAGACATAGTATTTTTAGGAAAGGAAAAATTGTGTTGAGATTAGTTATAATGTGCATTGATTAGGATTCTTCTAGAAGGAGTTATCCTGACTCTACCAGTATATTGGAATCATATAGATGGAGATTTGATGGACGTTCATATGAATGAGTTTACAGTTTGAAACATAATTGGTCTGACAGGTTATATAGATTAACCCATGAGATGATTTGATATTGGGATATTGATATTCTTATGCACGTAGCTTGTGGATTTCATAGCGAGGTAGTATGACAGGTGCATATTTCTAAATTTAAGTCAATGCACGAGACTTCCAAAAGTAGAGTCAAGTGTTTATGTGATAGGTTCACCCTTCAAGCGTCAACAAAAGACTCAAAAGAGATTCAAACTTTTCCCCAAGCGTCAAAAGAGAAACTTGAGAGGTACCACTTCCAAGGAAGGTTCCTTGGTGGAGAAACTAGGAGAAGAATACTCTCATTTTTAAGTGGCTATGAGAAACAAGAAGACAAACTTTTATGCAAGTTCAATTCTAATTCATTTCCAAAGTTAGTACAAGGAGAGGGGTAGGCCTCTATTTATGAGAGAAAAGACTTAAAACACTTCATGCACTAGGGAATGTGAGACTAATTGTGGAAAGTGCAGCTACACTTGTATTTTCATCACTACATGCAAAACAAGTTTCACATTGCTTAATTCTTTGATTTTTCAAGTGTTTATAAGCTCTAATAGTTTCTATAAATTTTTACAAGACTAAAAGAAGGAAAGTATTTTAATATTCTTCTCTCAAATGTTGGTTCTTACTTTGTGAGAATTTTATCTTCTCCATTCTCCTTAGTCAAAATGTGGTGGCAGGATGATTTTTCATCACTATATGTGTTTGTCACTAGATTTCTGACATGAATGATGTTGAACATGAATTAGTTGTAGACACTTGGTTGTTTAGTACACTAGTATAGATAAAATGTTATGATTCATGGATTCATGATTGTATTCACTGAATTGGATGAATATGATGATTCATGTGTTGTGATGTAAATTAAGAGATATGATAACATTCTTGAATTATCATCGATTATAGAATTGTATTGAAAGTTTTAAAATTACTAGCTTACCCTGTTTTCTTGTTTATGGTTTTTCTTAAACCTGCAATGATCTTGTTTTACACGGGAGCAGATGTTACATGTAATGGATCTCAACATTTAAGAGCTTATGAGTTAGCAGAGAGAATAGGGAAAATCTTGTCTTTTGATGTATGTATTTTTAATAAATCCTTGTAAAAAGGGATAATATTTTGTAGGCTTAATTACCCTTTTAGTATAAGTGTCAATAATCAATTACATCCCCTATATTTTAAAAAGTTTGATGTGGACTCAATTATTTTTGAAAAGTCCAATTTAGTTCTAACTTTTTTTGAAAAGTTCAATATAGTTCCAACTTTTTTAAACAATTCAATACGATGATCCTGACTTTTCTTAAAATGATTCAAAGTGGTAACAACACTTATAATTTAATGTATAGTGGCAGAATCAATGAGATAACTATATTTTAATGAGGACAATATAAAACAAGAAACCAAATTAAATCGTTTTTAAAAAAATTGAGACCATATTGAACTTTTTAAATATTTCAGAAATGAATTAACTTTTGAGCTTTAATATACACTAGTGCAAAAAAGACTTTTTATGACAGTTCTAGAGGACTTTTGCGTACAATTTCCCAGCGAACTTAATCATTGATCAATTTTACTCTATTCATTTATAACAATCACCTGCATATCAATGTTATCTAGACTATTGCATACAATTTATAGACAAACTCATTCATTGATTAATAAACTAACGAAATTTACATGTTATCATAAACACTTAAAAAGAATGAAGTTCAGTGCATTCTAATGTCTTCTATATCTTTATCCTTGAATGGAGATGGATCATTGAATAACTACAAAAAAATTGACTTAATCAATAAAAAGTGAAATTCACAACTAAATTATTAAGGTATTTGAATAAATTTTTTATTACCTCTCTCCATAAGTCAGTAATTTTGCATATATGATTGTGTGCATGTGCTTCATTACAGAATATCCACACTCATAACTTCCCAATTGATGTGAACACTGAAAATTAAAACACAAATATAAGATATTTTATATCATAATTAAATAGTGGTGGGATAAATAAGTTACATTAGGTGTAATTAATTGTATCTTCTTCCTAACTACATGTGGAAGGCCTTGTAATCTCGAATAAGCCTCCAAAGTCCTATGAAAAGGTAAACATTCGTTAATTCATATTAATCATTAAGGTAGGAAATATAATACAATAGAAAACTTATGCGTCTAGTAAATCTTTGATGGCCAAAGTGTTATGCAATGAACACAAGATAACCATGAGAAAATGACGAGGAATAATGACCAACAATTGTCAATGACTCCTACAAGTTATAATAATATTAATAATAAATAAGTCAAAAATTAATTAACTGTAATTTAAAATTATATACTTACTGATGTAAGTAAGGTGTTAAATACACTTCTTTTTCTGCATTTTGAAATGTATCTATTAAGTATGTTTGCACTTCACTCGCTTTATTTCATAAGTAAATTGTTTACATTGTTAAGTTGGAACATTCTCCCACAACCCTTCTTGATGGTCATCACGTGTGGCATGAACATCATCAACTTCATGATCAACATCCAAGGTTGGCATATTTGTGGAGAAAGATGGAGCCTCACCGATATCAAGTGTTGAATCATCATTCTCATTAGTACCATGTATGGCTCTTCCTTGCAGAACCACTAACCACTTTTTGTTAGTAGGATCAGTGACATAAAACACTTGTTTCACTTGAGATGCCATGATTAATGGTTCTTCAATGTAATTGAACTTTTCTAGATCAACCAAGGTAAAACCCAAATCATCAGTACCAACGCCATAAATACATTCAACCCACTTACATTTAAAAATAGGTACTCTGAAACTTGTATATTCAATCACCTAAATCTCTTCAATTACACCAAAGTAATACATTGAAGCTATAACAGGATGTTTATCCTTTGAACTAGAGAAATGCATTGATTCAGCCACCACCATTACTCCACTATTTTGCATAGTTCTTTTTTCATCTTCATATTTTGTATAAAATGAATAATTGTTTATATCATAGCCACTCCATCATATGACATCAAAGTTTGGCTCACATGCTAACCATTTCAATGTATCTGAAGTTGTGTTGTCACTTTGAACTTTTTCTTTGAACCACTTCAAAAAACTCTTGTTATGCTCATTAATCACCCACTTCTAGACATTCATGGATGATTTTTCTTCACAATATCTTTTGAAGCAGTTAAGTAGGGTATGACTATGTCAGTGTTATTCAATATATAAAAATGTGCTTGAATAACTTCATCTCGGGTCAATGTCATCACGTTTGCACATATAGTACCTTTTCCAACAATTATTCCATGGTGACGAGATTTAGGTAACCCTATAGCTTCAATTTCTGACAAGTATTTTGTACAAAACATATATCTTTGAACAATTAATGCTTCAGGACGATATTGGTTCTTCACATACCCTTTTAATATCTTCAGGTATCGCTTTATTGGGTACATCCATCGAAAGAACACTGAACCACAGAGTCTAATTTCTCTTACTAAATGTACAATCAAGTGGACCATGATATCAAAAAAGGATGCAGGAAAGTACATCTCCAATTGACACAATATAACTACAGCCTCATTCTCTAATTGATCCAACTTTTCAGGGTCCATAACTTTACTATATATAGCATTAAAAAAGAAGCATAATCTAGTTAATGTATATCTAACATTCTATGGCAATATTCCTCGAATAGCCATAGGTATGAGTTGTTGCATCAAAACATAACAATCATGAGATTTTAACCCAAGTAATTTTAGATCTTTCATGGATAGAAGTCTTTTCACATTGGAAGAGTAACCTTGTGGAATCTTCACACCCCTTAAAAACTCACTTAAACTTTTCTTCTCTTCTTTAGACAATGTGTGACATGCTGGAGGCAGGTATGTCCGATTACCATGAGACTGTGGAATTAATTGTTCTCTTATACCCATTTCAACCATGTTCAAACGAGCATTGACACCATCTTTAATCTTACCTTAAATATTAAGGAGTGTTCCGATAATACTATCACACACATTTTTCTCTACATGCATGACATCTATACAATGTCTCACATCAAGGACCCTCCAGTATGGGAGATCAAAGAAGATCGATCTCTTTTTCCACATATTTCTTGTTGTGACTTTTTTCTGTGTCTTTCCAATCACAACTTGAATGTCCTTCACACGTTCATATACTTGCGACCCATTTAAAGCCGTTGGAGCTAATTCATTCTCTTGACAACCGTTAAATGCTTTCTTTAATTTATGAAAGGGATGGTTCGAACTAAGAAATCTTCGATGTTCAAGGTACACGATTTTCCTTCCATGTTTTAGTTGAGAGTGACATGTGCCTTCTTCACGTATAGGGCATGCTTTGTGGCCCTTGGTGTTGTACCCACTCAAATTACCATATGCTGGAAAGTCATTGATTGTACAAAATAACATGGCATGCAACTTAAAAGAGTTACCTGTGTACCCATCAAAGACATCAAAGCCTTCTTCCCAAAACATTTTCAAATCTTCAACTCGTGGGCTTAAATAAACATCAATGTTGTTTCCTGGTTGTCTTGGACCTAAGATTATCAAAGATAACATCATGTATTTATGTTTCATGCATAACCACGACGACAAGTTATAGATCACTAACAACACAGGCCATGAACTATGTTTACTACTCAAGTTACCATATGGATTCATTCCATCTGTAGCAAGTCCAAGCCTAATATTTCTTGGATCATTGCCGAAATTGGGAAACATTGAATCAATTTTTTTCCATTGCAAACTATCTGTTGAATGCCTTAACATACCATCTTTTTTACGTCCATCTGCATGCAATCTAATCAATTTTGCATCATTTGCATTAGTGAATAATCGTTTCAACCTTGGAATTATAGGAAAATACCACAACACCTTTGCAGGAACACCCTTTCTAACGTCATATTCAAAATCACCATCTTTCTTCTTGTATCGTGATACCCCACATTGTGGACATTGATGTAAATTTTCAAATTGCTTCTTGTACAACACACAACCATTTGGACAAGCATGAATCTTTTTATAGTCCATACCCATTGGACACAATATTTTCTTTGCATCATAATTACATGTTAGCATCATGTTACCTTCAGGAAACATGTCACTTAGTAACTCAAGCAATTATGTGAGACTTTTATCAGTCCACCCATTTTTTGCCTGCACATTGAACAATCTTAATATTGCCGACAATCGTGTGAACTTAGAATACAAGGTGTTTTTGCATCATTACACAAATTTTCATACACATGTGCATGTTTGAAGACATCATCACCAATATCATGAATCATTCCTCTAGTCGATCTTCCATCTTCAAATCCCATTCTTCTTCTACTTCTGTTTGAGACACATGTGCACTTGGCATGTCTATTAATTCCCCATGTCATATCCACTTTGTGTAACTCTTTAGGAATCCATCACATAAAACGTGCTCTCGTATTACTTCAATAGATAGTCTTTGCTCATTTAAAAAATTAACACATGGACAATAGAATCTTCCATTATTATCTGGAACATTCCTCACGGCAAATTCAACAAATTATTCTACACCGCTTTTATATTCATTAGTTGTGCATTTATAATTTATCCAACTCCAATCCATATTGTCATTTTGTATCCAATGATCACAAATGAATCCCAAAAACTATATTTATTATTATATTGGTAGACATAGAAAAAGCATTTTCAAGAAAATTATTAAATAAAAAAATTAAAAAAATTAAACTTAAAATATCTAAATTAGGAATGTGAACATGCAATTCGAAGACTCAAAGTAGTCAAATTCAAGTTCTGCAGATCTGCCAAACTTCAGAACATTCCACATGTCTCATTATATTAATATCAATAATAAAAGCAAAAGTAAACTAAATACAGAAAATATTATTACACAAGAGATAATTCACAAAATAGTTCAAACAAATATGTATACACTTACGCCATTCCCAAAAACTTCAAAATAAAAAAAAAAACAAATCCAAAATTAAATAAATACAATCGAAAAAAAAACAACAAATATTTGTCATGTGAACTCCCCTCTCAGCAAATAAACTCCACCAATTTAAGCTACCTTCCAACAATCCAAGGATGCTCCTAATAATTCACTTACAAAATTTAATTAACTTACAAAATTCTAATTAACATTTTTTACTTTTTCGCTCTTTTTCTCCTAATAAATAAACATCACGTTACATTTTATTTTCCTTTCTTTTTTTCGCTCTCTCTCGGTTCCTAATTTAAAACCTGATTTAAAGTATTACACACTGTCATGGTTCACTTTATTGTTCTTAAGAATATGTAAGAAAAAAGAAAGAAAAATAAAATGTAACAAAAATAAATTTATGAAATGTAGGAAATATAATTTATATCAAACAAAAACTGCACCCATATTAATACTTCTTCCATTCCATTTTTTATGCCTATCAGAAAAAAAAAACTATAAAATAACTACCACTGTATGTATGTCTCTTTTTCTTAAACTATTTTTTTAGTAAGGCAATCTCGAGTTTTAATATATTTGAATAAATTTATTTAGAAAAGCAGAATTAGAAATAAAGCAATTTTATGCTTTTTTAAGAGAAATATTCACGTTATTTTTTATATAAAAAAAAAACAAAAATATATAGCTAATTAGCCGTAAGATGGAAATAAAAAAAATAATTAATTGCAAATGCATTCGTAACACAAGCAAAATGCATCAAACCTGGAACTAATTAATTTCACTATACTAAGCTGCAAGGAGAATGAGCTAATATAAACGCATCACGAGCATTGCACAAAGGAGAAGAAGTATTTAGGGATTCAAAAAAAAGAGACAAAAATGGGAAACTCAAGTTTTAGAGCCAAACAAGTTTCGAAAAAAATAAGAAACGTATCAGATTGAACCAAACAAGCGGAAGGGTTACCGTAGGATGGAAGGAGAAGCTTCAACGTCGTAGTGTGGAAGGAGAAGCTTCATCATTGGAAGAAGAAGCTTAGCACGTAGAAGCCATAGTATGGAAGAAGAAACGTGGAAGTTGTAATGTGGAAGAAAAAGCTTAGCACGTGGAAGCAATAGGGTTAAAGAAAAAATTAATGTTTGAGAGGTTTCACTTATTATGTCACTTGAAATGAAAAAGTCTGTAAAAAATTGTTATGACGATTCTATCCTAAACAGACATAGTAAATATTTACTATGTTAGTTTTAATTTTTACTGTCATAATAAACTTCATGATTATTAAAAATATGTTACCGTACCATTTTTTATAAGAGATAAACTATACCCGTCATAATAAGCTGTCATTAATTCATAATAAGCTTCAGCGTCGTAATGTGGAAGGAGAAGCTTCAACATTGGAAGAAGAAGCTTAGCACGTAGAAGCCATAGTGTGGAAGAAGAAATGTGGAAGCCGTAATATGGAAGAAAAAGCTTAGCACGTGGAAGAAGTAGGGTTAAAGAAAAAATTAATGTTTGAGAGGTTTCACTTATTATGTCACTTGAAATAAAAAAGTCTGTAAAAAAATTATTATGACAGCTCTATCCTGAACAGACATAGTAAATATTTACTATGTTAGTTTTAATTTTTACCGTCATAATAAACTTCATTATTATTGCAAATATGTTACCGTATCATTTTTTATAAGAGATAAACTATACTGTTATAATAAGCTGTCATTGATTCATATTATTGTACTAGTGATAGGAACTAAAAAGTAATTAAACTTATTTTGTAATATAATCTTATGAGTAAATAAATTATATATATATATATATATTAAATTATATATATGATTATTAACTAAGATAATTGAGAATGACACATTCTCTGAGTATTATTTTCATTAATTATAAAAAATTAATCAAATTTAAATGATACATAAATATTTTATAATAATAAATTTCAATAAACATTTATATCAATAAAATATAATATTTTTTTGAGTCATTAAAATTGATAATATTAATATGAAAGGAAAGAAACATACAAATTTTGTTACTTCGATAACTAACACAATCTATATTTCACTTAACTACTTCAAAGTCTGTACATACTTACTGTTACTTCCATGTCATTATATGTTACTTCAAGATTATATGTTCTATTTTCGTATCTCGTACGTTAATATCACATGATGTTAGGCAATTAGTAGTTAGGTTACATATATGTATTTATTATATACATTCCTTATCTCGGTATTAGATAGATTTTCATAATACAATTATATGTTTTTCTCTCTCTTCCATCTCATCTTCCTATCTTTTCTAATACATGAAACTTTTTAATTTTATTTATGTTTTATTTGAATTGGGGAGTGGAAAGTTAAGGGTGTGGGAGAGTGGAAGTGTGAGGATTTGAGAAGAAAATGTGAAACAAGTTGAGGGTGTTTGAATTAAAGTATGTTAGAGTGAATGTGTGAATAAAGTTTATTGAAGTATATGAGTGGTTTGATGGTTGTAAAAATATTTTGAATTATTTTTAATGGTGTAAATTGTAAGATTACAAATTTATCCTTGTGTATAAAATAAAGAAAATAATAATAACAATTAATTGTGTACACATTTTAGTTAATTAAAATAATAAAATTTCAATTATAAATAAAAGAATAAGATAATGTAAAATTAAAATAAATAAAATTTTAAATTTAAATATAATTATATTATTTTTCATTTTATTAATTTAAATTAATTTTGTTAGTTAAATTAATGTATTCAGATAATTTTAATATTGTTTATGATTATTTAATTTATATTATATTATGTTATATATATATATATATATATATATATATATATACTTAATATATATATAAGAAGATTAATATTAATCATGATTTTCATTATAATTATTAAAAATAATAATATATTTTAAAAAGTAAATGGATATTTAAAATATAGGATGAACATTAAATAGTCATTCATTAAAAACAATAATATATAAAGTCATTGCATTTAATCCGGAGAGAGATAAAGACATGTTAATTTCTTTGTAATTTTGAAATTACGACAAAATTAAGAACATAATAATTTTAATTATAAAAAAAAAACACATTCGCACTAACACCATTTGAATCCTTTTTGTGACAGCCTTCAAACGTTTTACTAAAAGACATAATTTTTCTCTAACAATAATTGCATCTCTTTCATCGTCAACGTCTTCAATGCACCATTTGAAAAAATTACAGTCTAAAACCACAACCCGTACAACTAGATGATGATGAGGTATGATACGCAGACATTGAAGGTTACTGAAGCAATGCTCTCTATTCTCCAATAAAGGTAATGGAGCCTAATTTTGATTTATGCATAATATAAATAAAAATGTTAAAATTTGCATTCAAAGCAACATTAAATGATTATAAGTACCATGAAAACCTGAATATTAAATAACAATTTATCAATGTTCAACATGAAAAATAAAAATAACAATAATAATAACAATTTATCAATGTTCAACATGAAAAATGAAAATAAAAATTACAATAACATAATAATAATTCAATCACTGGCGTTGATGATATTTAATCTCATTTCTTCGATCCTCCAGTCGCTCTATCCTTTCATCACAACCCTGTCAAAACATGTATTCATGTCCAACCTCATGGTGCTCATACTTTCCTAGATGTTTTGTATCTCACCCCAAATTTGGGTTAACATTTCGGTGTCATGGGAGATTGAGGGTTGAGGTTGACCGCCTTGAACATCTTCTTGTGGCAATTCAAGGTTTTCATCATCTTCTTCGTCTGCCTAGTTAGGCCTACCAAGTTGCCAAACACCATTGACTTTTCCTCAATTTTTTCCCAAAGTAATGATTCCATCCTAGCATTATTGCTGCATCATTTGACAAGTCTAAGCCATACACCTACATGATCCATGTTATCAAAATGGCATATGGCAAAGACATGTTGTTATCTCGGCATTTCATCATGTGTTGCATGATGTAATGAGGCCAATTAATCAATATATCATTTTTTATGCACCACAACATAAAATATATTCATTTAATAGTTGTGTGAAGTTGCTACCACGAGGGCAAACATGTGCACCCATATGTAATGTAATAGTCTATCATTCATATTCAGACTACTTGCATTTCTAAAGTTTTGACCTTGTACCTCTTCACGAATCATGGATGATAACGTCAGTGTTTGATCAAAATTTAGTCCCTCGGGGACTGTTCCACGGGTTAACTTAATGCCATCAGTCATGAGAATTGCAATGTTTATCCAATCCATTTGTTTTATTTCAATTCGGTTTGAGCAAATCTCAATAGAAAGGTCACTAATAGGTTTGAACTTTAGATTTTTATAAAATACTCTCACCAAGTCCTCATAGTACAAAAGTTTCATTCCAAGGAAATATTTTAATCCTTGGAAATTCATATGATTTTGGAATTGAAACCTCAGTGCGGTGAGAAATGGAAAATGCATGGCTTTGGTGATAACACTGGTCTCCCGTGAAACATTTTTTCATAAATCACCATCTGACGTTTTGTTCTAAATACTTTGAATAATCATGAATGTCTTGAATCCCCGTTCCTTGGGTAGGAGGAATTGCATCATTATATGTTGGACCTTTACACTTACGGGTTCTCTAGCGTTTCATGGATGATGTCACCATGGATAATGCAATTATAACCTTGTATAAAAAGAATGAAATGTTCATGACAACAAATATGAAACACAATTTTAAGTAAAGCAAAGTCATAACAAGTTCTTAAACAAAATAGTAGAAATTATCAAACACAATACTAGAACTTCATAAAAAAAATATTACATTAACAATGAAAATACAATACTAGAAGTCCTCAAATAGAATAGTAGAAGTTTTGAATCATAATTGTCCAGTAACAAATATACACAGACAAATTAGACAACAACTGAAATGAAATAGTAGCACAACATATAAGTGAAAGACATGAAATGAACGCGGAGTCAGAGACATCAAATCAACACCTAGTCATAAATGCAAACAACTTTGTCATGCGACACTCATATGGCATCCCAAATAGTTGCTTAACTATGATTGGATGCTCACATAAAAACTCGTAGCATTGATCCATGACTTGTTCATCCTGGATATTAAGCTCCACCAGCATAGTCCAAATATCAGACTCAGAGTACTGGTCGCAACTACATCTTTTGTTGTGGTTGCTTGTACACGAGCAATGTCATCCAACTCTAAGACCGTATAATTTCCATGCTTAATGGACGATACAAATTCTTGAATATTTGTATTCAACAAAGCAAAATGTTCATCAATTTTGTCCATGGTGGGCCCTTTTCTTTTTTATCCTCAAGACGAAGATGTGCCAGTATAGCCCGCATAAGACATAAAAGGAGAGTTTGAGGGAGTGTTTGATGGAGTGTCACCTGATTGAAGATGAGGAGCAGGTGACCGTGGGACGTAGTCATCTGCATCTTCAAAGTCTGATTGCTCAGGGATATAATCCATATTATTGTCATTTAGGCTCACATTGAAATTACTCGTGTGTGGAGGTGAATTGATCTTGTGGGCTATCCTCACTCGATTTCCGGTGGCTTTGTCATTAGAACACAAGTCCTCCATTAGATTATAATGGCAGATGGGATTGATACGCCATTTCACGGCAGATGGCTTTGCTTACAAAGATGTCACATATTAGTACAATACAAGGTGCATTCAAATGTATTTCTTATAAAAATACTTATGGTGGTACCTTTATCAAGTCATTCCAAACTTCATCCTCCACTTCAAAATGTTTGGTGGTATGCTTCCATGCGAAATCACTCAGTCCACCAAACAAATCATGTACCTCCCTTCACCTATCCTTGAGGCTTTTTTGGCAGTTTTTTACATGATTTTTCTTAATAGTGGATAGTCTAGCCTTGTGTAGAATCATAACAATGTTAGTATATCCCTAAGTCGTCCAGCTACCGCCAATCCTAGAACTTCTAGGTGCCTCTTCAACCATTGCATTTAGAAGAATTAAGTCCATATCCGATGTCCGCGTAGTGAACTCTCGATAACTGTCTGATGAATCTAGAACAACATTCTTGTTGTGATCCATCTAAGTAACTTAACTAAAGTTAGGAGGAGAAACATTGCAACAAAAAGGAAAAACATCAAACTAATTGTTTTCATAATCTTGTCACATTTCGTTGGCTATAGTGTCCCTAATATGTGAACCTAGCCTATAATCATCCTCACGAGCATGAGAAGGGGTTGGTTGTACATCTTCTTGTAAAAATTCATGATTTACTTCTTCAATCAAAGACTCATCGTTGTCGACCCCACGAAGAAATTTATGCAGAATACAAGCTAAATTTTTTTTTGTCATAGTATCAATATTGTAATGGGGCTCAGACCCACTGGTTATAATTGGAAAACAATTTTTCATTACCCAAAAGTCCTCTCAATTACATTTCTAAGTGACAAAAGTCGATGATTAAATAACTCTTTAGCATTTTGTGGATCTCTTCTTGAATATTCTTTCAAATGGTATCTAACCCCAGATAAGTTGTTATTAGTTTTGGTTTTAACATAAAACCTACATCACCAAGATAGTATTTTCCTACAAACATTGTGGAAACCTGCATTAGTAATGACTATTATAACCTATTTATTATTATGCTCACCCAAACACCTAAAACTAATCTTCTGGAATAACCCAAGGATCGTCTCGTATCAGAGCGTCTTTCAATATCCGTGAATCGAAGGTAGTTCCTTTCCAATCAGCCAGGACATATGTGAATTTCATGTCAAAGTCACAACCTACAAATATGTTTTAGGTTGACCAATCTTTTCTCCCTCGAAAACGAGGAGCATTAGTATGTGAGACCTTAACAAGTATATGAGTGTCATCTATGGTCCCTAAACAATTATAATGTAAACCAAATTTCATAATTTTAATTTAACTAAATTAAATAAAACATTATTCATAATTTAAAGTAATCTAGTCATAAACAAACCTTAAATTAGGGGTAAAATCGACTATTGTTAAGGATCTACGGTTGTAGAGCAGTATCATTTGGTTGAATTAAGAATTCTCCCTCCAACCATAAAATCGCACTCAAAACATTATGAAAGAGACAGGAAACTGCTTCCCCAGACCGATGGAAGAAGAATGAAACGCTTTGATTCGTCACATTATGCCTAATAATATGGGGAAATTTGACAACTTTTTCTTGTTAGAATATATGGCCTTAAGCAAGAGGGGGGTGAATTGTTTATGAAAGATTTTCGCAAACTTTGCAGGTACAATGAAACTTAGTGAAGAATAATAGATAAAGAAATCAAGTTAGCCAAGAATATATTCTATTTTAAGTGAAATATAGAAAAACAATCGGTTATTTCTTCGAAACAATCGGTTGTTTATATCAGCAGATATTTAAAACAACTTAAAACAACAATTTAAAGGAGTTAAGGGTAAGAGAAAAGCACACCAACAGTTTTATATTGGTTCACCCTACTCACAAGGGCTACATCCAGTTCCCAAAAAACCACTGGATTCCACTATGCCATCAATCACAGATTACACACAACTCACACCAAAGTAGTGACCTTGAACCCCTTAAGAAACACACTACCTTTGGCAAACCACACCACAGAATTCAGAACCCTTTTGATTCTGCACTTACAACCAATTATAGAAATACAATAATCAAGAACGAAGAGAATAGAATACTCCTGGGTATTACAAAGCTTAAAGATCAAATTTACACCCCAGTCCTATTCCACACACTTGAAAATCCAAAGCTTGAATGAATCTTGAAAACTCTTAGCCAAATTTGCACTATGATTTCTCAAAACTATTTCTTACTTTTTAGGAGCATCTAACCAACTTTATATAGACCAAAAAAGTGGTCAAAAGCATTTAAAACAGGAGCGCATTCAGTTAGAAAACATTTAATAAAGATTCAATTCAAAAACACAAAGTTGTTAGAATTTTCAAACAAACAACCGATTGTTTTATCGAGACAATTGATTGTTTTGGTTTTGACAGCTTAGTCAACCAAGCCAAACAATTTTTAACCTTTTTCAAAACCTTCTAAGTACAAAACAACCGGTTGATTCAATAAAACAACAGGTTATTTTTCACTTAGTTGAAAATCATTCTATTTTAAAAAGGTTTTCAAATCAAACTTGTTATGGATTCAAACAAGGAGTGGATTACATAAAATCTACCCCATTTCCCACCCATACACAACAGCAACACAGACTTCCATCAAACACCTTGGATTTGGATTCTTCAAAGCTCTTGATCACTCTTGATCAACAGTTCTTCCATAATTGATTGATATGCATTTTTAACAAGTCCAATTTCTCTAATTCGTTAACATAATTGAAGGAACGCTTCTAGTCCAATGCGAATAATAGCACGACATCATTCAATGTGAACCAAGTACTCCATCAATTCCTGTGACACTTTTTCTATGGTTGGAACTTGGTCATAGAGTTGGTTGTATTATGCAACGTACGTAACAAAATCAATCAAAAATCAATCATACAAAGGATCATCACTAATGCACCTTGAGTATTTATTTTAATTTGTTATTGTATTTGTGAAATTAAATTCATGTTCGTCGCACCAAGATCATTATAAATTGCAACTATTTCCTCAAAATTTGTCATCTCTGCCTTGTCAAAATGCCTCGTCAAATTCATGTTGTTATCCATGTAATGTTTAACTTTTCATCTAGAACCATCTAGAACCATGATTACAGGTAAGTGTCAATACAACAATACAAATACGATTATTGTTTCGGTGTAAAACTATATCACTACAATTACCCCCAAAACTAATTATAATCCCTAAAAACTAATTATAATGATTAATAAAACTATCAATAAATATTTTTAATGCAAATGACTATATCATTTCAATAGTGTAATATAATATATATATATATATATATATGTATATAAACATATACACAAATTAAAATTTCCAATATTAAAATTTAATCAAACAGAAAATATTTCTAAACAGAAAATAATAACTACATAAATTTTTTTAATTTAAATTAATTTAAGTATCACTTCAGTTATGATTAAAAAGAATTTATATAAATATCTTTAAACTTATAATTTTAATATTAAAATGGATTGTATGACTTAATTCTGATTAATAAAAAGATATAAATATTTATAATTTTAAAATTTTAATATTAAAAGGGATTCTTATTAATAAAAAAAGTAATTACATAAATTATTTTAATCTAAATTAATGTATGACTTCAGTTCTCATTAATAAAAAATCATATCAATATTTTTAATTTAAATTTTTAAATATTAAAATGGATTTTAATTAATAGAGTTAAAAGTCATTAAAATGGATTCTCATTAATAAATATTTTTAATTTATGAATTGAATTATCAATACTGTAATATAAAAAAATATATATAAATATATGCACAAATTGAAATTTCCAATATTCAAATATAATCAAACAGAAAATAACAATTACATAACTTTTTTAATTTAAATTCATGTATATATCACTTCAGTGATTAAAAAAAAATTATATCAATATTTTTAATTTTATAGTTTTAATATTATAATAAATTCTTACTAATCAATAAAAAACAATAATTACATTAATTTTATTGCATATTTAAATTAAAATTTTAATTAATATATCACTTCAATTTTGATTAGAAAAACATATAAATATTTCTAATTTTAAAAAATTTAATATTAAAATGAATTCTTATTAATGAAAAAAAAATAATTACATGAATTCTTTTAATCTAAATTAATAAAAAAAATCATATCAATATTTCTAATTTAAATTTTTTTTTTAATTAACTAACACCGTCAAAACTCATTCAATCATTAATAAATATTGTTATTTTGTGAATTAATTGAATTATTAATAATATAAAATAAATTTGATTATTATATTAATATTTCTAATTTTAAATAATGTATTTTATTAATTTTGATTAATAAGACAAAATTAATTTGTATTAATAATAATAATTTTAAAAAATGTATTCTGATTTGTATTTTAAAATAGTGTCAAACAAAATAAAAACTTATATTTCATTATGTTTTTTTTTTCCTAAAATATAATAATGAATGACATAAACAACGTAACAACCTGGAAATAATTAATTTATTAATATAATTATTGAAATATAAAATTAATTTAAATTATAACTAACTTCTTTACATAAATATAACTTCAAATTTAAGTATATATTAACTAATAATTTCAAAAACATCTCAATTAAAAACACATTTAACTTTAACTACAAATATATTCAATTGAAGTACAAATTTATTCACATAAACAACTACCGTAAAACAAATTAAACTCATAATGAAAACATCCAAACAGAATATAAATTTAAAACATAAACAAAATATAAATTCAAAAAAAAAAAAACACATATTTAGATAAGAGCAAAACAAGAACACAACTAGGAGTAAGAAAAAGCTCTATCTAAACAATTTTCACCAACAAAACACCTTAAAACACCCACATTTTATTAAAAAAACAAATCAAATATCATGCAAAACACAAACAAAAAAATTTGAAAAAAAACTATAAACATAATCGATTACCCTATACTTTAAAAACAAAACTTAATTGATTAGCCAAAGTTTTCAGCACTATAATTGACTATGCCTTCAGTTACAAAACAAATATATAATCAATTATGTTACAGCATAATCAATTAGGGTCATATTTACACATAGGCTCCCAAAAAACAAAACATAATTGATTATGTATTCAACTTAATGATTATCAACTATTTTGAATGACATAATCGATTAAGTGTTGCGTTCTTTTCCAATGGTAATCGATTAGGTACGGTAGAAAATGATCAGAATAGTTAACTTGAGATTGAAGATGCCATAACAAAGTCATTGCCTTTGCACTCTACTAACTCACGAAGTTCTCCAAGACCACTCAAGCAATGCAAAAGTGTGTTTGAATGCAAATGTTTGTTTCAAATGTAGTGTGTGTTTCTCATAAGCATGCTTATATAACTTGTGAATCTACATTATTTATTAGCTAACCTACCAGCCATTGCATTGATCACGTTTAAGGTCAAAGAGATTCCCTATGCCAAAGTTAAGAATCTGTGAATGGAATAACTGTGGTGCATGGCAGTGGTGCATGGCAGTGTAAACTTAATTCATTAAAAAAAAAGTGAAGAAAAGCAAGGGCACAATGATAAAAGAGTGTGTATTACGTGACTTTCTTTTCTCTCATCTCTCTTTTCTCTTCAACCTTCAAAATTTTTCTCAGACTTTCAACTTTCTCTTTTCCTGTTTCCTCATCCTCTTCTTTGCCTTAATCCAAATGAAGGTGAAACCCTATCATCCGTCCTCAACTAGAGTGTCAGCCCCCCAATCCAAACACAGTGTTAGTTTAAAAGCATGTGCATTGCGATTGGGTATTGCAAATTCATTTCAATCAAAGTACTTTTTCTTTCTTTCTCCAATAAAAAATCGCGTGTACCAAAGGTTTTCATTTTCAATTTATCATGAAACGCAACTTTCACTATTCAAATGAATTCTTCACGGTCTGTGGATAAATAAATTACCTTAATACGAGTATTTTTTTTATCGTACTAATAATTAAAACGAAAAATAAAATGTTTAAATTTCATAAATAAGATTCACACAATTAAAAAGAAAACATCATACTTAATTTCACAATACACTAAGGCTCAAATTTATAATTACTACACTCCCCTCAACACTAATGAAAAAAAAAACTTTAAATGTAATTCATATATTTAACATGAGATTTATATTCTTTTATGTATTATAATTGTATTATATCTAATTAATAAGGATCTCTAATCCCACTGTTAAAGTATTTTTTTTAACATATGTACATGTAAATCCTTGAATGAATAATAATATTATAAACAACTTCCTTTAAATATACAACTAGTTAATCACTTTATTTTCGTCCTCAACCACCTATTTAATGGACTATAATAATAATTTTAAAAAAAGAGATAGATAATACAACAGAAAAAGTTCTTATATTACACTTAACTTAAGTGGTATTGACAAACTACTAATCTAGTGTTAAGATTGTGTTGGTAATAAAAATTGAGTAAAGTATAGGAGATTATGGATTTAAGCATATTTAGCTGTATTTGTTTAGAATAAATGAGAGAAAGTAACAAAATCGTATATTATGGATGTTGATTGATTGGCGAATAGGAGAATGGTAGCTAATGAAGTTTATAGTCGAAAAATAGGGTTATGATTAGCATATAAATTTGAAGTTACCTTTAAAATAAAAATGGGAATAGTGGTAATTAAAAATGTTGAAGTGGGAAAAGGTTTGAAAAAAAAGAAGAGAATATGATGATGATGATGAAGAGAGTGGAAATACGCTCCTCTTGGGTAGCACCAAAGTCAATTAACATCATCATTCATTCCCACCTAATGCCTACAAAGCCTACCCACTCAGTCACTCACTCAAATTTCTCTTTCTCTTCCTCCCAAATCCTTACATTCAAATGGGATTCTAATGAACTTCATGAAATTTTGCAAAAAAATCTAAATTTTTAATTATATGAAAGGTGATATTTCACCTTCTTATAACAAAAAAACACCCACTTCAAAATTAACATGATAATATTTTAATCATTTTTTTTTATATATATTACTATGTTATTAAAATGAGTTGTAAATTGGTTTTTTACTTTATAAAGATTAAAGTATTGATTTTATTTTATAAAAATAGAATAATTTCATACATCAATTATTGAATTGTAATATTTCGAAAAATTATTGTGAAATTACATAACTAATTATATGACTTCAATATATCCAAACTTGATTCACGTCAGAATTAATTAAAATGTAGTTATACTAAAATCATGAGAATTTGATAAAAATAAAGTAAAGTATAATTTTTGAAATAATATATTTATTATGTTTTCCACTCTTACTACTATAAAATTATTAAATAAAAACCAATTTTAGATACTAAAAATAATTAGTTGTTATATTGATTAAATCAGAAATTATTTTAGATACTAAAAAAGTTATTGACTTCTAAATTAGTTTATATTATAGATAAATAGTTTCTAAATTGGTATCTAATTAACTATCAAAGTTTTAACTACTAATTATTTAGATTCTAAATTTGGTAATTAATTATATATAAATTTAAAAACTACTTATTATTAATAATAGAAATTAATTTAAAAATTAATTATCTTTTTAATACCTAAAATGTCTATAATTTAATCAATATAAAATTTTATTTTTTTTTTAAATTAATTTTTATTTAATAATTTTTTTACTGTTTATACAAAATGTTTTTGTTTTTTATCTTAATTTATGTATGTTGTTCGATTTAGAGAAAAGTATTGTTGTGAAGTGAACGAACGAGGAAAGTAACAAAATGTCAAAATCGAACGTTAATTCCGCTGGTAATGTCGGAAGCGAAGTGTGTCGATTTTGCAGTATAAACAAATAAAAAATGTTACGAGGTTGGGCTGCACCAATCTCCAGTGGTCATATCAAAAAGATTTGTTACTTACTTTTTATATGATTATTTTTAAATACTAAATTAAGGAATTACCAAATCGTAGATCGCTACTACAATTTAAATGAAAATAATAAATATAAAATAATGATATATTTTAATAATATAAAATGTTAAAATATCATTACTCATAGATAAAACTATATATAGGATTGGGAAAAAATATTTAAATTAGTCACATGGTTAAATAAATAGCCTCATTCTCATGAAAAGTTCCCCCTTTGGTTTAGGAAGTTATTTTAGTTTGTTATTCAATTTATTTTAATGTTTTATAATTGTGTTTGATCAATTATTTTATTACTAACTTATAATATCGTTTTAAAGGTTTAATGAAATTTTGGGTTCCTAGAGGGAAACTTTTATTTCGCAGCTAAACATTTTTTAAACCTAATACAGTTATAATTTGATCTTTGTTTTCTGTAATGAAATAATCAAGTTAAATTCTCACAAATTATAATATTTTTAACTATTATGATCCTAGTCTTATTCAAATATAACATGGATACAAAGTTTAAATTTGATAAACTAAATTGAAAAAAAATAATACTTTTGTCTTTGATTAGATATGATGATTAGATCAAGTCAAATTAGTGTTTAAATTAGAAATATATTTGTTTCGGATTGATTAATTAGCTAGTTAAATTGAATACTTGATCGATTTTGAATTTGATTAATGGAGTTGTATTAAATAATTTTTGTTTAAGGATTGTGTCATTAGTAAAAATTTATTTTAAACATATTAGTCACTTTAGCATAAAGATGTTTTCTAAATTTTATTTATTATTATCTATATTAGTATTTTATTATGATACGAAATTTAAATTTGATAAATAATGTTAAGCATATATTTTTACTGCAGATAAAGTTTCAGATTTAAGTAAAATATTTTACAAAATCAAAGAAAAAAGTATTATTTTTTTCAATTTAGTGATCTGATTATTTTCTTAAGAATGATAAATGGAACATTTTAAATATTATTTGAGTTTTACTTATGTATTTTGTAATCTTTGTTTTCGTTTCTTAGTGAAACTTATCGTTACATTATTTTATTTTGTAAAGCACAACTTCTTTTACTTTTGAATCAAATTCAACATAAAAAACACATGCTTATGCACAGATACATATAAATTGTATAAACACATTACTTTCTGCAATTAAAGTTACTTAGTAATCAATTTATTGGATGTTATTAGTTTAATAAACTGATTAAATCTTTTAACTTGAAATATAATTAATATTTAATTTTCAATATTTCATCTAATGATTTTTGCTACTTATAAAAAATATTGTTTTTACATTGTTTCAGAGATTTCGTATATCTTTTATAAAAGAAATTCTTGTTCGAAGTGTTAAGATTATTATTAAAGATAAAAGTCTCACTTTACGATATTATCTATCAAAATTGAAAGTCAAGATCATTAGTAATATTAGAACAGCCACATCAATTAAACCACACACTAAATACTTCTGCTTGAAAACAAGTGTTAAAGAAAAAAACAGAAAGAGTATTAAAATAAGCTTTATTTAAATTTTTTATTTTAACATTAACTTGTTTTATTGGTATCCTAATAATGATCTCTTCATAACTTTTTAATTATCATTTTAAAAATATATCTATTATTTTTCATAGTTTGAGATCATGTTAATTTCTCTTTTTATTTATTACCCCTTTACTTTATATTCAACCCTTAATTAATTTACCCTTATACATTTATTATGAAGTAAAATGAAAAATTACATTTCTTATTTTTATATGAAAAAATTTAAAAACAGATAAAAATAACAGCAAAATATCTGGTGTGCTACTGTTAGAAAACTTTTACAGTCTTTTATTTGTAAAAGAGCTTAGAATGACATTTCTTACTATACTGAAGGAGAATGAAAAATGAATTGGTTAGATTTAATTTTATGTACATGTATTCCCACGCTGTACGAATACGTAGAGTACAAATTATATTTATATTTTTATATCTTCTCTTCTCTTCTCTCTGACTATTAAAACTGATAAAGTAGCAAAAAGTACTGGATTCACTCACATACTCTCGCACAGTTTTCTAACATTCCCTTTTCTGCTTCTTCTGCAAAGAGTTTTCAACTAAAATACAAAATCTACCATCATTTCCTTCTTTCAACTTCATTTCACTACACCTACCTTCATCCTCCATTCATCTTCATCTTCATCCATATCCAATTCCATGGACACAGCTCAGTGGCCACAGGTAACCAGTTACATCTAACATATTACCTCTCTGCTACCTTTTGATTCCCTTTTTATATGGTGCAAGTGAAACTACGTTCCCACATATCAATTTATTCAGATATCTATCAATTTTCTTTATCATATATGCTACCTTTCGCTTTCTCACTTTTTTCCTTTGCTTTTCCCATCACTTCAAAAGTTCTGATTTAATTTCTTCTTCTACATCTCTTTCTTTAGACATATATCATAATAATTACATGTATACACAATTTCTCCTCCCTCTTCCTGGATCGTGAAAAGTGTAACCAAGAGTAAATTAATTAACCTGTTTGGATTGGTATGATATGTAGATATAGACGCAGCTGCATGGTTTGAGTAATTAACTTGTTTGTGCATGATATATTGAAGGAGATGGTGGTGAAACCAATAGAAGATATAGTAGTAGTGACAAATACATGTCCAAAGGTTGCAGGTACGGTGGAAAGGAAGCCAAGGCCACAGAAAGAACAATCTCTTAACTGTCCAAGGTGTCATTCCATTAACACCAAGTTCTGCTACTACAACAACTACAGCCTCACACAGCCTCGCTATTTCTGCAAGACTTGTAGAAGGTATTGGACAGAAGGTGGATCCCTCAGAAACATCCCTGTAGGAGGTGGTTCCAGGAAGAACAAGAGATCTACTTTTTCTTCCACACCTCATAGCAACTCACCCGATAAGAAGCTTTCTGATCTGGTAATCACACCTCCATTGTCACACTCTCAAAACCCTAAGAATAATATTCATCAAGGCCAAGATCTCAATCTGGCTTTCCCAGCCACGACCTCAGATTTCAGAAACATCTCTGAATTGGTTCAACAAAACAACAACAACAACAGTAGCAACATGTCAGCTTCGGCTTCTTCTTCCTCTTCAACTACTACTACTACCACACCTACAACTTCTCACCTTTCTGCATTGGAGCTTCTTACTGGGATCACTTCAACTTCCACTGGCTTGAATTCTTTCATGCCTGTGCCCGTTCCAGCCGATCCAAATTCTGTCTACACTTGTGGCTTTCCTCTGCAGAATTTCAAGCCAACCTTGAATTTCTCTTTAGATGGGTACGCGAGCCTGCATAATGTTCAAAGTGGGAGGCTCTTGTTTCCATTTGAGGACTTAAAACAGGTTTCCACTGCCACCACAATGGATCAGAAGCAACAAGGAGATTCAACTGGGTATTGGACTGGAATGTTTGGCGGAGGATCATGGTAATTAATAAAGAGATTCATAAATATATTTTATTTACTTTCTTCTCTTGCTTTCTACCAAGTTAATTTTCTTTATGAACTTTTTTGGGTTCTAATGAGTTTCCTTCAGATCATGGGGACTTCTTCACTTGTTTGGATTTCTTGATAACTGGCTAACAGCTGATAGGATCGATTCTTACATGGCTTTCTTTTCCTCTTCTGTCGATTTCTCGTGTATCTTGCTCCTCCTCTCTTCCAAGACCAAGCTCGATGGGATCTTGAAATGAAGCTTATTTTAGCCAGGCTTCGGTAGTACTCGGAAAAGTAAACAAGGGTTACATTATTACATTAATTTGATTATATGCAATGATAGAAGAGATCAAGATAAACCCCATTTTTTTAGGGTTAACATGTAGCTAGAAAGAGGGGCCGGGTGAATTAAGTGTTGCCCATTTTCATGTAATTTCTTCCATCACAGAAGCATCATCATCAATTGGTTTACCCTATTGGAAAAATGTATAATGTACAAGAATACGTTATATTATATAATGAGTATGTTATGTTATGGTTTAGGAATGTCGCATTGTGAACATTTGGATGTGAATATCTATGTGGTAGTTGTTAGAATATTGTTTCTTCTTTTCCCTTTTCTTTGTACTGTGCATTAATTGTTGTTTACATAGATTCAGGTTTACTTGAAGGTGTGAGTAAATTGATGATCATTTCCTCCACATTAAAAAAGTGTTAAGAGGAAGCAGAATGTGTACTGTGATTAGCTAGAGGAGAATAAAGGCCAGGTGAGAGAGTTCTGATATCTTCACGTGACATCCCATTAAAGAAGTAGTAACATTGATTAATTATAGTCATCATAACTACAAACTATAAAGCTGCTTCAATCAAAACGCCACCTACCATCCTCCACAATAATAATATTATGTAGATCTTTATTTTGGTTAAGATGGTACTGTTTTGTATGATGCAGATGCAGAAAAAGATAGGGTGAAAAATGAAAATGTTTTTAAAATGAAGAGGTTGAAGAGTGAGGAATGAATAATTCTGAAATTTCTCTTTCTTCCTCACAAATTGACACCATTGATGATTGCTTGCGTCCCACCTCTTCTTCCTTGTTTGTGTATCCCAATTGAAAGAAGAAGAAAAAAGTGACAAGGTTCTGACACATGACATACACGTTATCTTCTATTTTCCTCTTTCTTTTTCGATGTGGGACCCATAAACATTCCCCTTGGCATGTGTGCTAATAAGAATAACTACACACTCTCTCAGTCCCACTTGCTTCATCAATTCATGTACATTCCTACCCAACTTCTATTCTATACCATCTTTGTCTTTTTTCTCCCCATTCTGCGCTGTAACGCACTACCATTAATCAAAATTATTAACAAAATAATACCCTTATTTCTTATTTTATATAATTTTATTCAATACTATGTATTGCCTCAAGACAATAGCAACAAATAAAAAAATGCGTGGGTTGTTATATGTGGTCGTAAAATTGGACATAAATGACCACTAGTTGATTTTTGTATTGGTTGGATTAGATTTCTAATTTTGTACATGAAAAAATATTAATACTTATTTTAAAAGTAGTTTTAGAAATAATAATTATTTTTTGTTTAACTAGTCGGCATAATAAGAAGAGATTATTATCCTGAGTTGAATGAGGAGGGAAAATGGCAATGGTGGGCGTGGTTGGTGTGATAGACGTGAAACGCATGTTATATTCTGACATTGTTTAACGTCTGTAACACACTTCATTTCATGTCGCTGCTGTCATGTGCCTAATCTTCTGTTTGGGAAATAGAAAATAAAAGTAAAAAGAAAAGGAAGATATGGAAAATAAGAGAAAAAGATGTCGTTTGATTAGAAATAAATAAAAAATAATAATTTATTTAATAAAACAAATCTTAAAATATATATTTTTTATTAATATATAAATTTTGATTTAGTTTTTTTTATTTTTTTAAATAATATTTCTTGTGTTGATAGATAATTGTTGTTATTTAATATCTCAGTTTAATTGAGTGTTATATTTCATAATAATATCTATAATTTTTTATAATAAATAAATAAAACTCTAACGATAGGACATAATCTTATGATTCATCTGTCTGGATAAAGAAAAAATATTTGATGATTTGTGATAGTTAATTTATTTAATTAAGATAAGTAAAATAAATTTGTATTATTGAAATTTATAAATGATATAAAATAAGAGGATTTTTAATTTTTTTAAAATATAAAAATGTGGGTTTACATTGTGTTTCTTTTTACCATTGGATGCAAAGTGTAAAATTGGATAATAAAAGTAAAATAAAGCGAGTAAGACTGTATATTTGTAGAATATATGTGTAAATTCATTTTTTCTTTGGATATACAAAAATAAATATATCATGCATTTTCTGATTTTTTATTCGAGAAAATTTGTATATCTAAATGACCTTCATCCATCCCTTTCCATAAGTTAAACTAGAGTAACAAATTCAAACGCATTGTGTTAAAAGAGAAAAAAACATATGTTGATATTTTTCTTATTTATTTTATGGGTTGTAAATATATGGTATAATTACTTTATTCGTCCTTACATTTAGGGATAATATTCAATTTAGTACAGTGATTTTTAAAAAAAATAATTTAGTCTCTATATTTTTTTAAAATGTATCTAAAATGGTCATTTCTGTTAAGTCGCACCAAACAACGTCAAGTGATGCTTACGTGGCAGAGAGAAGTGGGATTGGGTTTAGTGTGAGGTGTCAAGTGACGTGAATGGTTAGATTAGTTTAGTGAAAAATGAATTGGGGATTAGGGTTTTTGGAATTTCAATTGGGGTGGGAGATGATTCCGGTGACCTCCCAATTAGTATTTCAAGCAACACTACTCCAAATGAGTACTCATCCCATTTTTGGGTGGGCCAGCAGCCAGGACACTAGCCTCAGAGACTTTGTAATTGTTGGTTCTCTCTTTTTGTGAATACTTCATGTAAGGAAGAGCTCCACCCATGAATCCACTGGTGGAGGGGTTGTTGTCGGTGATGTTGATGAGACGAAGTAAAAAATGTAGGGTTGGAAGTTGTTGTCAAGTAAGATGTTGGACGGTTTGATGTCAACATGGACGAACTTTCTTGGACTTCATTCGTGGAGATACGCCAAGCCCCTCGTTGTTCCTTTTGCGATTTTCAGCCTGGTGGACCATGAAAGATTTGTAGATGGTTGGCCATTTCTCCCTACAACACAATCATATTGAATGCAATGTAAAGCATTAACTTTAGTAATGGAGAAATTCCAAAAGTCCTAATCCCCAATTTATTTTTCACTTAACTAATCTAATCATCCACATCACTTGACACGTCACACCTCACACTAAACCCAATCTCACTTCTCCCTGTCACATAAGCAGCACTTGACGTCGTTTGGTGCAACTTAACAGAAAGGACCATTTTAGATACATTTTAAAAAATATAGAGACGAAATTGATTTTTTTAAAAACCACTGTACTAAATTGAATATTGCCCCTAAATGTAGGGACGAATAACATAATTATACCTAAATATAAATAAGGAATAGAGGTGATTTTCTTTGATAAAAAAGAAATACACATATATGAAAAACAAAAGGTGAAATTAATTATATTTATCATTATGCTTATAATGAATTATTAAAATAATCTTTTAAATGGGTGGTGAAAGTTTAGCAACTCTCTTAATTATGCTTTAGTGCTTTAAGACAGTGGGAATGTTATTTAATTATGTTTAAATTTTGTTATTTAATTATGTTTAGAGTTTTAAATTTGTGTGTTTCTCATATTTTTTAGAAATGAGAATAAATATGTTGATATTATTTATTTAGGAGTAAAATTTTATGTGATTTAATATTTTTTCTTTTTGTATTACTTAATTCTTTTTTAGAAATTAGAAATTAGAAATTAGTGTGAACTATTGGAATGTAGGTTTTTTTAAATATGTGTTTTGGTGATTTTCCTTTTTTTTTCTCTCTCTTTAATAAACACATCCTTTAAGAACATATGATTCTTGAGCTATGAGGTATCAAACTAGTTCTGATGTCGTATTCTTATAGATGATTTTCAGGAGTGATACCATAAAAAACTTACTAAACTAATCTCATTTTCACACTCTTAAATTTATTGAATATATTGTTCTGAAAATTAATCAACTTAACAAGATAATAAATGTTGAATAAATTTATTTTGCATAACACACAACGTAGTAAAGAAAACATAATAACTTTTATATCTTAATTCACACTCATATTTTTTATAGTTATTCAACATACTTTCTTTTTCTTATGTTTTTAACAAGATGAACTGGATTTCAAACAGACATTCATCTTGTTTATTTATTTAATGAATGACATTCTTCTTCGTTGTTTTTGTAAGAAAATGATTGAAGCCTCTCATATTATTATATGCAATTCAATATTTTTATAACAAATTATTTAATTTTCAACTTTTTGTAATTTTTTTACTTAAATTCTAGTTAAAATGAAATTTTAAAATAAAGTAAAAGAGATAAGGGTTACTTTAGTAAAAACATAAGAAAGAAGAGTGTCATTTCTTAAAATTATAAAGAATATAAATATGTATTTAAAAGTGATAAATAATGTGAGTGTCATTTTATCAACACATAAAAAAGTGAGTGTTTATTTAACTAAAAAAAAAAAAAACTAGAGAGGTATGAGTATAACATTACAAGAAATAATGATAATAGAGTCCCTAAAAGAGCGACGTTACATGGGGCTAGTGTGGGTTTAGCATCCTAATAGAAATGGAAGCTAATCTTTTGATGGGGGATACTAAAATGGATATAAAATTAAATAATTATTAAGAAGTAAACTTTAAGCTTAACTCAATCTTATAAAATTGGCTTATGAGGTAAGGTTTGCATCCACTTATATACTATGAAATGTCCTAATCTTTAGTCAATGTGGGATCTCCACTAACGGCCCGATAGCGGATGGCCTAATAAGCCCAACAAACAATCGGCAGAATAAGATCGAAATTAAGAAGTGGACTTTAAGCCTAACTCAACCTCAGAAAATTAACTTATAAGGTGAGGTTTGCAACCACTTATATACTATGAAATGTCCTAATCTTAAGTCAATATGGGATCTCCAACAATAATTAAACTTAGCGTCTGTTGGGGATACTATGTGAGAAAAAAAAATGTGAGTAAATTGTCACAATTAGGGACACTACCTGAAAATAAATATGAGTAAAATGCACTCAAGGAGAGCAAAATGGCCATGAAGACAAAAACGAAAAAACCAAATTAAGGAGAGTGAAATGACCATGAAGAAGACGTAGGGTTTTTTGGAGGAATTTTGGGATTATGAGTTTGAAAGAGTGAGACAAAAATGAGAAAATGAAAATGTGAGACAAAAATGTTTTATTTTTTTCTCATTAAATAACTTAGCATGAGCTAAGGCGACAATAAACGTCCACATCACCTTAGTGTCGCCTAGACCTATGCTAAATGTAATAAAATATTAACTTACATCCACTTTGTGTCCCCATTCTACGCAATATCATTTTGCAACTTATTTTTTGATTGCGTATATTTTGTGTCCCCATTCTAGATGCTAACTTATTATTATTATTTTAATAATGTTTAACTTTATCCACTTTGTGTTCTCATTCTAGACGCTAACTTATTATTATTATTTTAATAATTTTTAGTGTGAGTTAGAGGTCTCCATTATGGACACAATATTTAACATTTATTTTTGTGTCCAATTTCAGTAGACTTCACCCATACTAGTGACTTTTTTTTTATAACTCCTGCTTTTTGTTGGAGCTAAAATAAATTTTTCTTATAGTAATATAACCCTAGGGAAGACAAGTTTAATTTCCCCCTTTTTAATTTTCAATGAAAATGTTTTAAGTTTTTTTTTTTCTCTCATATCTTCCAATCCATTATTTTTATCTTTATTTTTAAAATTTGATTTTAATATTTAAAAATATCACATTATGAATCATTTATCATAAATCTAAAATATAATTTATATATGTGAAAAATGTAGTTTTGTTATCATAATATATTTTATATATTCAAAGTTATTTACTCTAAATTTTAGTTATATTAAACATTTATCATTTCTAAAAAATTATAAAGGATTTTCTGAGAAAAAAAATTGACCCAAGGACAAACGAATTGGGCCTTTGGCCTTTAGAATTGTTTGAGTTAAGAAAATACAATATTATATTTTAAAAACACATCTTTTTATTTTATTTATTATTTTTAATATATTTGACGAAATAATATTCACATTTTATTTTACAACTATTCAAATTTGATTATTTAATTTGACAAAGCATGTCTTTGTTTAATTACATAAGTTAAAGCATGCACGTCTCTTTATTTTAAATCTTTTTTATAGTTCAATATATAATTATGAATCTTACAACTATGGATTATACTATCTAAAACACAGTTTTTTTTTTTTTATGAAAAACCTCAATGATTTTTCTTAAACTATAGGAGTTTTCTCATTCTTTACTGGATCCCCTGTCCAGGAAGCAACCGTGGGCCTCATATGTTCAAGACTGTCACTTGGGCTTCAATAAACTTTTAGGCAATTTCTCCTTGAACCATATATTTTTTATGTGCACCCAACACAACTCTTAAAACCCCATTTTGTCCTTGTCTTCTTTGTTTTGAAAAAAGGTGCAGAGGAGCTTGGTGTTCGTTTGAGGTCCAGAGGAGGTTCTGTTGGTGCAGTGTTGGTGTGGTGGTGGAGGGAACATTTCACATTGTTTTGAGGTAAGACAACACATTCATTTTCGTTTTCACATTTTTTGAGCTGAGATGTTCCCGGATAACGATATTCGGAAGCCTGGATATAGACTTACGAATGCATGAGTCTGAAAGGCAATGTTAGTAACTCTAGATAGAAATCCATAAGTTGATTTAATTTTCATTTTAAGGTTTTGAATACACATGTCCAGAAGTGAAATTTGAGTTATGGATACCAACATCCATAAGGAGTATTTGAGTTTCGAATATGAATATCCAAAATGGCTTTTTGGGTTATGGATTTCTATATCTGGAAGTTTTTTTTGGGGTTATTCATATTAATATCCGGAAGGTAATTAATATGTTGTTTTTTTCAGCATTGCCAATGGATACAATGGACTCATATATGGGAATTTCAGGGGAGATTGATGTGTGGGATGGATTAGATGGTGTTGATCTGGAGCAGTCAAGAACTTGATGTGAGTTGATTTTGGATTCATTAATTTGGTGACACTTTCTTAGAATTAGGATCAAGATTCTTAAGCAATTTAAGGTGAGAAGTCTAAGGAAAATCCCCATTGGACATTAACTTAACAAGTGTTAAGTAGATGTGAAGGTTCATTTCCAAAGACCAAAGATAAAAACACAATTATAGGTGATGAATGATGAAGACAATGTGCGGCACAAACAAGGAGGCTTAAGGAAACATCAATGGAGTTCAATGCCTTCCAAATGATGAACCAAACTCATGAACAAGAGTGCCATATCCTTACACAACAATTGAATGGAAAGAAAACAAGAACAAGCAAAAGAACAAGGTGATGATGCAAAATTTAAAAGAATAACAAAAGAAACAAAACGAAGCGAATAGAAATACAAAACAAAACAAATGAACCGATTGAATTGAACAAAGAACACAAGCTACCGAATAGAAATGAAGAACAAACACAATTAACCGAATAAAATTGAAGATTAAGGTGCGGAAATGGAAATGGAAGGTGAAAGCAAGAAGAACTTATGTGGTTGAAGCCATGGAAGGGAAGAACACGCCACTTGGAAGGTGATTGATCCAAGATAAGTGCAAGATGCCACCACTTGAGAGCTTCCCAAACACTCACAAGATGAGACTGGATTAGGAAAAACAATTCTCAGAATTCTCTCACAATTTGTGTAGAGTTTCTTTACTTCAAATTCAATGTAATTTTACAAGAGCCAAGCACTTCTATTTATAGTGTGAGAGGGCTGAATTTGAAGAGGGAAAATTCAAATGGTGAGTGTTTGAAATCGGCGCCTATTCCTAGTCATAAGGGAAGTGTGACTTGGTTTCTTTCTTTGGCACCTCCTAAATTTACACCTACACCTTCTTTTTTATGTCACATGGAAGGTGTGACTTATCTTTGTACATTGACACCCTTTATTTTTATATCTACACCTTCCTTTAATGTTCTACTAAAAAAACTACTCAAAAGTAATTACAAAAAGAGACATCCATTGATGCTCATCTCCCAAAGCTTTAGCCTTGCTCCTAGTAATCCTTTGAGGCATGAAGGATGTTAAGCTCATGGGTTGGGCTTGGGCTTCTTGGGCTTGGGCCTCAGACGCCTCCTCTACTTGGTCTTTATCACAACTTATAACGTGTTAGATAATGAACATAGGG
This sequence comes from Phaseolus lunatus, assembly GCA_013389735.1. NCBI lineage: Eukaryota > Viridiplantae > Streptophyta > Magnoliopsida > Fabales > Fabaceae > Phaseolus > Phaseolus lunatus. The sequence continues at coordinate 13,849,231 of CM023863.1, forward strand.
CACATGAGTGTAGTGAGGCATTTACTACAAATGAGGTAAGGTAAATGTTAGGCGTGTGAATTATAGTTTATGAATGATTTTAAAATTTGGCATATGTTATTGTAGGTATTTCGTAATCGAGATGGGCTGTTAGAGTGAGTGAGAAGTGTTGGCTATAGTTATGGATTTATTATTGTTATATTAAGGTCGGATACATGGACGGGATAACGAGGAAGGATATGTACGTATTATTAGGTTGTGAGAGAAGAGGTAAATATAAATAATATAAAAAAAATGTAGATATCAATTGAACTGGAAGTAGGAAGTGTGAGTGTCCTTTCAGATTGCGAGGCAAACAAATCAAAGGTGGATGGTTGAATTAATTTGTGGTTCTCACAATCATGATTTGGCAGAGACATTGGTGGGTCATTCGTATGTTGGAAGGTTAAGTGTTAAGGAAAAGGCTATGGTTGAGGATATGACTAAGACTTCAGTGAAGCCAAGAAATATTTTACTAACCATGAAAGAGAGAAATGAGAAGAATGTGACAACGATAAAGCAAGTTTATAATGCAATGGGTATTCACCGAATATCACAACAAGGTCACATAACAGAAATGCAACAGTTCATGTTGTTACTGGAGCGAGACATGTATGTTCATTGGTGTAGGTATGAAGAGGTGTCAAATGTCGTGCAAGATATATTTTGGACACACCCAGATTCAGTAAAGCTAGTGAACTTGTTTAACATTGTCATATTGATGGATAGTTTTCATCATTAATATCAACTTCTTCTTGTTCAATATAATCTTCAAAGTCCTCATTTGGAACTGAAGTACTAGGACTACCACGTCTTTTTCTCACATATGCAGTTGGTTGCACACGGTCCAAATTAGAAGATCATCCTCCTGTAGTCCTCACCATCTTAATATTCATAAAATACTTGTTCAATCATAATTAGCTAAGTGCACTAAACCAAAACTACAAAGCTAAAAGTAATGACTAATTTTGTAAAGAATGAAAATATTGATTTAGTCCTGAATGTGTAACAAATTTAAATTAATCACTAATATTATAAGGCCAATTTTGAGGGCAGAGACAGTAGGAACATCATTGAGGGCATAAAAAAACACATATAAGTTTACTTCCAAATTTTTAAATCTAGAACTACTAAAAACACATTTTGAAACTGCTCATCCGCGACTCATATGGATATTAATATCCAGAATTAATCAATCAACAAATTCTTTGGGACATAAGCATCCAAAACTAAACCGAATATACACATCTAGAATGCATAACATAGTTACAGATATACATATCCAGAACCTACAAAAGTACTAGGACCACCGCGTCTCCTTCTTCGGTACCTTCTCACTATATCTCCACTCTCTGTCACTGTTGCGGTGCCTCAAGAACGCTGGCTAGGTCTCTATAAGAATTCTGGATGAGTTCTGCGAATTGCTCCGTAAGAATGAACGCGCACTGTTCTTGGCTTCTGGTGTTGGGTGCACTTAAATGTAACCTAATATCCACTTCATTAAGGATATTATAATAATTTCACATGGACATGTTGGTGTCAATCTGAAATAATATGGTTTTAGTGCTCTTTCTTCCTACACCCCACCATTTCTAACTGCATGACCAAAATTTTAAAATGACTGTTTTACCCCTTGTAAATGTGGCTTCCCGATCCTTGTTTTAGAGATCTTCCAGGGTAAACTTTTCAGAATTTCAAAACATCATTTCTGAAACAAAGTTTCAGAAAAAGATTTATAAAATAGGGCTTGTGAAACTTTCCGAAATATATAAAATATATTATAAAACGAGATTTTCAGAATATATCTTTTTAAAACAAAATTTCTAGAACGTAATTGATCATTTTTTAAACAAGCTTTATTTCTCTCTGTTTTTTTTTTTTCATATCGAAAGCACGATGGAAAGTGTAGGCGACGGTGGAAGAAGCAGCAACGGTGACACAGTGCATGAAAAGGGGTATTTAAGTCTTTTCTTCTTTGTATGTTGGTGGAGTTAGTAATTATGCAAAAGCCACTTTTACACTCATAAGATAAAATAAAAAGTAATGAACTAATGAATATGAATTAGCCTAAGAAATTTGTTAAGGAATTTAGAGCATTGACTTGACGATGATGTTAGTTGAAATGTAGGTGATGATGGGAAAGGCATGATAACAACATCTTCTTCTCCAAATGAGGATGAGATATAATTTTGTGAGCTCTAATCAATGCTTAATTATTTATCCTTAAGGTGGAAATTAAGAATGAAGCATTGACTAAGATTAGAGTGAATCACAGCTGGAAAAGTGAGGATTCAGTTGACTTTCTAAACAACTCAATCCTCAATTTCTTCCCCAAATGCTACCATAATCATACCAAATTTTACAATTAGAGGCATATTAACCCCTTTTCTTGTTTTTAATTGTTACTCATTGGACTAATTAAATTGCGTTCAAAAACTTTATTTTATTTATACAAATACAAGAGGGGTCCTACTCATTTGTTATATCTTACACTTCGAGATTCACCTCTAATTTTTTGTTTGTGTTTTTTTTCTGTAATTTTCTAAAATAAAAAAATTATATTCAAAAGAGGATCATATTATAATGATTAAAATTATGCTAATTATTTATCATCTATAACTTTATATAAAATACAAGTTTCATCCATCGAACTTTTAAGTTGTAATTATACTATTTTAGTATTTGGTGATATTTTTTTTTAAAAAAAATTGCTCTTGTTGATGATGAATTAGAATCATCTGAGGTGAATGTTTTATGAGTTGTTGATCTCTTTTTCAAAAACTTTGATAATGGAATCGAGTAATCACAAAAGATTTTCTTATACTTAATTTAAAAATATAGAAATAATAAATGAATAAAAAAATATTCCGTTGAAACGAGTATTTCTAGAGATTATACTTATAAACTTTTGAACCTGCTAAAATATCGAAATAATTTATATTCGTTCATAAATATAAAGTCAATTTATATGACAACCAAACCAAAATCAATTTTCTTAAGATATTTTTGAGTTGCTGCAAATATGAAAATAACCCACATCATAAAATGAGTATTATTTACTCAGATACTAAGTAATACAAATAAATATAATCAAATTATTTATTTTTATTTATTTTGAAAGTATATATTCTTATAATTTTAAGATTTATTTCATTGCTGTGACCTCTAAGTAGAGTATAGCAACTTTCACAAATGTGATTATGATAAGTTCTCTGTGTTTGTTAGTAGCGCTACACTTATTTCCTGCAGAAAGTTTATCATTCTAATGTAATTACATTAGAATGAACAAATTATAAAAAAACTACAAATAAATACGCCTTTATGTTAAAGCAGTGTTCTACAAACATTACTTTAACTTTTTTATTTTTAATAATACAATAGTCTCTTCCACAGAATATGATTTTTTTTTTAAAAAGTCATGCTTCCTAAAAATAACTTAAAAAGTTTTGTAACTTTTTTACAATTTATCTATTCTAATAATTTGTTTCTAGAAACTACACCAAAATAGTAAATTTTCCACTTTCAATAAGGAAAAGTATAAGAGTGGAGAAATAAATGGAAAGAAGTAAAAGTAAAACACATAATTATTAATGAAACACAAGATTCCATAAAAATTGAATAGTAATTTTTCGCCTAATTTACACCTAAATTTCCAAACAAATTAATTATATAATAAATATTAATAAATCATGACATAATTAACTAGGTTGTAAATATTAACGAAATATTGATTATATAGTTGATTATACTATAAAATGAAGAGATAATTATCACTGGTTATTTTATTTTTTATAAATATTTATGTTTTTTATTATAATAAAATAATATCATTAAAATAAAAAATTAATATTAATAATGCATATATATAATATTCTTCTCATTTTTATTTCTATAATTTAATATAAAAAAATTTACTTTTTATTTTTTTTTATACAATTTTCCTTTCCATTTTTTATTTTTTTTATAATCCAAACAAAATATAAATATGACACCTCCTGGACAGAAGTCTTTTTTGGTGCAACTGATATATGAAAGTAACAAGATAAAACAAATTTATCTCTTATAAAAATCACCAAAACCACAAAAATTAATAAAAATAATATTTTACCTATTTTCTTTCCAATAAACAACTCAAATACTCAGATCTATTCTCTATTATTTAATTTTTAACTTATTTCTTTTCTACTTTTATTTTCTCTAATATTTTCTCTTGAAGGACACATGATATTACAATGTTAAGGTAAATAGTTCATTTAGTATAATAATTATCATTCTATTTTATTTTAATATATTAAAAAGAAAAAAATTATTAATTTTTTTTTATAATTTTATTAAAATTTGTTAATTATTAAGATAATTGAACAGGTAACATTTCTATATTTTTTTCCCACATCTAATAACCACAATCATATATATATATATATATATATATATATATATATATATATATATATATATATATATAACTTTTTCATATAATGTTTCAAAATATATCCCTCTTCATAGGGATTTCAAATATTTACATAAGATTAAAGCAAAATATTTAAAATAAAATAAACATTTTCATCTTGTAGTTTGTCACTGAGAAGTTCTATCACCTGTAACATTACTGCTCCCGTGTAAATACACGATCATCACATATTAAAGAAAACAAAAGTAAAACAAAGAACAGGATAATCTAGCTATTTTTTAAAAACTTGTAATATAATTATAACTTTAAATATCAACATAAAGGCATCAATTCTCATACATTTTCCACATAACCATCAAATGTCTACCAAAATTAACAATTCATCTATCTCATGTCAGACTTCTACTACCTCACAACACATAGACACTTGACTCTACTTCCGAAAGATTTGTGTATTGAAATTAGCATCCAAAGACTTGCACCTGTCATACTACTCGCTGTGAAATCCATATAGTCATGCACTTAATCATCTCAATATCTCATCATCTCATATGACAAAGTAAATTCATTTGATATGCTTTGACCAGTTCTTTCAAACCCAAACTTAGTCAAATGGACTTCCTTCGACTCTCACCAACTGAATAACTCTGTCTATGTGATTTCATTACATCAGTAGAGTCATGATTGTCTCATTCACAGGATACTCACAAATCAATACATCCTAATAACAATCTCAATCCGGTATTTTCTTTCTTAAAAATACTATGTTTGATCATACTTTCACATTATTCCATACCTCATGTAACACATCAATACACCATTCAATCACATCATATTTTAAACTTTCTAAACAATCCAAATCTATCTCAAAATTAACTTAAACACATAACTAAGTTCCTTTAATAATATTTTTAGTTAAAATTTAAAATTTTCACTTAAAAACAATAGGCAATAATAAACCAGGCTTTCAAAAGAAAAAATATTTAAGTTTTTTTTTATTTTTTTTTTTACATAAAGTCTAGCTTGAGTGAAAATTTGCTCAGTTGGTCGAGAATAGGTCTAGCTCAAGCGAAATTTCTCTTGCTTGAGCGAGAGTTAACCCGAAAGCACCTCCAAAATTTATCCCATTTTTGCCTGAGCGAGATTCCTTTTCGCTTGAGCGAGAATGGACCCGAGAGCACCTTATCTTTTCATTCTATTCTCGCTTGAGCAAGAATTAGCTCGCCTGAGCGAGATATGTAGAGAAATCTGCACAATAATGCCTAATTTCATCATTCATATTCAAACAAAAATAATTTATATAACTATACAAATCAACCAACTTTTCATATTCAAACAAAAGATCTACCATAACTCATCCATATCAAAACCAACATATTCCCATTTTATTTCAAACAATATTTTACATTACTCATAAACAATTAATCATGCAAACAAAATTTGGAACCGATGACCACCCATATCTAAATCTTTTAGCCTAGGGTTCTATTGAAAATTAAGCCAGCTTCCCTTACTTGAACTTGAGCAGATGCTCACTAAGAGCTCCAAACCTACCAAAAGCTCAAAGTAGTTTAACCTACACCAGAGTCTTGATAAAAAATCTAACTATACCACTAAGACTTTGAGCTAACAGAGATTAACCCTGAAGCTAAAAGAGTTATATGTAAAGCCTAGGCAAAGATAAACATAACAAGTTCAAAATTTGACTCGAAGAGAAGAGTAAAAATGAATTTACTTTACTAAAGATTCTGATCAGGCAGTCTTGTAGTATTCACTGTTAGGAGTCTAATGACGGACTCCGATCGTCAAACTGATAAACGAGGAAATCATATTCTTAAAGAGAAGACATAGGAAAGGAAAAAAGAGTTTGTAGAGAAATGATGATTCTTTAAAAATAAAACCTGAATAATTGAATTTCTATTTATATAGTATTTTCACTGTAATAATAAAATATTCAGGTATCATTTTAATTGTACTATTTCTACTCTAAGATTAATTTTTTTTGGTGTTTACCAAACACACATTTATCTTTTCATTTTATTTTATAAATTTGAAACTTTTAATAATCCTTCCACGTTAGTTGAGATTAAAAAAAAATTAATAGACATATATGTCAATTATTAAAGACTAAATACATACTAAATACCTCAATTATTAAACAAAATTAATAAAATTAAAACTTTTTATTAAAACCGTTTTTATTTTTTTTTATATTAAAAACGAAGAATATTTCAATAAACATATCGAAATAAACATTTATCCTGCAATTTTATATAAGTACTTTAGAATTTTATTTTTATTTTATTAAATAATATAATTTTTATTTTAATTGAATATTTTATAACGCCATTGTATAAAAAAGTAGAGGTTATCTTCAAAATACTTTTTTGAATTTAAATTAGTTTACAAATATACAGTGTTATTATAATAAAAAAATTGTTTATTTAATTTTTGTGTACACAACTTTCAATGCTTAATCATTGGTATGTAATTATATATAAAAATAATTATATGTTGTAACATATGTCACGCTGTGCTGTAAAGCTGTGTTGTACTTTGGTCTTAGGTGTAATAGGTGTAAAGTGGAATGGAGTTTTTTACCACCACTAGAATGCAGTAAAACGTTGCATTAGAATGCGACACGTGTGAAACCAAACACTTCATTCAGTTGAGATTAATTAAAAATATGATTAAAAGGTTGATAAAATTTAAGAATTATTTTGATGTAATAAGAAGATTAACTTACACCGAAAAGAGAACAGTGTTAGATGTTTGTTGGGGGCGAAAGTAAGAAGACAACATGGGAAAAGTGAGTAAGAAGAGAGTGAATGTCTCACTTTGTTGGACAACATTATTAAGATATAAATCACTAAAGCCTGTGCCTATGTCGTCAACTACCCTGTTCCTGTCACCTTTCTCTCTATCAGATTTATATAAAAATCAGTTTCTTTAATTTATAAACAGATTAAACAAAAATGTTTTATTTTAAAAATATCATCCGAATCCGTATCTGAATCATCTATAAGAAAAAAATTTCACATATGTTTTTACATTTTACAGTGAAAGATATAGGTTAAAAGTAAATTACTACAATAACTTTCTTTTACAATAACTTTTTTATTTTATTTTTTATTTTGAATGGGTTGAAATCAAGAGAATTATTGAATCACTCTTTGGTCGGTCTGTACTTCACTTCTTTTTTTTTGACAAACTTCTGTTACTCTCGCTCTTCTACTTCTCCTTCTGAACTCTGAACTCACACTAGTGCAAAAAGTTAAAATAACTATTGTTCATTAAATGCGATTTTACCTTAGACGCAGTACTTAAAAACGCGGTCACAATTTTAAAATTATTTTGATTTATGAGTGCGGCTACTACAAATAGTCACACTCATAAATCAAATTTTACTCTAACTCTATCTATTTTAGAAACACGTCACTTACGTTTTTATCTTCTTTCTCTCGCACTTCCTTGCTCTTGGGCCTCTGTTTCGTGCTTCCTCTTTTTTTTTCCTCTGTTGTTTGCATTGTTCGTACCATTGGTAAGCATTGTGTTCCACTCTTCTTCTTCACCATTGATTTTTGTATGCTTTCTGTTTCTCTTATGTTTTGTCTTAGGTCATTGCTAATGTCATTTTTCATTGGGAAGGATTTTGTTTGCTTCCTACTTTGCCTTCCTTGTCGATGTTGTCGCCTTGCTCTGTCATATATTTGTGTTTTATTGGAAAAATTTTATTTGCGCTTTTTGGATTTTTATTGGCATGAAATACTAAAAATGTGAAGAGGTATGATACGGATGCACCAAGAGATCAAAAGAAATGCTAAAATAATGATCCTGTTCTTCGAAAAATATCAATGTTGAGAATTTTGATTAAAAACCCAAATAACAACAAAAAAGAAAAAAAAACCCTAAACGCTTATCGTAAATGCGATTTATAAATATAGCTATGTAAATAGTCGCATTTATAAATCAAATTTACAAATGCGGCTAAATAGCTGCCTTTTTATCTCTTTGATTTAAGACTGCATGTACATCAAATGCGACTATATAGCCGTGGTTATAAATTGAAAATAATTATCGTTATTTTATCTTTCTGCACCAGTGTCAAATGGTACCTGTAAAAGGTATTCCGACACTCAAGTCAAATTTCAATCCTTAACATTCAATATTTAGTATTAAAAATATATTAACTAATATTGCATTATTAATCAATTTCATTAATAGTTACCTCGATAAACTTGGATGGGATGTGAGTCTCAATAGTAAAGTCCGACTAGGACAATTTATTTTTTAGTGACTGACGTGAAATTTAAGTGGAATGTGAATAATTAATGGGACCAAACGTACACATCTCAACTACAACCTTAATCCTCTGGCACAAAAACAGTCACGTTGTTTTAAAAGCTTCCCATCGTTTTGGGAATCATGTTTGTGAACATATTATTTAATTTAAAAACTACTTACCTACGAAGCATTGCTTAAACAAATTGATATTTGGTAAGAGGTTGTTTCACTTGATGTTGAATTGAGTTAAACTTTTTAGATATATAAATATATTAAATATTGAAAAAGGAGTTTGTGTTTGCAAATATATAGTGATAAACATTAATTCTTTTATAATATTATGTTGTTTTATCATTATATCTATGATTTAAAATTGGTTTGATTAAAACATAAAAAAGTATAATTTAAGCTACTAAAAACAAGTATATATTACTTATACATTTGAGCTAAATCAATCCTGGTGATAATCTCGTTTGGGTATTTTTTTTCACATGAACCATATAATTTTATAAATTATTTTTTATAAGTTGAATAAAATTTGGTCCAACAAAAATGTAAAATCATAACCTCTTACAAAGATGTTTTAACAACAACCACCAAACTAAGGCAATATTTAGTTTGGACACGAAAAATATAACTTAAATATAAGTGTAAGGTGTATATTATTAATTCAATAAGCATGGCATGCATTTAAAGAGGACACATAAAAGACTATCTTCAAGGAAGAAACACCAATTAATTTAAAATTTTATAATAAATAATTTAATTAATAATTTTTAGATAAAAAATAATTTAGAAGCTTTTTATAAAAGGGTGAAGATATAAATGCATGGGATGCTACCACTTATAAAAATAATTCCTAATATTGTGTAGTGCAGTGTTGCGTATAGAGATAGATTTTTGAATTTTTTTAAAAATAAGTTACACTTTATAAATATATTATATCTCGAATCTTATGATATATGGATATGGTTTGAGGAAATACAATTAATCTTTATATGTGATTGCTGATTTGAGGAAAAAGTAATATATCACAGAAATAAAAATTAATTTTAAACATTAAAATAATTAATTATTATATTAATTAAATTAAAAATTATTTTTGAAAAATTAAAAAAATTATTAATATTTAGAGTATTTATATTATTAATAAAAATTTATAAAATAGTTTTTAAATTAATATTTAAATTAACTATTAAGATTTTAGCTACTAGCTAGAGACTAATTTAAAATCTAAAATATTAATAATTAAAACTTCCTTATAACTAATTTAAATATCAATTTAAAAATTATTTAATAAATTTTTATTAATAATATAAATTACTTTATATATTAATAATTTTTTAGTATAAAATAATATCTAATTTAGTTAATATGTAACTAATTATTTTTTTTTGTAAATTTAATTATTATTTAATAATTTTTTTAATAGAAAAATGTAGAAAAATTGTCACCTTAAAAAATAAAAACAAAATAAAATAAGAAGTAATTATATAATTACGTAGTTATCCATATATTTTTAATGACTGAATTGAAATTTTTAGCCTAGTGCAAGTCCTACTAGGTAAATCCATAAAAAAATACTATTATTTCAACCTCATATGACCCTACCTCAACTTTCCTCATACAAGATGTTACCAATCAACCAACACTTACAATACAAGCAAATCCATTCCCAGATTTTCTCACCTTTCAACCAAACCCTTTCATTATATTTAGGTCAAATCCTTAGTGCACTCACTATTAACACAACGTAATTAATTAAAATTCAAAACATATTAAATAATAATAAAATATCTCTAAAATTTATTTTAAACCTATTAAATATGATTAAAAATTATTAAAAAACAAATTTTAAACCTAACTCAATCTTATAAAATCGATTTATAAATTAAAATTTATACTATTTTTATATCGTATAAGATGTTTTTATATCTAATTAACATGGAATTTTCAACATATTTTTATTATAATAAATTTTAAATAATTCTAATATTTTAGTAATATAAATTTCAAACTAAACCTAAAATAATGTTTGTACTCTTTTATACGTTATATCTTTAATCGATGTAAAAAAAACATTACGGTCACATAAGAATTAAGAATTGTTCATATCAGATAGTGGAAACTTCCATAACCTCAAAAACTCGTTTTCTTAAAAAAAAAAAATTAGAAGTTCCAAACAAGGGTCAAATAAGAGCATTTACATGTTAAAAACAAAAAGAAAAAGCAAACAAAAAAGGAAATTGAAGAAGGAGGAACACAATCACATGTGGCACCGTTGGAGAAAAGAGAACATGGCACGATAATAAGTAATAACTGATCATAATACTTTTCTGTCTTATTCCAGTAATATAGGACCCATCGCCCCTCACTCAAAGGCCAAACCATACAACTTTCAACTCAGATTAAAACCAAATATTATATAGGTAAGTTGCATTGTTTGAATTCGACACATTATTATTCAAATTGAAAAGGGTCAAAACAAATCCCTATAGTTCCTTCAATTCATCATGTGTAGGACCTTCTGCTACAATTTCACCATTTCTAATTCTTATTCAATTCACCGTCCCCTTTTATTTAAATTTTCAAACCAAAAAGGAGAAAGAAAAAACATGTTTCTTGTGCCTAATAAAACTATAAAAGGGGTGTTGTTTTCAGTTGTCAGATATAACAAAAAATACACAAAATTTCTATTAAAAAAGGAACAAAATTTATGCATTTTTACTAAAAAAATTATTTAAACTTGACCAATAACAACTTATCGACAAACTCAACAAATTTTCATTCCAAAAAATTTTACATTACTTTCATATTATATTAAAATGTGCATGAAATTTATTTGCAATTATGAGATTTGGTGTGTGAAGTACATTGGTTACAATCTCAACGAACAAGCTAGGATATAGCTCCTATGGGCACAAACAAACCTTAGCAAAATGACATGGGTATGTACATAGGTTAATACAGCATAAACATATCGAAGAAGAAGCATGAATTGGAAATGTGGTTTGAACAGTGGTGATGTTGCTTTTGCTGATTAGGTTGTCGTCATTGATTGAAAATCATAGGGTGGTTGAACACAAGAAGCAGTGTCTTTTCAACTTTCACAAGCTCTAAGAATTTAGCACTCCATTTATTTTGTGTTGTGTGTGAGAAAAGAAGAAGAATACAAAAGAAAGGTCAGAAAAGAAAAAAGAAAAGAAAGTGAGTGATTCCTTTAGTAGTAATTTTATTTATAAAAATGGGTATTTTTTTGGCATAGCTAATGAAAGTGTTGTTTATTAAGTGAGGAAAGGGATATAATTTTGTCCCCTTCAGCCACCACACGCTTCATTATGGCTGTTCAGTGCCATCATAACCAATCCAAAAGTTCTACTCATTTTACCATCTAAAATCAAATTATTTATTATTTTTTTATTTTCAAATGTTTGTTAACATTATCAAAGATTCTAGATATGATGTAAACTCTTCCTCACTCCATTATTTTTCACATAAAAATATATTTTCCTGCTATATATAATGAATTAGATCACTAGTTTATAATTATTTATTCTACTATGCATATAATTTTTTTTTTAAAATGAACAAATTCTATTTGTCATAAAGATAGTATATTTTTTAATATACGCAAAAGTGGCACAAATGAATGATAATTTAGCGATGAGTTTCTCTAAAAAAAAATAGAAAATAAAAAGGTTTATCAATAAATTCAAATTTTAGTTTTAATTTTATTCATAAAATAATTTTAATTTATTTAGAAGTTATTTTTTATAGTTTATTCTTCTAAGATTTCTACTAAAAAAAATTGTGCAAACATGTCTTTAGACTTTTTAAACATATATGATAGACTTTGAATTTCTTATACAAATATGAAATAGGTATTGATATAACTTCTAAGTCACTTTAGCTTTCTACTAAAAAAAAATTACTTTATCTTTTGTTTATAAAGACAATAGGTAAACGATGTTAGATAATTAGATATTACCATGTAATTAAATTCAAAAAATCTTTCAACAATGATTTACATTAAATAATAATAGCTAATGAAAATTTTGTTGACATAAAAGTGACACTAACATAGAAAAGACATATTATACCGATTTTAGGAGATATATTACATCGGTTTCTTCATTGATGTAGATGTGAGCGATGTAAAATGTCAAGTACATATAACACCGGTTGCTAAATTGATATTATATGTAGACACATATTACACCAATTACTAGACCCAACTGGTGTTATATCGGGACTTAATATCTTAAATATTTGATTTTTTTTTTCTGGACAACATATATTACATTGTTTGGATAACCCAATCAGTGTAATATATTCTGCTCAGTTAAACTTTTTTAAATTTTTTTTTTTTCTGAATGATATAATACACCAATCCAATGGATATAATATATACTAAATATTTACAAAAATATTATCATATTTTTATTTACATTAGTTTTCGTTTAACCCGTATAATATATCATTGTTCTCATTTAACCCGTATAATATATCATTGTAAAAAATTATTTTTCACTAGTGTGAGAATATATTTTTATATTATTACATATAATCACATTTAAGATGATTTTTATTGAATTTTTTTTCTGTTAAAATCTTTATAACAGCAATGAATGACAAGGACTAGTGTACTAGGAGAACCATTAGAACAATGCTATCATTTCTATGTATATATTAATATAAGGTGAATTAGCATCACATATTTGTCAAAGATAGCCCATTTTTTCATAAGAAAAATTTAGAGATTGAATTTCACATATAAGTTCATCTTTTACTTCATTACTGCAAAGTTTATCACCGACATATAGCTCACTTGATATAAAATAATTTATAATTAATCTTAAGTATATAAATATATTAAATATTTTAAAAAAAATTATCCTTTACAATAATCTTATTCAGTTTAAACAAAAATTACATGCAGAAATATATAATCTAAAAGAAATACAGTGAAAAGTTTACACTCCAAATAATATTATGGCCACCCCTATTAAATTGCAATTGCTATAATAGAAAAATGGAGTGGAGAATATTTTTGGCGAGGAACGAGGAGAGAAGAAGATGAACCCTTTTTGTCTTGGAACTAGGATAGGACAGTAACAGTACCACTGATCCCAGATTCAAGTACGAAAAATATTACATTTTTAGTTATGATATTTATAAAATTAATTTCTTATATTATTCCCCTATTAATTCTCTTTAATATTTTATAAGATAATATTAAATAGTTTAATCTTTAAGATGTCAAATATATTGAATTTTCCATTTAATGTTTGTATGACATATTATAGTATTACTTATTCTATTTAAACATTTGTTTAGAAAATATCTAAATATTTTTTTTTTTGGTTCAAATATTAATTATGTATAGTTAAAATATAAAAAAAAAAATCATCTAATGTCTATAGTTATGTTTTTTATTTTCCTTTACAGATATGATTAAATATATACCTTTTTAGTTCATAGGCATACTATTTTTGTTTTTCTTTCGTAGAACTAAAGGAATAAAATTACACGATAAGGATTACAAGTGCTAAAATTTTTGTCACCATAATATGATATTAACAAAAGATTGAATAATAGAAAAATTATTATTTTGTGGAATTTTGTAAGAGTTCTGTTTTCTAATTTTTTTTTTTAAGAAATTAGTTTAGTTGGAACCCAGAATTTTCAATAATTTTTTTAATTTCTTGTATAATTTTCTAATTTTTCAGCTTGCGGATTAGTCCATTAACTTGTGAGCTAAGTGACTGAAATCCCTTTAATTATTGAGATCCAGTAGGTCAGTTTTTAATGCAGAACATTGTTGATCAAGCTAAATACCATACTAATGTGTATACTCTCCCCTATGGATAAAAACACATATATTTTTTTATTCCAAATATTATTTTTGTCTGAATAGAAATAATTAATTTAGCGAGTGAAAGACAATATTTCCATAAATTTGTTTTAAAAATAACATATTTATTGTTGTTCTTAATCTATAAAAAAACTTTGGGAGAAAAGTAATGTATAATTTTGAGATAAAGAAAGTATGGTTTGATTTAAATTTAGAAAAGTATTTGAAATTAACATGACAAGACACACATACCAGGATTCTTGTTCTTGCTTAGAACCACTGTTTTGTGAATGTAGCCAGAGCGCGGGGCGCAAGATACTTTTACAAATCTATATAATATTGTCTATTACTTCATTATGTATGCATGGTATCACCAACTTTTTACAATATCATAAGATTCTGAAATTCAATGCTCCTAAATTATAATTATTCCCATCCATTAGTGTTAATCATTAACAATTATGATATAATCAGGACAAAATATTTATTCTCATCTAAACTTCAAATCCTACAATACATGCGTATCTCTATGCCAATTATGACCACACCTCTCTCTAATTTTCAGGATATTATATTAAATTATGTAATATTAAAAATTCTGAAGATTGACGTCATATGATTATTATTATTGTTAACATGAATATATATAAAAAATTATATTAGATGAGATGAAGAATGAAGTTTGGGAATATTTGTGGGCGGTGGTGGGGAATTTGATGTTCTAAGGTGTGTCGGAAATTGGAAGCTAGGGAAGAGGAAAGAGAATAAGGTTAATTGATGTTGTTGGTTTTTTGTCCCTAAACAAACATGTCACTATATAGCTACTACTACAACATTACTATAATATATATTCAAGTAAATACATGTCTATATTATGCTTTCAGATTTGATTGAAAGTGAGAATAGGCCAAACCTGACAACATTTCTGTTCAGACTTTGTCTTCCCTTTTTCTTCCTGTGTTTGACACATACACATTTCTAAGCTTGTTGAGTGAATATTCGCTTTTGCTGCCTCTTCTGCTATATATTCTACACTTTACTTCTTCATGCATTGGTAATAACCAACCCCTTTAGTTAATGCCAATCACAATGCCTCTTACTCTAAGGAACAAGCTCAAGACTCTTTGTTCTTCTGTTCATGCCTGGTCTTATGCTATTTTCTGGCGCTTTCATCCACGCAATTCCTTGTAAGCATTTTTCCCCCCTTCTCTTCTCTTCTATTGTATCACTTGAGTTTGGATATTATACTAGGGAGAAAAAGGTTTCACACTCCAAATAATTCATCTGTCACATCTTGGCAAAGAGTGCTTTCACATTTCACTGTTATTTGATCTTTCTCATCGTGGATTGCGGTGCATGTTTGAAATTCTTGTAGGTTGTTGACTGTTGAAGAAGCATACTATGAAGAGCATCTGGGAGAAGAGATTGCCAACATGCATCCACAGGCCCACTTGCTGGGTGAAGGGTACGCTCAAATTATTGTTGTGTTTAGTTTCACTATTCCAAAATTACATATTTTTCACGAAACCAGTGAGATGAAAGTGGAGATTCGTTTCAATTGCAAAGCCTAAAAGAAAGGGCTGATACAGTTTACTTGTCCTATCCAGAATTGTAGGTGAAGCTGCTTTCACGGGCAAACACAGTTGGGTGCACTCAGATGGTCAAACTCATTATTCGAATCTGTCTGGGCAAGATATTTCTGAGGTATTGCTTTCAACTGTTGAGTTTGTGCCATTTATTTCAATTCAACTTTCGATTGCTCTTGATTTTTGTCCATTTACCACTAAAGATTTTTCTTTCTTTTTGTAGGATGATTCTTGTTTGCATCAACAGTTTTCCTCTGGAATAAAGGTATTACAAGGAAGAAAATGTATTTCTTAGTAGTAGTTTTAGATTCCATATTTTTCCTCTTCACCTCCCTTTTAACATTCTTCCAATCTAAAGTATAACTATTTTTGCTAAAGTTACCACGATAAATCAAGGCCATACGAAGTATGCTTGTTTGGTTATCTTTGTTCTTCAAAGCCATGAGCAATGTATATTGATAAACATTTCTGCTTTGTAGACTATAGTGGTCATACCTGTCAAAGCATTAGGAGTGATACAGTTTGGATCCAGAAATAAGGTTAGTATCATGAAAGAACTTGAATTTGTGATATAATGCATAAATGAATTTGTGCTGGCAAGTTTTATTATGATAAAACAAGAATATGTTGCACAATAGTGTGCTGGTTTTTGTACTAAATTTAAGTGACAGATGTCGATTTATATCAGAAAGTTTTAAATGTGAATTTTATTTTAAATAAGAAGTATGCTCTTGATAGTAACTTTTTTTTGGTGATTGATAGTTTAATAATTAATATTATATTAAAACTGTTGTTTCAGCAACAGAGAACATTAAATCTGCCCTTCTCTACACATTATTTAGAGGCTTACCTATTTAAACCTTGTGTGTCTTGTAACTGTAATCAAAGTTATGACATTCCACAAAGTCAAAGCTTGACCTGATTGACAATAAATGAGGGTAGTTCTTCATCTGAAAGACTGGAAAATAGAAGTTTATACTCATGTTTCACCTGGAAGAGTATCTTAGCATGGGATCCAAATTTTTGACAAACAAAACCGTAGAACTGCATGCCCATATTGTTATGATAGGATGTTACTCGTGTGCAATGCTTTTACTCATTTCACCCTACCCATTATGTTTTTGAGTGCAGAAATATTCTTGTGGAATAGCATTCTCTTATTCTTATGTGAGCTTCCAGATTCGACATACTATGTAACATTAGCCATTTCGTTGCTAAGTAATGTGCTAGTGGTCATGCCCAATTCACTATACGTGTTCTATTGGTTCAGTATTTGTCTGCATAGAGTGTGCCTTCTCAATTTTTACTAGCTCACTTTATGTTATTTTCATCGTGGCCAATAAATAATTAGTGATCTTCTATATGTATCTACACTAGTTTATATCTGAGTGCTAATGGATTGTAGCATAAATACTTTCATTACTGCAGATTTTTGAGAGAGTGGAATTTTTGGAGCAAACACAAAGCATGCTCACAGAAATAGATGATGATGATGATACGGGTATGCTTGACATGTCAGAAAATGCAGTTTTACCACTGCTCTACCAAAATAATGATTTAAATGGGATGTTGGCTTCCGTTTCTTCTGCTAGTCCCAACGATCCCTTCCCTTCTCATTATAAAAACTATGAAGATGCAGTGGCTTCATTTCAAGGAGATTCTTCGTATCTTGGTGACCAATTGAAAGGTACCATGGAAGCACAAGTTGTATTGTCAGAAAGGAATAGTACCGATGTGCTTTTGAAGCCTAACTCTTCTACAGACAACTTAATTGCCAAAACCCCTTATCTTAGTGTATGTGATGGTGAATTATCTTCTTTTGATTTGTTGGAGCAACAATTGGTTTCCAGTGTAAGGGCACAAGATGTTGCAGATGCTTGTTTTATGAATGAAAATGCATTTGCTACCTGCAAACTTCCATTTCAGGATTCGGCATTGGTCACATTGAGCAGTACGGACGGAGGGTCATTTCAAGGAAAATTACAAAGTTCACTGGATAACCAATATTCAAATCAGTCTAGTGTTGTGACAGACGTTGAATTTTCCTCTAGTTCACATGCATTGCATGGACACTCTGAGAACATAGAACCAGTTGACATGTCAGAAGAAATTTTGAAGTTCAGCTCCATGGATGATCTTTGCCACTGGTTTGGTCCTTCTTCAGAGGACAGCATCTGCAATGCAGTAATTACATTGGATAACACCTTTTCTGAATCAACAGAATTTAATCCCATTTCCTTTGATCTGGTCGGAAGTAGTTCTTTAAATGATGTTTTATTGACAGGCCTAGCTGGGTATAATTCAAACTCAGATCGGAATGAAACATCTGTGGTTATGCATAACGCTGAAAAAGGTCCCTTGGATGTCATGGAAACTGATTTTAGCTATGACCAAGCCGATGAATGGTGGAGGAATACGCTTACACCAGTGGTGAGTGGTGTTACTGATACTGGCTTTTCTGAATGCATATCAGAGTTGAATTCTGATACTTTGCCAGGCACCCGGAAGAGATTATTCTCACAGTTAGGAATTGAAGAGCTTTTGAGGAGTGAAGCCTACAATCCCATCAATAGTTCGGAATTTGAGTGTGGGTTGTCACCCAATAAGAGGCAGACAGTAGAATCTTCATCTGTGAATGGAAGTACAATACATTTCACCAACCTTCATAGATCTGGGACGAGATCAGACTTGATGCAGCCTCTTTGTGACTTAGGCAGCACAAACAATCTTCCAAGCAAGAAAGATACATTCTCAAAATTACAAGCAGCCATTTTGATTGATGATAGCCATAGCATTAATGTTGGAAAGGCTGTTCCACAACACCCTCAAAAGCCAGAGGAACAAGCAAAGCCCACCAATAAGAGGGCTAGGCCAGGGGAGAGTACTCGACCACGGCCAAAAGATCGTCAACAAATCCAAGACTGTATTAAAGAGTTGAGAGGAATCATCCCCAATGGTGGAAAGGTAATGAAGCTTTAACTGACCTATGCTAAGAATAATCTAATATTTTTTCCAAGGGACTGTAATCATAAGAACAAAACATTATATTTCCTCTGCACAAGATGCAAAATTTGAAATTTCTAAAACTTCCTCCATTTAGCCTTTGTGATTTAAGACATACATTTATAATCTTAGCTACAATCCTTTGGTTGTGCTGCCGACTGTTTTGATACTGACATGTGTTTTCTTGGTTTGACAGTGTAGCATTGATTCTTTGTTAGACCGCACCATCAGATACATGCTTTTCTTACAAAGTGTCCTCAAGTATACAGACAAGCTACGAGAACCAAGTGAGCCGAAGGTAAACTGATCAAACCAATTTTCTAAAACATTTTATTGGATAAGAATTAAACATGTCAGAATCAGATATGATTGGCCTTGTTTGGATGTGTAGCTTATTGAACAGGAAGATGAAGTGGTTCTAAAAGACAGTGGTGTGGCTGACAGCAAAAACTGTGGCATTACATGGGCATATGAAGTGGGACACGAAACAATGCTATGCCCCATTATAGTTGAGGACATGAGTCCACCAGGCCAAATGCTTATAGAGGTATGATAGAATTGAGAGTGTATGTTTTACATATCTATCAAAATTAATGCTATGCAAAATTGAATTCATTGGCATTGCTTTGTTGCAGATGCTATGCGAGGTGCAGGGTATATTCCTTGAGATAATTGACATAATTCGGGGTTTTGGACTGAATATCTTGAAAGCCAAGATGGAAAGAAAGAAGAACAAACTATGGGCACGCTTTATTGTTGAGGTAGATCCAATATTTGATTGCAATATTACAGTACAAGTTACAGCATTTAGATGCTGACATGTGAGGTTGCAGTTTTCTTTCTCATTTGTAAGCTTTTATAAAATATTAACACTGCTTTACTCTGTGCAACAGGCAAACAGACACGTGACAAGGATAGACGTGTTTTGGTCCCTTATCCATCTTCTTCAACAAACAAACACCTCTGGCATTGATTCTTCTAATAAGCATTGGGATGCTCTTCATGCCAATAGCTTCATGTCCTAGAAACAGGATCTGTTTCTGTACATAAATTGTAGATTAGGATACACATATCAAAAACTTAGTTCCCAAGGACATGTTAGTGAAGAATATAATTCAATCAGTCTAAGCATTAATTCTCCAGTGTTTACTCAGTTTCATTTAATAATTATAATACTCCAATAGAACATTGTCTACATGTTGAAATTGTTTACACGGTTGGTTCCTTGTTATTTTGTTTACTCTAGAGAGATTCAAAGCTTTATCTTGTCAACTTTGTGTTTCTAGGGGCCAAAAGTTAGAGTGACCAAAATGAGCATCCAAATAGTCATATTTGGATTCTCTTATACATCTAGGATTTATTGTTAGATTCCTATGTGTCCATGAAGATGTTTAATAAACATGCGTGTTACATCTAGTTTACAATTGTGATATGACATAATATAATTTTAAAATTATTTCAAATATAACCACATTCAAGTGTATATACCTAAAATGATTTGGTGGTGCAGTCGTACATATCAGGTAGTTGTTAGATTTATTTACTATAAGAGTTTAATTACTAAGTACTCTTAATATAAAAAAAAATTACAGTGTTAATCAGTAAGAAATTAGAATTAAAAAAATTATTATATATGATAGTTTGTTGGACGATACTGTAAAAGTGTTTTACAGTGAGTTATTTCCCTTTACAAACACCCCTTGTCCTGCAGAAGTAGTTATAGAAAAAAGTTAGACAAAAGATCACATGATTAATGATATGGTTCTTTAGGTAGTGGTTAGATCCTTTTACGAAAAAGCTAAACAATATGCAATGATGAGATGACGAATCATCCAAACATTCTGACACAAACATTGCGAATAGTTTACTAAAAGAGGCAGCATAATATTGGTTAAGAGTAAAGACCAATATTTGGACTTGTTTTAGAAAATGCTGACTCAATAAAGTTCTTTAAAGCTCCTTTGGATCGTTGGTTTGTCTTTCCAATTAGAATTTAGAATTAGAATGTGGATTAAGTGCTCTACAATGTTATGGACCCACATGCATCTCAAGAGCTCTGAAAGCTTTTGTTTGAAATGGAAGTTTTACTCATGACCTAATTCATTCACTGAACCTTTTTGTTAACTAGGGAATCTAAGGTATATCCCGTTAGATTGTGTTTCTATTATGCATTAGTTAACACGACCAAAGGACATCGATCTACTTCTACTTTGATTTCTTTGGATTCTTTGAAGAGAGTTAATACATAATTGAGGAGATTTTAATTGAATGAGTTACGAGTCAACTTATATAAAAGATTTTTTTTATCAACAAGAAACGAATAAATAAATAGGAGGTATTTCAGGAATACCTCAATCTTTATATAAAAAACCTACATGGGTCTCTAATCATTAGACTTCCTTACAACAATTAAGAAACCTAAAAGCATATACCTATTACTCATGCCAACTGCCTCCTAGAAAAATTGACTAACATCATACAGATTAAAGGTTCAAGGCACTAGTCAGAATATGAAAAACTTACACCACACACTTTAGTTATTACCCATAGCCAGGCCTTTATCTGAGCCAAAGTGAAGATTTCAATGTGGTCTATCCTGCCACCTCTGAAAATTCGCATATTCCTGTGTAACTACAACTCTCCTACAACTGCTAACCAAACACTTCCCCATATTTGATTAACACTATCATTGACACTGCTCAACCTGAAGCTTCTGAAATGGTTTTTTGACTCCCTATGATCCATTGATACAAACCCCATCCACTCAAAACACTTGGACCACATGAGCCAAGCTACTCTACAAGTACAAAAAAGGTGAGACGTGGTTTCCTCCTCTTCCTCGCATAAACCACACACATTAGAAGTCGTACAAATCCCCTTTCTAACCAAATTTGCTTTAAATGCTATTTTATCTTCCAGAACCCGCCATGCTGTAAGATGTGAAGATGGTTGTGCCTTTAGCCTCCATAGAGTCTCATACAACTCCCTTTCCACCCCCTGAACATCTTCTTCAAGAATTTTGTACGCAGATTTAACCGTGAACCCACGTGACTCTTTGCCTTTCCACGCCCAAGAATCCTCTTTATCCCTTAGCCCCCAAAATTTGCATCAACTGTTGTTCCTAACCATTCCCATTCAAACAAATTCCTTCTCTAGTCTATCTTCCAAGTCCACTCAGAATTTTCTGACCTCTCCCCTGCTTGCCATATGGAAGACTCCTTGGTAGAGCAAATAGTAAGCAATCTCGGAAAGGCGTCCTTGAGATTCATGTTGCCCACCCATCTATTCTCCCACAACCTTACCTCTCTCCCATTCCCAACCTCCCAAGAGAAAGTATCCTCAAAACTAATTTTCCATTCGTCAAGATATCAAACTTCCTTCAGGTCCCTCCACTAGAGGGAGTCAGAACAGCTTCTTCTGTGATGCCGGAGTTCCCTCCAACCTCCATATTTTGAATCAAGAATTTCTTCCCATAAACCCGTCTTTTCATTGCCCAACCTCCATATCCACTTTCCTAACAAAGCGATATTGAACCGCCTTATATCAATCATACCAAACCCTCCCATCTCCTTTGGCTCACAAACCTTTTTCCACGATGCCCACGCTATTTTCCTGCACTCCGAACCCCATCCCCACAGAAAGTTCCTCTACAACCTCACTAATTCCTTCATCACCATAATCGACACTTTATACAATGACAGAAAAAACAGAGGCAGAGCGGACAACACCGATTTAATCAATCATAGTCTACCTGCCTTAGATATAAACTTACCTTTCCATCTACTTAATCTTTTCCTCACTTTTTCCACCACTTCTTCTCAGAACTTTCTTCTTTTATGACAACCACCTACCAGCAAGGCCAAATATTTAAACGGAGTCTTCATTGTTTCACCATTCAAAATAGCCGTGAACTGTTGTACCAGCAGGGAGCTACATCCGATCCCTCCAAAACTACTCTTTTGAAAATTAACCTTTAAGCTTGAGGCTAATTCAAAGCATTTAAAAATAACTTTGATAACAAGAATACTCTGAGCTTTTGTCTTGCAAAAAAACGTGTCATCTGCGTACTAAAGCATGTTAACCTTTATGGACTTTCTCCCGACCTCCACACTTTCTAACAACTCTTTCTCAACTGCCTCCCTTATAGCTCTTGCTAAACCCCCGACCGTTATGAGGAAAAGAAAAGGAGCTAGGGGGTCTCCTTGTCTCAACCCCTTCCTTGGTTTGAACTCCTTAGTGGGACTCCCATTAACTAACACAGACATCGAAGATGACTCAAGACAAGCTCTTATCCAGCCAATCCACTTGCCACAGAAACCTAGCCTCTCCAACATATAATAGATAAACTCCCAAACAACTAAGTCGTACGCCTTCTCGTAGTCGACTTTGAAGAAAACATAGCTGCCCTTCGTCCTCTTGACTTCTTCTAACATTTCATTTGCTATTAGAATGCTATCCAGAATCCCTCTACCGTCCAAGAATGCAGACTGTCTAGCATCAATCACCTTATGTAACACTTTCTTCATCCTCAGGGATAAAATTTTTGCCACAATTTTGTATAAGCATCCAACCAAAGAAATTGGTCTAAAATCCTTCAGATGTTGTGAATTATCAACTTTAGGGATCAAAGAAATAAAAGACGCGCTCGTCCCCCTTGGCCATCTTTCATCATTCTCAAAACTGTGAACTGCTCTTACGATGTCATCCTTAATCTCTTCCCAACAGAACTTAATGAACCCGAAATTGAATCCATCAGGCCTCGAGCTTTTGTCATTATCACAACTCCACACTGCCCTTTTAACTTCCTCTTCAGAAATCCTTCCTACCAACAGAATGTTGTCTTCATCTGTAATTTTGTTGAACCCTGTCTTATCTAACCTTACCCTTTGGCATACTTCTCCGAAAAACCTTTCTTTGTAGTACTCTTTGACCTTCTCCTGTACCACACCCTTTTCCTCATATCACTAACCCTTGTCTCTCAGCCCGTATAAATCATTTCTTACTCTTCTCCACTCAATGACCGAATGGAAATACTTTGTATTCAAATCCCCCTGCTTCAACCATCTAAGACGAGCCTTCTGATGTAGAATAACTTGTTGACTGTGATTATTACGTCTCTACTCTAATAAAAGCCACTTTCTCTCTTCCCTTCCTACCTCATCCAACTCATTTTCATCATCCTTTTCATTGAGCTCTCGAATTCTCCTCTGCATATCCTCCCCCTGCTGGAAAACGTTGCCGAAGACCTCTCTATTCCAAACTTTTAAATTGGATTTCAACTTCTTCAACTTCTCTTTAAAAACGAATATCCCACTTCCTTGCATTTCATAACTAGCCCATTTATTACGAACAAAAACCTTAAACCTGCAGTCCTTAAGCCAAACATCCAAATTTCTAAATGGTTTCGGACCTCAGTCTGTGGTGGTTGTATTCAAAACCAAAGCACGATGATCAGAAACCGACCTATTTGTGACCTGGTACCTGCTGTTCGGCCACTTGTCCAACCATTCTTTCGACACTAGAATCCGATCAATTCTACTCTTTATCAAACCATTTGGTTTGTACCACGTATATTTCCTTCCTGCCATCGAGATATCTAACAACTCTGAGCCTTCAACAAAATCATTAAACCGTCTCATTTCCCTGCAGTGGTCACCATCCAAACCCACGTTCTTTCTTTCTCCAACCCTCCTGATAGAGTTAAAATCCCTAACCACGCACCATGCCTTTGTGTTTAACTCCCTTCTCCTCTCTCGAACCTCGTCTCACACTACTATTTTGTCTGACAGAGAACCAGAGTTGTACATATTGACCAAGGTAACCTGAAAAGCTTCTCCTAACCTCCACCCTCCTTCAATAATAGTGTAATTATGCCCGTTCAAAACCTTACGAAGCAGAAAATTTTTTTTCCACCACATCATAATCACCCCTCCAACATTATTAACGTTCCCATTCTCCACCCATTCTACCTTGTTTGTACCCCACATTTTGAAAATGTCTTCCATTCCCAGCTCCTTACTCTTTGTCTCTTGTAAACATACCACATCCACTTGTTATTTTTGAATCAACTCGCGCAGATACTTCTTTTTGTTGTTACCCCCTACTCCTCTTATACTCATACTAATTATCTTCATCATTAGACAAATTGTTCTCCACCCTGCTTGTGCTCACCCTCCTAATAGACGCCTTATCTCTAACCTCCAACGCATGTAACCGACCTATAACAATATTATATAAAAGATATGACAACATTTTCAATCAAAAACCTTTAACACATGAGTTTGTAGATATTTTAACTTATATATTATCTATTTCACTCGTCTCCACTCAATGCAAGACTCTCAAATCTATACTTTAACTCTCACCATCTTAATCTTTAAGTGTGACTTCTTATTACACATTACAAACTCTATCGGAATCCAAATGTTCTACCCAAAATTCCTTACTTATATAATACTTCAAGCAAATGATGTCAATTGTTGGGACAACTCAATATTCACTACTGTAAAAAATGATAGTTTTTCAAGCAGTACAACAACAATTTTAAAATAGTCTATGAAACTATGGTTAAAAAAAATTCCATATAGACAACAGTCTAAGCCGTTGTCTATAATTTTTAATATAAATGAAAATTTTTAGGAATAACCATTGTCTATTTTTTGTCTTGATAAACGACGTCTTATTCTCTCAATAGTTTAAAATAAAAACAAAAACCTGAAACATATAGATGACAATTTTGGTTCAAACCATTGCCTAAGATGTGACATAATTGAACAAATGCAAAAAGTGACAATATAGACGATGGTTTTTTTTATAGAAGACAATTTTGATATGAATTGTTGTTTATGTGGCGAATTGTTTTTTTAGTTTAGTTTGATTATTTCATTTCCTGTTCTTTGTTAACCTGTATTAACTAAACCTCAGGCTGATTATAGAATATAATAGAAAAACATATAAATACTCATAAAGTAATAGAAATTAACCACATCAAATGAAATTATAAATTATTATGTAAAGTGAAAATTTTTATACACTAAAAGCATATAAACTAAAACTAACACTAATCAACGTAAGGTTTAACAATTGTAATTATCATCACACCCTTTCGATTGTTAATTGCACTACAATTCAATATCAATGAAGACTTAATAAAGATATTTATTTCACACACAAAAGAAGATAAGAAATTAGTTAATAAAAATTACAAATAACCTTTAGGTGCAACCATACAGGCTTCTGGGACTTTGCACTTGGTGGACCTCTCAAAATGTTATATCCATTATATGAGCTATTAATAAAAAAAACACGTTAGGGTCAGAAACAACGAATCCCTTTATGATAAACAAATTCATTTTACAAGTTCGTTATTACGGGTAGTTCCTACAAAGGATCAGATTAATGACGTATACAATACTTGAATTCTCGATGTAGATGCTACATAGTTAGTTCTCATCCTTCAAATACTACGGGTATAATAGGAGCATCCATCAACAAAAGGATCACCTTAAGATGATCATCTCGTAGCTATTGAGAACGAATCAAATCAGATGGTTCTATTTCTTATTCTTAATGTTTCCGATCTCGGTTCTATAGGAACAAGTCATAGAGATTGAGAAAAATAGATCAT
Source organism: Phaseolus lunatus (assembly GCA_013389735.1). Classification (NCBI taxonomy): domain Eukaryota; kingdom Viridiplantae; phylum Streptophyta; class Magnoliopsida; order Fabales; family Fabaceae; genus Phaseolus; species Phaseolus lunatus. The sequence continues at coordinate 13,876,014 of CM023863.1, forward strand.
TCACAACCACTGATGAAGGCTTCCTCGAGGAAACGTTTAAGTAATATACATATGTAAGTTGATAATGTAATTACCAATCCACTATTTTGGTTAAGACACTTGAGTGACTTCTTTTACAATGAGTAGAACCACGTAGCAATGTGACCATTTAAGGATATCACAAGTAACTTCCAGTGACGTCAACATTGAAAAAACCATTAGTATAACCACAAGTGATGGAGTACTTATAATTGACAACTTAAAAATTGTACTTACTCATTAATATAAGGTGCAAAATATATATGTTTTCCCCATGTAATAAAGCAGTTGGTGATGTATGTTCGGGTTTCAATTTTCTTATTTTCTAAAGGATTAATTAATTGGGGACCCATGAATCCATAAACATCCTCTTTCCTCTCATTAATAATTACTTTAGACATATAACTACAAGTATAATTAGTTAAAGCATAATCAATGATTTAATTATAAAGTAGAATGAAATAATGTTTAAGAGTTTTACATCATCAAGAACTAAATGACTGATATATTAAGCTCCTGGTTGCCAGCTGCAACCTCTAATAAAAATGTGCATATATAATGGGATGTCATTGTTTCTTCCAAAAACCGTAGAGTCCCACGGAACCTCCGTTAGGTTTGTAACTATTGCCACAACAACATTTAATTATGCGACTATAGGATTGTTAGTCGAAACAACTTGCCTCTTTCTTTGAAGACTTGGTTTCCGACGTTGTTGCTGCAAAATAAACAACATTTTCAATAAATTAAATGCACAAATGTATTAATACATAAATAGAAATTAATAATTACAATTTATTTTTTATTGAGTTTTGGAATACATTGAACGAAGTGTCTGGGCTAGGCTACAAATGTCTGAAAGGCTTATACCACCGTAAATACCTCATTTGTTGGCACGTGAATTGCAACATTAGCAATGCGTACTTTCTCGACCATGACCTTCACCATATAAGGGGAGAGAATCACAATATGTAAAATAGTGGTCCTTTCAAAGACTTTCCTTAAGGCCACCAATCGAGAAGTGAAACCATTCTCCACAAATAACTCACATTGGCTTATCGAGCCAATGTCATTCCCCGATGGATTATCAGTTTCACAACACCCCTTTGTGCTAACTCTAATGGTAGGAGCCACAAAGGTTTGTTGGGTAGGAGCTATTTGTTGTGATAAGGTTAGGAGGTGTTGCTCAAACTCCTGCCTTAGCTTCTGAGTAACCTCCTGTGTCACCTCTTGCTTGATCTGATGCCTCAATTGAATAATGGCTTCTTGACTGGATGCCCCAGAGGAGTAATGTCGTGATGAAGTTCTGAAGAACTAACGAATGCCAACCCCTAATCCTACAACATGCATACGACTAGGGTGCTTAAGTCATCCAATATAGCAATAACAAGTATATCTTGACAACATGAGGGATAAAAGTAACTTGGGAGTTTTTCTCAACTAAGAAATCTTGCAAGACCCAAAAATTATATAAATATTTCATATTATGTTGCAGAAATACCTAAATCATATGATGAGAAAAAAATTATCTTACAATTTTTTCTAAGACTATCCATGATTGCTCAAAACTATATCCACCCGATTTTTTTAGACGAGCTTGCTTCTATTTCTGGTGACAAGAAAATGGTGATGGAGGTTGAGTGGGCCCTGTATCATCCTCATAACTAGTACCAAGTTGTGCTTTCTCCTTATCCCTTATCATAGCTTCTTCAAAGCTTAGAATAACCCCGACAAGACAATAAGTACGGAGTAACATTTCGTGAACAAATAACCTTAGCTTTTGCCCTAACACCCTGTCATAATTGAAACAAACAAAGTGAATCACCTAATAATGAATTTATTTTTGACCTTTAATTTGAATGAATATCTAATTGTACTAATCTTCCACTTCTCAGCTTCACGGCTTTCAACAAATAAATGAAAAGTCTCCTTGTCAATGTTGGCGTACCTTGAAGAAGAATTTTGACCTTTTTTCGGTCAAAAAATGTATGTCAACTTCATTTTTGACTTAAACTGACAAAATTTAATGACGACCAAAGAAAGAACCTTTGATTTCAAGGTCTCTACATTAGGGATATCAAAATGTATTTTCAAGAGAATACCATGAACTGTTAATTACTATTTAATATAAAAAAACCAAATATATGATAATAATAAGATTGTATACATCAACAAGATATCCTGCCAGATCATGGTCTGATTGACCTCAGACACATAGGCTCACAAAGGTACTAAAATAAAAATTTTCTCACGTGCTAAGACTCCAAAATAGTTATTGAATATGTTTGCATTAGGAATAAATGCCACCCCAATAGTGTCATCTATAGTTAATGGTGTCCTGCCACCACTAGCATGTCTAAATGAGAGAGACCTGAGTCTAATAGCTCCTCTCGTAGATCTGGCGGAGGTGATGTTAGAAGAAAATGAAATCTAATTAATCATCAACTGCATCATCTTGATTAATCATCATTGATGTAAATGAATGAGAGTCACTGATATTGACATTACACAATTCATCATCATTAACCTAGTGTTTTTTTTTTTGTGCAAAACAACATACCAATGTTCTGATGTAGGATCTTTGACATGGAAAACCTGAGATGCTTGATGTGCCATGATAAATGGCTCATCCCGATAACCTATCTTTTGAAAGTCAACTAATGTCAATCCCGATTCATCAATTTTTACAATACTCTTATTATCAACCCACTTACACTTGAAAATTGGAACAAAAAAAAACTTAGTATAACCTCCTAGATCACTTCTATTACACCATAATATGACATTGATCCAACTACAAGATTTTCATCTATTGAAGTGGAGAATTGGATTGATCCAGCTTCAAGAGTGACTCCACTATTTTGAATTGTAGCTTTTTCATCCAAAGACTTAGTATAAAATGATCAATTTTCATTTCATAATATGAACCAGAAAAGACATCAAAATTTAATACATATGCCAACCAGATCAAGATTTCAGATGTCTTTTGAATCTTTCAAAACATCGTCTTAAAAACTATAATAATGACAAAAAATAAAATAAAAAAATTACCCTAAAACTCCTAAAAAACTAACTAACCTAGTTGAGTGATGGGAAAAAACGCACGCGGAAGCAACACACATAATCACGAAACAATGCAAGAAAATAAACAACACAAGATTTAATGTGATTCGGTCGCCAATTGCATCCTACATCCACACGGGCAACTATTATGTTTTCATTTCTTTCCTGTTGCACCCCAATTACAATTACAACGATCTCTTTAATAGAGATAAAGGAGACACAATGATTAAGTCCACTCACTAAAACATGGTGTCTACTCAGCCCAACCCAATTAGTCTTGGCTTCATACCCAACAATCTCCCACTTGAAACTACGGAACAATGTTCACCTGCGCTTCAACTGTGTACATGTACTTCTGTAATCTGTCACTGCAACTCAATGTTCCACCACTAGTTGCCACCAGCCTTCTTAATCATTTTGAAGGCTTCATTGAAACTCCCTTGAATTTCAACACGTCAGTCATAACTGAAACTGTCACTGACCCATTCTCTGTTCCTACCGGCTCCCACTTGCAAGAATTGCCGGATCCTAGAACAACCTGAGAACAAACACTCTTCATACTCAACAAGTAGTTTTCTGAAGATGTTTCAACAGCTGGAATACTAGTTCTCCTAACCCACTGTCGTACAGGGACCTTAGCTGAAACACAACCCATGCTCCCACTGCCATAAGTACCTTTGACTGGTCTACCTGAACCTTTCCATGCTCGTTCATCCTGAATCTGACCTGTGGCTCTGGGTTTCTCTCTTGAAAAGACAACCCTCTTTTGCCGACGATATTCTGTGAACCGAACTTTGTTTATCTTATGAACTGGGACGGTCACTCCCTCAGATGGTAATTCGACCATATACAACAAACCTCTCTTTCTTCCGTGGGCCATGACAAGATTTTCCTTGATGACCTTCCACTGCTGATTTCCGAACTTCACTTCATGTCCCTGTTCGTCCAATTGCCTAATAGAAATCAAACTTTTTGTCAAGCTTGGAACAACTCTGACATCCTTCAAAGTCCAGAAACCGACTGGCGTCTTCAACACTATGTCACCCATGCCCGTAACATCAAGAGTTCTATTGTCTGCTAGTCTTACCTTTCTAAAGTCTCCAATAACCAGATTCTGCAATGCTTCACTGCCATCGCACTGCACATCCGTGTTGTCTCGCTCACCGCAAGCACCTGCACCTATTCGCCGTGAAAATGCGATCCGCTGTCGCCCCCCGCGAAACCCTAGCTTTGGGACGTCGCTGCTGCCCCTGCGAAACCCTAGCTTTGGGATGTCGTTGTAGCTCTTGCAAAACCCTAGCTTTGGGATGCCGCTGCCGCCTCTGCGAAACCCTAGCTTTGGGATGTCGCTGCAGCCCCTACGAAACCCTAGCTTTGGGACACTGCTGCCGCCCCTGCGAAATCCTAGCTTTGGAACGCTGCTGCTGCCTCTGCGAAACCCTAGCTTTGGGATGTCGTTGCAGCCCATGCAAAACCCTAGCTTTGGGATGTTGCTACCGCCTCTGCGAAACCCTAGCTTTGGAACGCTGCTGCCGCTACAATTTTCACGTCTCGTCGATTAATTTCTGCTGATCGGATCTCTAGTGTTTAAATGAACCAAGCTCTGATGCCACTTGGTGAGAAAAAACGCACGCGAAAGCAACACACATAATCATGAAACAATGCAAGAAAATAAACAACACAAGATTTAACATGGTTCGGTCACCAACTACAACCTACACCCACACGGGCAACTATTAGGTTTTCATTTCTTTTCTGTTGCACCCCAATTACAAGTACAATGATGTCTTTAAATAGAGATAAAGGAGACACAATGATTAAACCCACTCACTAAAACATGATGTCTACTCAGCCCAACCCAATTGGTCCCGACTTCATACCTAACATGAAGGAGGTATAGAAAGCTGCTAAGGCGTGGAGCAGGTGGGTGGGATGTGAACGAGCAAGACCCAACTCGCTTTGTCACTCAAAATTCAAAAAACTCAATGAAGAAAACAAATAAAACGCTAAAATCTAAAGAAACACAACAAAGAAAAAAAATTATAAGCGACAAAGACAATGGAGAGCAGAGATAACACTCAACAAAGACAATAAAGAGCAGATAGCTAAAAAACAACAACAGTGGAAAAAAAATGTGAAGGGAGAAAAGTTGGAAAAGACATGTCAATAAGTCCATAAATAATAATTCTTAGATCAAAATTGTCGTTAAAGAGAATTTTTAATTTTAGGCGACTATTCCCTCCAAAATCATTACTTATTTTCAATATATATATACACTACGCTTCTCTAATAAATTCATTGTGTATATATTAAGTTTTTCTATAAGTGACTGTTGCCATCATAATTTTCTTCTAAATATTACTTTATTTCTCAAAATTGTCAGACAAATTGACGTTTATAGACGTCGTTAGACAGATTTTTTACAGTAGTGATTATGTCCATGAAATTAGGAACACAAGATAATAGTGGGAGGTATCTTATTTGTCAATTACAATTGATTTGATCAACACTGCACAATCAAATTGGTTATTCCTTATAGTAAGTTGCATTTTTAGGCATAGTAGCTTGTTTGTTTGCAATACGTCTGCAGAAGTTCAAACTGACAAATGGCAAATAAAAGATTACACTAATGGTATTATAATATGGTGTATATTTTAATATGTCTTTTAATAGCTGTATCTTTGAACCCCTTTATTAGAAAATTTTAAAATTATATAGATCTAACATGTATGATGTGATATCTATGATTCCCACATATATCCGGACGCATGCTTTGTACGAATACTTAACTATAAAGTAGGCAAATACATTTATGTTGCTGCAACTGACAATTTTAAAACTTGATTAATTAAGAACAAATTAGGACATGAAGAGAATGGTGACACAATAACATATATACATATTTATGTAAGCAACTTTTGATAGTTGGATTGACTTTTCAAAAATAGTGCGCAAACACCAAAAAGGAGTTAGATAAGGGCTCTCCCATATATATATATATACATACCTGTCATTTCAAAAGGCTAAGAGAAGATACGACCAATATGGTGTCCCCATATATTGTAAATTCCCAGAATCCTAATTGGCCAGAAAATTGTTTTAAGGTACAAAGTCCTACTCATGACCTAATTCATTCCGTGTTGCTTCCTATAATTCCTAATTTTGTTATCCATATTTAGACAGCAGAAAAAATGATCTGATAACAGGGCCACTGAGAATCAGGTGACGGCTGTGTGCGGTACAACAGGCAAGCAATGCTAGAGATGGTGGACCAAGTCACTATGCTACTATGAGATTGGATATCAAAGGTGCTACCCCATATTCTGGTTTTAATTAGGTCACCTAAAGAAAAAAACTTCATGTGAACATGGCCTAAAATATGTGGAAGTGCATGCCTATGTAAATTAGGGGTGGAAGTGACACCATATGTTTAATAGGTTTTTAATTCATCTAAAAATACTAATGCTTGCATCCACAATTTGTGCCAGACAGCACATAAAAGATGAACACAAAAATATCATCTATAGAATTTTGAGTTTTCTTTTTGTGATCAAAATAATTAAGAAAGAAAACCAACTATGTACATCTAGAATCTTGTAGTTTTTCTTTTACTATTTGGTGTCCAAATATCCTTCGTTAAACAATACGTAGTTGCTTGTATAACAGCAATAATACTCAAATATGCAACTTATTGTCCGTTTATAACATACATGTACGTAAAAAAAATTCTTCTTTAATCTCTTTTATTGGTAAAGAGACATCGCCAGCAATTTGCACCACCTAGTTACAGATTTTTTAGAAAAGAAAAGGTTGATCTGAGTAAGTTAATGTGTATGTATGTGTGTGTGTGTGTATATATATATATATATATATATATATATATAAATATATATATAAATTTATAAGAAACTGTAAACAAGGTATGAACATAGTAAAAATATTCTGACATAGTGACTCTTTGATCATACGTAAAAAAATGCTTAATTAGTGTTGATTGTATTAATTTGATGAGTGTCAGATACACAGTTTTCTGACATAGGACCCATGACTTCTCAAGACAATATTATTCCATTTTGATGTAAGTAATGGCACATTAACTTTACTATTCACCATTACATCTTCAATACTGACAGCATGAGCTGAAAAACCCTTTAAGTTGAGATAATGCATTATCTTGGTTAGGTCAAGTCCTAGCTATTTTTGTTTGATCGATACAACTTGCATTAAGTTACGTGCTTTCTGTTTTTCTGCAGGCACGTGCATAGTATATAAATACATTAAAACATGGCCATCTATGCATATATTAGGCCCAACAATTGAATTGGAACATTTTACTACTGAAAAAGATAGAACAATAGACTTGAGTGGGATAGTGTCAGTGTGCTCTTACACATCAGTTACGTCTTAAGAATAGAATATAAGTCTACCAACTTATAGAAAGTTAATGGACACAAGCCCTCCTTTTTTCACTGCAATTAAAAATATTTTTTATTTTACATCAAATTGAGGCATCCAACACTTGTCCTCTTTTATAAATGCAAGGTTACTTCTCTAGCTCTAACAAAGTTTTTGTGTGGCATAAGGCATTTGATTAAAGCCTTAGTCACTGATCTTGGTCTAACAATATATTTTCCAGAACCCTTGCTGATTTAACAGATACACAACATTAGTGTCAAGAAGATGGCTCGTGGCAAGGAAGCGACAAAAGAAGTAGAATGGAGGATCAAGGTAGAAGATGACACATTGAAGAGCAAGGTGGTTGGTTGCATGTGGGCAGTTACAGCAGGTTTGGCTTTGAAGCTGTGCAAGTTTGTGAAGAAAGCATGGGAGTTGGGTGTGAATGACCCAAGAAAATTCATCCATTGCTTGAAAGTAGGGATTGCTCTTTCAGCTGTCTCTCTCTTCTACTATTGGAAGCCTTTGTATGATGGCGTTGGAGGAAATGCTATGTGGGCTGTCATGACTGTGGTTGTAGTGTTTGAATACACAGCTGGTAGGTAGAAATTTAACTGCAACACTTCTTATGACATATATTTCCCTCGTGATATGTAACCAGTGACAATCAAATTGCAGGTGCAACGATATATAAAACTGTTAACCGAATGTGTGGAACTTCCCTTGCTGGATTTCTAGGCATTGGTGTACATTGGGTAGCTAGTAGAGCAGGAGAACAATTTGAACCAATAATTGTAGGAGTCTCTCTCTTTCTTTTAGGTATAGTCATCAACAAAATAAAGTTTTATGTGCATATACATACACAATTAATATTGAATGTGTTACACACTTGATGGTAGCTAATTAATTGGTGTGTGCTTGTTCAGCTTCAGCAGCAACATTCTCCAGATTCATCCCCACCATAAAGGCTCGTTTTGATTATGGTGCTATGATATTCATCCTCACTTTCTGCCTGGTGTCAATATCGGGTTATCGGGTTGATGAGTTGCTGGTTATGGCACAGTACAGGATGTTCACCATTATAATTGGCAGCATATTGTGCATAATTGTCAGCCTCGTCATTCGCCCCATCTGGGCTGGTTTTGAGCTCTTTGTTTTAGTCACGGGGAACCTCGACAAACTGGCCAACTCCTTACAATGTCCGTTTTCAATCTTGAATTGCATATTACAATCATTCATGTTATGTTCTTGCACTGACAGAATATAAATTCTTAAAATTTCCCAGTCCCATGTATAATGTATAATATTGTGTCGCATGTGTTTCAGGTTGTGTGGCTCAGTACTTTGATGGCAGTGAAACCCCGGATGAAGACAGTGATAAACAGTTGCTAGGCTACAAGTGTGTGCTAAGTTCCAAAGCAACAGAAGAATCTATGGTATACATACTTGTAACTCTGACTTTTTTCTTTGTAAATTTTTATTTATTTTACGTAGATAGTTTTTACATACATGAATAAAAAAAGGATCAAAGCTTAATGAATGAAAACAAAATCAATGCAAAACTTAAAATTACCCTGGTATCTATAGTGTGACTAAACAATAATGGTTACTGTAGGCAAACTTGGCTAGATGGGAGCCTAGTCATGGTCGCTTCAACTTTCGTCACCCATGGAGGCAATATGTTAAAATTGGAGCATCAATGCGTAGTTGTGCTTCTTGCTTAGATGCTCTTATTGGATGCATAAACTCAGACAACAAGGTAATATATACCTAAATATCTACGAGTAATGTCTTGTTATTTTTCATTTTCTGGCTTCCTGTCTTTTGCATTCCCTTATAGTATTTTCTTAACAGTCGTGTATGTAATTTATATCTATCAAATCTTCGAAAAAATCTCAAGGAAACCGTTCAATTGCAAATCTGGTTTTTTCATATGTAATTGATGAGGTAACCATGTTATAATTAACTCAGATTGCTATATGAGTATATACTAGTAAAAACTTTGATACATGTAAATGAGCTTCATTAGTTTACTTGATTAATTTGAGCAGGCTTCGGATGAGATGAAGAAGAACATGAGAAGCATCTCCATGAAAGTGGGTGCAGACTGTGCGAGTGTCATAAGAGAGGTAGCAAATACAATGAGGAAGATGAGAAAGTCCTCAAAACTTGATATTCGGGTTACAGAGATGAATAGTGCTGCAGAAGAGCTTCGAAGTTTATTAAGTTGTTATCCAAACACGGTTAACGCACCGTCACATAATGCAAAACGCAGTACACAAACAGAAACAGCTCCATCTGATATTCCTCTAGCTGCAAAAGTAGAAATCTCACTTATGCAAATTGTTCAAGTTGTAACAGTAGCTTCTTTGCTTATTGAAATTGTTGCACGTGTGGAAGGCATTGTGGAAGCTGTTGAAGAATTATCAGATTTAGCTAATTTCCAACCAGAAATGTGTGTGAAATCCAAACAACATTCACCGGACAGCAAGATCTCCCCAGACCAACAGAATGATGAGGAAACCGACAGAACACTCCAAATGGTGTGAAGACACATGACATCATTTGCACACTCTTTGATCCATGAATATATATGAATAGTGTATATGAGATCAGAGACCTAATCAACACGTGTAAATTTACCCTTTAAAATCCAAATCTACCCTCCTTGTAATTTTGTTTATGTCAATCATACATGTGTTCCTAACAATTATGGACCCGGATTTGTATTATGTTCTTGTTTAATAAGCAATGCCACTTTTATAAGCATCGTTCACAAATCACAAATATCAAAACATTTGCTACGTACGTCAAGATGTTGCATGCAGGGTGTGAAGAGGGATTAGATTCATCAAATTATATCATAAGAAAAAACATAAACTAAAGTCAAAATGATACCATTATTCTCCACATTCTAGCATTTTTGTTTTACCAATTTAGACTCTTAACACCTTTTTGAATTTATTAATGTTTAATTATATTACATCAATTTTTTTATCAAAAAAAAAATGATACGCACACTATATACAAGAGACGCTAAGGGTGTCTTAATTTTTTATATACACTTGACAAACAAAACTTGGAATGGAAAGGTCTCTGGGCTGCGCTAGTATGGAGCATCTAGGAACAACGTTGTTTTCAACCAAGGCATAGTTGATGTTGAAGAAATCTTTCAGAGGTACAACTCAAAGCTTGGTTGTGGCTAAAATATAAAGTAGCCGGTTATAATCATTCCTTTGTGGATTGGGTTTTGAATCCCATCCCTTGCATTAGAAGCTTCAGGTAGGGGTATGAGAGGGGTGGTTAGGGTTGTCGGTCAAGGAAAAAGATGCAGAAAGATCAGATGCAGCAATTCTTGTTGTAGCAAGCAGAGGTAATTCATGGTGATGGCTTTGCAGAATTCTAGTCTTGCCTTGAATTTTAGTCCTGTAGAATAGTTTGTATCTTGAGCAGGGAAGCAATAAGGTTTATAGGATGGAAACATGCTTGTGTGGCACCTTGTTAAAGCTGCTATCGTGGGCAGAAAGTATGATTATGCTCTTATGAAACTGAGTGAGAAGAAGGGGCTAGGGAGGAGGTACTTATATATAATTGCACGAGAATATTTTAAATATTTCATATTTAAATGATAATATTATAATAATAAATAAATTATATATATTAAATTAATTTTTTTAACATATATTAAAATTAAATCAATTAAGAATGATGGTAGAGTCAATTATAATTATAAATCAAATTATCTCAATGATAAGTAAATACATCAAATAGACCAAAAATAAAAATATTATGACCCAAATTAAAAATAAGTGTTTGAACCTGATTTATATTTATTGTCATAACAAAGTACAAAGATATTGAGAATTGTCTTTTCTGAAACTTAAAAGGCAGGTTTGATTCAGAAGAAGTCAAGTTCATTCCAAGAATAAATATTTTATCACAAATATTTTTTTCCAGTAACATTCTTCCCCAAGTGAATTACCTGTAATTTTGTTCCATTGCAAAGTCCATTGGCTTGATCAATATTTCTTATAAGCTTTATTGGAACTCTAACTTTTAATTTAACACAATGATTTGGAATTTCCTAGCATTTGATATCATTCAAATATTCTGTCGTAAACCACTCAGCTTGAGCATTGTCTTGTTCATCAAATTGGCAAGGGGTGTTTCATACCTGCAAAAATAAAGCATATGAATCTTTTAGATACAATATCCATTAGGTACTAATGAAGAAAGTAATTTAAAAAATCATGTATTCATGTAGCTGCTTTATACATGTTAACCACATAGAAAATGGTAAATATATTGTTCCAAAAACAGCAAGTCAGAACTTAAATATATACTCCTACATGTATGCATAATATTGGAGAACACTATATGACATTTTCATATTATTAAATAAAGACTTTTGACATAGTAATTGTCACATAACGTAGCATCTCATGAATTATAGGAAATACTGTTATAGAATAATGCAACAACTTCATTACTTTTGACCAAGTCTATTTAATGCTCAATCCATACAACAATTTTGCAACAATTTCATAGGAAATGTAAAATAAATTCCAGAACAAAAGAAGTAAGATGTATTGTTAAATTTAAAGCTTTATAACAGAAGAAATACTCAATAAAAGAACATAACATACTAAAAAACAATACAAAATGGACTACATAGCTGCTTTTCTTTGGGTGCTATAATATGAGTGTTGATCAATATTGTATTTAATGTCAACACATCTCAATTCGCACAACACGTTAAATGCATTATTGCAAAAAGTAAAAAATAAAAGAGAAATCTCAATATAACCATGGACAATTAATAAAATCATGAAAATATTCAAAATTATGAAAAATGATTGAGTACATGTCATAACTTTTATCTCAGTAGTTTAAAGAAATATACAGCTGAAGTTAATAGTTATAGAACAAATAAGATAGAATAATATGATACAATAAATTTAATTAACCAAAGTTCTATTAATTTTTGGTGACTGTGCTGCTTGTTTTTGTAAACAAAAAACCATACACCTGTCTGAATGCACTAAAACAATTAGTTATTTTATTTTAAATAATCTTTTAATAATTAATTTAATGTTTTAATATTTTAAGTAATATATACTGTATATTGAAAGAATCTTCGTATGCAATGAAATAGACACATTTGAAGTCTGATCACTTTATTTAGGAAGCATTATGTAACAACACATGTGTAAAATATTATAATACAGAACCTATGTAAAGTATAATAGCTTCCTATTTTCTGTACTAAATATCCCCTTCTTTCTTACTAAGTACAATGAAGTTCTTGCATTAAAAGCATCCAAAAGAAACAAATTTATCAAACCAAAATTATAGACAATTTAAATTATGAAATTTATTAAGAAGTTAGAGATGAATACCTTTCTTTGTAATCCATTTATTCAAGTTGAAAGATTTACTATGGAAAATAAGAAGAAACCTGTCATTACAAAAAAAAAAAAGACATATATAAATTGTTGGTTTCCTGTTGATATATTAGAAGAAAGATATGAGAAATATAAATAGTTTTGGATTAAAGAATTTTCATACCTGATATGTATGGATGTAACAATATGATTCAAACATTTTCAAATATTTCTCTGTAAACCACATTAGTAGTTGAATTATTGGTATTTCCATTATCATCTAAAATCAATATTTTCAACCCTTTCTTGGATTTTACTATGGAAATAAAAACATATAACTGTCCATGTGTAAACACTGGACGTGATAGATATAGACCAACTTTATTAAGCATTTGACCTTGACTTTTGTTTATTGTCATAGCAAAGCACAAAGATATTAGGAATTGTCTTCTTTGAAACTTAAAAGGCAGACCTGATTCTGAAGGAGTCAAGTTCATTCTAGGAATAAATATGTTATCATCAATATTTTTTCCAGTAATAACTTTGGCACCAATAACATTCTTCCCCAAGTGAATTACTTGTAATCTTGCTCCATTGCAAAGTCCATTGGCTTGATCAATATTATGATAGTAATTTTCAAATTTGCTCTATCTGGACCTTGGGTTGACATATTTAAACAAATACTTGATTGAATTGGATTTGTTGCAATATTCCGTGTTAACATCGGCCTAGTACCTCAGTAGTAGCAACGAGCTATATGGCACAACATTTCTATTGTCTAACTTAATTCCATTTTTAAGAATGAATATTCTATCATCTCGACGTCTGTAACATGGATATCTATCATCATCAATAGTAGTCAACAATTTAAATTTCTTGGGGTAAAATTTTGAACATCTACCGTTAGTCATGCAAGGTGAGGTAAACCGAGCGTCTTCACATGGACCATGTATCATGTATGTTGCAACCGCCTTTGACAATTTTGGGTATAAATCTACATGCGGTAATTCTACTGAAATTACTCCATCAATGTCTGTTGGAGTTCTTAACTTTTTCTCTCCATCCAACCACAATAATATGTGGGCATGAGGCAAACCCTTTTTTTGAAATTCCACAGTGTACGTACCTATAATAAGATAGAAATTGTTTGAATTATAATACATAAAACATCAACGTAATTTTAAAATATGGATTAATGTCATTACCTGCATTAACTTTGCCAAAATAATCATCTTTTTTGAATTCAACCATCATTTGATCTAATTTCATCTTGAAAACTTTGCAAACTATATTTGGCCTATCAGCAACAATTAATCCTTTTGATGTAACAAACTCACATATTTCAGACCAGTTTATATTGCAGGTAATAGTGATAAATAAATCAGGATATTCAAACATTTTACAAATGGCCATTGCATCTTGGCAATTGTTTAACATGTAACACATTCCTCCTGTAAATGATGCAGGTAAAACTATACGCTTTCCAATTGCAGAAGAATTTGTTTCTCCTATATTCTTTGCTTCTTGTACACCATGGAGAATATCACAACGTATTGTTTTTTGGTTCCTCTTATGAACGACAATCTTTGAGCTTCAACCATAGTTTATGCATCAACCAAGAATTGTTGAAACAATCGACGCGAATGAACTATATTTCCAAACTCAACAATTCTTTTTTTGAATTCTGAATGCAATGAATTCTCTTAACGATATACGACTTCTTTTACGTTCTTTGCTATTACTTCTAGAATTATGTATTGGAATATCTTCTTGATACCCATCCTCTCCAAAGGGGAATATTAAAGGATATTGTAATGGGATGAAGGCTGTATGTGTCTCATGCAGTCTAAGCAATTGTCCACAAATTCTTTTCACTATGATATCTTGTCCTACATCCATGTTGCTCATATCACCCACAATTAATGCTGCTATCTCATCGGTTGTAGGGGTATTGTACACTCTTTGATCTTTGCACCGATGTCTAAATAACCTCAATCCAAAATCTGAATGTACATCGATATTTACAAAATCTCTTATCCTTCTAAAACTTTTTGCCAGAACATTGTTTTCATCAATCATCTTCGTAAGATCTTGAATCAATGATTTATTAAACTTCAACTCTTTCAAATTGGACCTACATACAATTTAAATAAATATTTAGTTCAAAAGGATTTTATAAATGAATTTGCTGAAGATAAATTAACCTAATGTAACACATACTTAAAGTGAGATACTCTGTTTGAGACTTCATTTTGAGTATCATATTGTTGAACCAAGTGGTGTTCAAGGTTTTGAAGAATCCAAATCCTTTGAAGGATGATGAAGCTTTTGCTTTGCTTGATGCTGCTGTGCTGGTTTATTGTTTTGTTCTGGGGTAGTTTATGTTGTAATCCACCCTTAGATTAAATCTCAAAGCAATTAGCATCTCAGTTTTTAATAAAACAAAGTGTTTTTCAAACTAAGTTGAAACAACCAATTGTTCTGTCGAAATAACCGATTGTTTATACTTAGATGTTTTGAGAAAGTTTGAAAACTGTTTTTGAATGGGGAAAACTGTTAAGTGACAAAACAATCGATTGTTTTGAGGAAACAACCGATTGTTTGTTTTGGAACCATAACAGAAAAACTGTTTTCTTTGACTGAGCTTTAAATGATTTGAAACTGAATACGCTCCAGTCATTAAATTCTTTGACCAATCTTTTTAAAAGCTTTTATGGGTTTGTTAAGATTTGATAACAAACTTCTTTATATAAATTCAGAAAATCTCTTTTAAAGAAGAGAATGCTTTTGACAAAGTTTTTTTAAAGAGAGTTTTAAAAAGTGCTGAGATTGCTTAAGAGCTAAAAAGATTGATTAAGGTGCTGGAATAGGATTCTACTTGTATTGATTTCAGATCTTCATCTGTAACAAGTGTAATCTGTGTAAACTGCTGAAACATTTCTTCTGTGTATTGTTGCTGAGATTGGCTGTGTGTTCTTGAGGTGTTCAAGATCAGCAATCTTAGTGTTGGCCAAGGAGAGTGTGTGTCTTGAGGTTTTCAAGGTCATTCTCTTGGTTGTTGTGTAAGTGATCAAGGTGTGATTGCTTAGTGGATTTCCTCAGGGGTTCTGAGAAGACTGGATGTAGCTCTGGGTTGGAGTGAACCAGTATAAACATCTGTGTACAATCTCTCTATCCCTTACTCTTTAAATTCAGTTTGTTTGTTGTTTGCTGATATAAACAACCGATTGTTTCGAAGAAACAACCGATTGTTTTTCTGACAGTGCAGTTTTGCTTACTGTTTTGGCTAACTGAATTGCTTGATCAATTGGTTTCTGAGATAAACTCATTCTAGCTTCAAAAAGATTGCGAAAACCTCTTTAAAAAATTCACCCCCCCTCTAGTTTAAAGCCATAATTTCTAACAATTGGTATCAGAGCTTGGTTCTTGAAAGTTATTCAAGTTGATCTAAAATCTTTTTTTATGGCTGGAAAACTATCTTTTGAGGAGGGTGCTTCAATCTACAAAGCACCTTTATTCTGTGGATTGAATTATAAGTTTTGGGAACTTGGGCATTGATCCACTCTTAGGGAGTAAGCTTCCAATCCTATAATAGTTTTGTCCATGCAGAATAAATTGAGGAGGCCCAAATCCATCATTTACTGAAGAGTGAACCTTTCCTCCAATTGAAGTAAATGAATACATACTATTGTAACTTCTAATATGTTGTGGATAGTGTTGGTTTCATGTATCTTGACCATTTAATAAATCTAGCATCAATTTAGGAGGTTGTTGTAGGAAAGGTAGTTGTACTTTTCCTTTTTGGCAACATATAGAAA
Organism: Phaseolus lunatus; assembly: GCA_013389735.1. Taxonomy (NCBI): domain Eukaryota; kingdom Viridiplantae; phylum Streptophyta; class Magnoliopsida; order Fabales; family Fabaceae; genus Phaseolus; species Phaseolus lunatus. The sequence continues at coordinate 13,892,689 of CM023863.1, forward strand.
AATCAACCTTTACGCAAGTCTTTGCTTTTAGAGATCTTTCTTCATACCACACATCGGTCAAACAATATTCACATTGAATATTAGGTTGTCCAAATGAAAAAATATCTATTTTGAAAAAATAAATAAGGTTATATATTACCTTGACATAAATGTATTTAATTTGCATACAAAAGTTAAAGTTAGAGACATGCACCTTCATTTTCAGCTTTTGAATACAATTGGGAAGTGTAAACTACGATGCTCTCATCTGATAACAAAACACAGTAAAACAATGTGGTTTTAAAGCGAATAAATAAATTAAAATTAACATTTAAAAATTTATGATTACTATTATTTGCTTCATTTTGCACATCTTCTTCAAAATTCAAGCTCTTAGTCACTGATAGCAGGATTTCAACACTGTATGTACTGGACCTGTTATCTAAGCTTATTGTATTATTAACTACACTTCCTCGATTGAAATTACCTGTACAAAATATGTTAAAAAGTGCAATTAAGTAAGTATTAAAACATTTTGTAAGTAACAAAGTCAATATCAATTTGCATTTACTTTTTGTCATATTAAATAAAACATATTTTTATATCAATTTAAAAACTTGGAATTTATTGGATTGAAAGATAAATGTATGAAAATCATTCATTGTTTAAATTTATATTTGTAGTACCTCTTCCTGGGTGACATTTTTTGCGCAATCTAGCAATTAAGTTTTTGTTATTTCCTCCTGTATCTTTTGCAACATCTGAATTAATACAAACAAAAGAACATGTTTGTATATTAGTATATGTTTAACTCTGTACTATCAGTATCAATTGTAATCAACCTAAGTAAATGAGGCGTTATGAACTCACCATGAAGTTATTCTGTAAGGCTAATTTGTGCATTAGCAATTGTTCCCATTAATGATACTACTTTTGTAGTTGAATGCATGGTGTTGAATTCAATGTTAGGAGTCATGTTTTCAGAGACTGGATTATCTCTGCCCATAATACCTGATGATTGAGAACAAAATTGCTGACTTGAGTTGGTGGTAGTTTGACCTACAATAAATAATTTCAATTCAGTGGTAGGAATTGTCTTTAGTACTATAATATTGTAATTAGTACACAATTCATTGTAAGAACATAATGTAATTAACAAACTTAAGAGGTTATTACATACAATGACATACTGTGAGAGTTAAACAAAATGAAATGTCATTGTTAGAAATGAATTGATTGAATGGTTTAATTATTTTTTTTTAGACAATTGAATTTATTTTAGCATTAATTTTAATTGTAATTGTAATATAAAGATAGGTATAGTAAGTACCTGGTCTTTTGATATTTGTATTGCGCAATTCAAATAGTATATTTTTTTCTTTTTCTTGTGGCATAGTTTGCATCATCAGGATCCAAAACTAAAACAAAAGTAATTATAAAAATAAAATACATAGATAAGATATAGTATTTTGAACTAAACAAAATAGATAAAATTAACTTTACCATGGCTTCGCTCAGATAAGGATATTGTTTTCTTATTTTGATGTTCTGATTTTGTTGCATTTTTAGGATGACAAACTAAAGAGAATAAATTAGAAAATTAAGTAAAAAATGTACACTAAAATATGAAATTTAAACTAAAACAAAATATAAAATTCAGTTTACCATTGCTTATCTCAATTAATGGTTCTCTGTTGGGCATGGTATGTTCTGCAAATAACAATAAATTCTATTATACATATATGAAATATAAAATAAGATAGCATAGATTCAACTTAAGCTCAAATGCTTATCTAAGTTAATGGTGTTCCATTTGGAATGACACGTATTGGAAATAACAATAAAAGTAAAAATTTTGATACTATAATTAAAAAAAAAGTTGAATTTATTCGATGGAAACAGAAAAAAAATCATATAAGAATGTTTTTAGTATTTGGTATCATAATTTTTTTTTCATTGTTTTGGCTAACAAATAATATTTATGAATAAGAACTACACTAATGTGCATGTTCACAAAGAAAATGAAGAACATATATGACTCAAGAAACCTAAATATAAATGTAGTTGTTTTGCCTGATACATTACCGTTTGTTTGAGAATGGGTATCAATTTTGTTTGTTGTAGTAAACTTTGGCTTGAGCTCCTCCATCAGTTGTGAGAGTATTGTACTTAGAACAAAGTATTTTCAAGCATACAAATTTTGTGTTGTTATAATTACTTAGTGTGTACACCATCTTTCTTTTGCCGCCAATTTTTGGGATACATTTGGAGGAACATTTAGTTCCTTATGTCTCATTACTTTTGACATAATACAGTTAATAAAAAAAATTTATGGGATTAGTTATTGTGCACAATAAATATATATATATATATATATATATATATATATATGTTGGAGTCAGAACTTAATAACCTTTGAAAGTATATGAAGTTAAAAACAAAAATCAATTAAACATTTAATTGAGTATAATTAATACCAAAAACTAAATATAATATTTGATTTCATGGACCATTAATAAAAAAAAGTTAGACATGCAACTTCTTTAAAGAGCTCACATGGTTTTAATATAACTATATTTAATTGTTCAATGTTGTTAAATTAAAAAAGGTTACCTTTCACCAGGGATACCAGTTGTACTCTTATCCATCATTTCGAAATATACCCTAATTAAAAAATTATAATACAACAATAAAATGAATTAGCAAACTAGGTAGTAACAGTGTTCAATCATGAGAATGCAATGCATGAATCGAAGTCCATATCCAAAATGGGAACTTAACTTTTAAACTATGCAAAAAAAAATTGCTTTTCTATTCCAAAGAACTTATTTCTATTTTAAGCATTGTCATTAATGAAATTCTTGTTTGACTTTAGAAAGAGACTACCTGCAAGGAAATATACTTGTCAGGTTGTATAGATAACAAATTTAAACTGGCAAGTATTTGTAAAGAATAACCTTAAACAATGTCCAAGGTAGTTGTCAAAAAGATGAAAGCACAACATTTTAAACATTGATAGCATTATCTGAGAATCGGAGTATGCAAAGAAATGAGAACTTTACGTAGGTTTGTTTTTGGACAACTGGAAAAGAGCCTTTATGTTTAACAAAAAAAAAAAAAGGAACCTTTGCAAGAAAACCTAAATTTTGTATACGACCCACAAAAGTTTCCCTTTTACTTAGAATGTCAGTGTCCATAAAGGGCCATTCATTGTCTGTAATGCCTAATTCTAGGAAAAGAGAAATGAATAAACAAAAATCATGGATAAGTAAAATTGTAAATAAAATAGGGATGATTTTTAAATGGAATGCTTTAACCTTAAATCTGTGAACTAAATGCATGTAAAAAAGGGAACTTTAATTAATATCTGTGTGCATAATCAACAAAGATCCAAAATTACTTTCATTTCCGATTGCATGCATACCTTTAAACTGGGTATGAATACTAAATTCCTTATTCTCATGTCAGAATAAAACAGAAATAAAGTTCTTATGTTGTAGAGCTCAAGAATAAAAAAATAAGAAAGTACAAATTAATAAAAAAAAAACCCCACCGGATTCTGCTAAAATGGAGAAAAGAAGTAAGCCAATATGAAACAAAGAATGGAAGCACAGACGTTTGCAACTAAGGTTGTTTCTCTGTTGGAAAAAACATAACTTTGCTTTGAATATGGAAATTCCAACAGATGAAAAGTGGACAATGAATTGGCAAGTAAGCTTAGGAGACCCAATGGTTTATTTGGTGTTTCCAAAAAGTTCCAATGTCTAACTTTTTTATTTATTATTCTTATTTTAAGTTAAATAAGTTTGAAATTATTTTTATTTTAATTTGAAAATTGTATTCATTTTTATAGTTAATTATGTTACTTTGAAAGGGTCTGTAATATTATTATATTATTATACTTGAGTTAATTTTTTAAAATAAACTTAAAAAGTAATTTCTTCAGCTAATTCAAAATTTCATAGAAAATATTTTTATGGTATTTGAAATTTTATAAATAGTAAATAAATTCAATATTTCAACTGTAAAATTTCATAGACTATTTACTACATTTAATTATTATAATTAATATAATTTAGAAATTATTCATAAAAAAAAAAATTACTTCAAATATCAAGAATTCAAATTCAAATTAAATATAGTAGATAAACAATTTATGATCAGATTACATAAGTTGATAACGTAAGTAGTACAGAAATACTTAAAAAAAGGAACTAGTTAATTGTCTCCTTAACATTTACATTACAATAATTAATTGTTGTTTGACTTTAGAAAAAGAAACATGCAGGGAAATATAGTTGTCAGGTTGTATACAGAAGAGACTTTGACAGACATATATCTATAAAATATCACCTTATACAACCTTACGTCCATGCAATCTATAAAAGAGATGAAAACTAAAGTACACAATTTAATAAATTTACAGAATGATGTTACAATTCTAATATGACAAAAAATGGAAACTTTACATGGGTTTGTTTTGCATAATTGCAAAAGAGCCTTTCTCCTTTACAAAAAAAAAAAAAAGGAAACCTTGCTTTGTAAACCTATCTATAACACGGAGATTGCAAGAATACAAAATTTACCTAATAAAATTGCCTTTTCAAATTTAGAATCAAGGAAAAAACCTTGCTGACTACGAAGAGTTCAGAATGTATGGATCATGAAAAAGGAAAAATCTGATAAATATACATAAAAAGGTTTAACACATTTTGGGAAAAATTGAATATTCTAAGCACAACAATGTGAGTCAAACATTAACAAAAGGTAATGTGGTGTTTCGAAATGTTAAAATAATAATCACAATCCATAATGACTCTAAAAACGTATAAAATAACAAAATCAAAAATCACAAAGTTCTTACCACTTTCATTTAATGATGCAGTATTGTTATCCCATGCGTACAAAAGAACGGAAAAATCTTACCTAGGTGGTTGATATACTGTGGATTCAGTTTGACAAACATGAACATGAAAGAAAACCTATGAAAGTAGCGGTGGATGAGATAGAGCAAAAGTGAGAAACAAAGAACATAGAGGCATACTCATCAGGTAAGGTAATCGGGTGATAAAACAAAACAAGTAAATGCAAGAGAGGCGGTGAAGGAAGAAAATTTGGTGTAAGTTTAGATAGAGTAGAAATTGACACATGTCGCAGAGTAAATGCTTTGCCTTTAATTGACTGTTGATGGACTTAAAAAAAGACATTGATTTGACACAATGTATACAGACCTAATCCTCCATTTACTTTTTCGAGAAAGTTCCTCACACAAACCGAAATTAAATAACATTACAATCTTTTGTATTTGAATTCATTTTCAAGATTAATGTTCTTATGTTCATATTGATATAATATTATTATATTATTATACTTAATTTTTCATTATTTCCAAAAATGCAAGATTGTTATTTTCAAAGTTGTTAAACAATTATTTATTGTTATTTAACATTTTTTTAATTTGTCTTATTTTTTTATTAAAATACAGAAATTATAAATGTACACAAAAACTTTTGCATTTGAATTCATTTTCAAGATTAATGTTCTTATGTTCATATTGATATAATATTATTATATTGTTATACTTAATTTTTCATTATTTCCAAAAATGCAAGATTGTTATTTTTAAAGTTGTTAAACAATTATTTAATATTATTATATTGTTATACTTAATTTTTCATTATTTCCAAAAATGCAAGATTGTTATTTTTAAAGTTGTTAAACAATTATTTAATGTTATTTAACATTTTTCAATTCGTCTTATTTTTTTATTAAAATACAGAAATTATAAATGTCCACAAAAACTTTTGCATTTGAATTTATTTTCAAGATTAATGTTCTTATGTTCATATTGATATAATATTATTATATTATTAAACTTAATTTTTCATTATTTCAAAAAATACAAAATTGTTATTTTCAAAGTTGTTAAACAATTATTTTATGCTATTTAATATTTTTTAATTTGTCTTATTTTTTATTAAAGTACAAAAATTATAAATGTCCACAAAATCTTTTGTATTTGAATTAATGTTCTTATGTTCATATTGATGTAATATAACTATACTATTATACTTAATTTTTCATTATTTCAAAAAATGGAACCTTGCTCTTTTCAAAGTTGTTAGACAATTATTTTATACTATTTAATATTTTTCAATTTGTCTTATTTTTTTTTATTAAAGTACAGAAATTATAAATATCCACAAAATGAAAGAAATGATAAAGTAAGAAATTCAAATAGAAAATAAAACATAATATATTCCATTATAACAAATAACATGAAATTATAATTACTCAAAAGTTCATAACTACAGAACACTAAGCAGAAAAAAATTCTAGAATTATATTGGTCTCCTGGCCAACAACTACATCTTATAGATACTATCTTTAGTCAATCCTGCTATATAATTTTAGAGTATCAAATATCAAATAAATAATAATTAATATAAGTAATATTTAAAATAAGAATTCATGCTAAAAGTAAAATTAAATACATCAATTCGAATGAATCAAAATGTATGTTTCTTAATAGAAATATTATTTTGGTAGAAATTAAGTTATGCAACCACCTTGTCATTAAAATTCAAAATGATAAATATTATGAAAATTTGATACTAACTGAATGATTTAATCTTATAAACAATGTGTAAATTACAATAATTACTTAAATTAATATCTTGAAAGCAGTGTATAAAGAATAGAAAACGGACACAATATAAATAAAAAAATGAATGAATAATAAATGAATAATAAATACTAAATAATAAATAAATGAAAAAATAAATAATTTATACATTTTTCGGAATCCCAATTTTTTAATCGTGTGATAATGATTACTTGCTGCACCAAATATCTAAGAAATCTGCATTGGAAAAAGAAATTAATATGTTGAAAGTAGTGTATAAAGAATAGAAAACAACCATAGTATAAATAATAATAATAATAAATACTAAATAATAAAATAATTAAAAAGTTAAATAATTTTTATATTTTTCAGAATCCGAATGGTTTAATGGTATGATAATGATTAATTGCTGCACTAAATATCTAAGAAATCTGAATTGGAAGAAGAAATGAAGATGTTGAAAGCAGTGTAAATATCTAAGAAACCTTCCTGTCAACAAAACTAAAAAAAGAATAAGAAACAGAGAAGAAAGACAATGGAAGTTGTTGAATGCATCAAGTAAGCAATTAACTACAGACTATAAACAAAAAATAATTTTCCATACGATAAGCATATAACATTCTTAGCATAATCTCTTGTAAAACAACTGCATCAAAAAGTTTCATACACATAATCTGGACAAAAGAAAGTAACAAAGACAGAACTAAAAATCTATGTATATACTACAAAACTCCATCAAAAAAACGTGGAAAAGCCAGAAACTTTGAATAGAAAAGCCTAGAAACAGAAAACCAAGAATAACAAAAAATAATTTCCCATACCATAAGCATATAACATTCTTAGCATAATCTCTTGTAAAACATCTGCATCAAAATCATACACATAATTGGGGCAAAAGAAAGTAACAAAGACAGAATTGAAAATCTATGTATAATACTACAAAACTCCATCAGAAAAACGTAGAAAAGCTAGAAACTTTGAACAGAAAAGCTTAGAAACAGAAAACCAAGAATGTCCTAGCATAAGTTTCATACACAGAAAAGCCTAGAAACGGAAAACCAAGAATAACAAAATATAATTTCCCATACCATAAACATATAACATTCATAGCATAATCTCTTGTAAAACCACTGCAACAAAATTTTCATACACATAATCGAGACAAAAGAAAGTAACAAAGACATAACTAAAAATCTATGTATAATACTACCAAACTCCAGCAGAAAAACATAGAAAAGCCAGAAACTTTGAACAGAAACCTGAACCATGGAGGATGAAATGAAGAAAAAAAAACAAAAATAGAAAATGACTTGAATAGCAATAAAAAAGGGAGACAAAAAAATCGGAACTCAAGAAAGTAACAAACACAAAACTGAAAATATATAAAAAAAAATGGAGATTAAGAATGACCTAAAATATTCAACAGAAAACACTACAAAATTCCATCAGAAACTATGATCAGAAAAACGTAGAAAAGCCACAAACTTTGAACAAAAAACCCTAGAAACAGAAACCCAAGAATGTCAAAAAGAATGGACAAAACAAACTGAAGAGATAAACAGTATTGGTCGAAAATATAAAAGACAAAAAATATCAAAACACAACAGAAATGTGACAATGAGATGAACAAAGGATAAAATAGATTACTTGAACCATGGAGAATGAAAAGAAGAAAAATGAACAGAAATTAAAAAAAAATGGCTCTATACAATACACATATATAGTGAAAACAAAAAACCATTTCAAATTTTCAAAAGGATGCGCCATTTGTAGAGATGTGTAATGTTGTTTTGAGGCAAAAAAACTTTCCAATACCGTAGCTCTGCAGTTGCAGAAATGGTGAAAAACAGAAATGAAAAAAAGCAGAGAAGGGGTTGGAAGAGTTTGACAAAGAAAAGAGTGATACAAAGAGAAAAGAGAGAAAGGGGATAGCGGTTTCAGAGAGAGAAATGTGACTTTTAAAAAATCCTATGTGGCACTTTTTGGTTGGTCCAAGTGTGTTGTTTTCATTGGTTGAAGTTATTCTATTTTTGGTATTAAATAAAGATATTAAGATATTCAGATTAAGATATTATTATTATTATTGAAAGTTGATAATTAAAAATTAAAAAAAAAAGGAAATATGATTCCTTAAGTTCATGTTGAAGAGCATGCGGAATGACAAAAATCAAGACGTCAAAGGACTTTTCTTGGACAATGCAAACGACGAAGTCAGAGAGCATGGGAAATGACAAAGACATTAAATATTCAACAGACATAAATATGGAAGTAACAAATGTGAGATACTATATGTGAGATCTTGTATGGTAATGTATGTTGTATGTGAGATCCTGTATGGTAATGTATGTTATGCTAATAAATAATAGTACTAACACAGTTTAAAATAGTTTATATAATAAATATTAAATGTTGTATTAAATCTTAAGTTATTATTCTATTATTATAATTATTATAAGAATTATTATTTTATTATTGAAAACCACAACATAAAAAATATGATTTCTTAAGTTAATAATGAAGACCACGCAGAATCCGTAATATGAAGATGTGAAAGGACTTTTCTTAGACAATGAAAAAATGGCAAAGTCAGAGCATGGGAATTGAGAATGGCAATAAATTTTCAGCAGAAACAAATCTCAAAATGTGAGATATTGTATGCTAATAATAACATCTGATAAACCAATATTTAAATATGTTAACACTATTAGGAAAATGACAAAGGCAATAAATTCAGTAGAAACAAATATCAAAGCAACATACTTTCTAGAAAAAATAATAACATCTCATACACAAAATTTAAATATTAGTAGTAAAATAAATAATAAAACTAATAAAAGGCATAATTAAGAGTCATAAAAAACTTCAAAAGAAAATTAGATAAACTAATAAATAACATCTCACATTATTCATGGACGTAGAAAGCGTAGTCATTACAAATTACAAAAAGGCATAATTAAAAGTCATAAAAAAAATAGAATTCACATTAGCAAAATAAATAAGATCTCACCCTATTCATGGACTATTCAAAAGGCATGATAGAAATGGTTCAAAATTTCAAACGTCATTACACATTACAAAAGAGGACAACTGTACACAAACAAGAAATTTTGATTAAAGTAAATACCTTAAAACAGATGGAAACAAAAAAAATCTTTGAAAGTTGGATCAAAAGACAAATTACATGAAAGAAAAAAACATATAATGGAAACCATAAAAAAATATTTCAGAACTGAACAGAAATAATAAAAATCTGGAAAACGAAATGATACCGATAGAAACAAAAATACACTTTGATTGGTGGACTAAATGAACAAATGACCATCACATGTTATGGTTTGAAAATCTTGATTTATGATTTAAACTGAAATTATGGTTTAAGTGAATATTTGTTTTACTGTATTAACAAAAACATACTATCCAGTAGTTACTAAAAAATGTATGAAGAAAACGAATAGTGTATACATTATAAAAATAAGTATAATTCACTATAATTCAGTACAAATTATGTGGAGTTGGACACAACAAATTATGTCAACTACAATTTAAAATTTAAAATAAAAAAATATAATTATATTACATTACATATTACATAGAAATTACATCATATTTATCTTCTACAACATATCAATACAACATATTATCAATTGTACATGAATGAATAAATAAATTAAAAAATTCTTAAAAAAATGAACTTAATCCTATTCCTATCATGAACTGAAGGTGTCTTTTTTGACCAAACCAATACACCAACATCAGCTTCTGCTTACCTACAAATTGAAATAATATGTGTTTCTCTACAGAAACAGATTATGAAGTTGGGCACAACAAATTATGCCAACTACTAAATTAAAATAAAAAAAATATATATATATATATATATATATATATATATATAACTACATAAAAAATGATAAATTATTTAATGTTGAATACATGACTTCCACTTTCGCAACTATTAATTGTTACCTTGAAATCAAAATATTGTGCACAAGTATAAAAACTTCAATTTGGGGTTAGGCACTTAAAATTATGCTAAATACTCCATTAAATCACACTATAATGGTAGAGAGCTCTACAAAAATCAAATAGTACATATTATAATTTAAATTAGAAACTGAATTCAAAAAAATAATATAATGCTAATTGCAATTCAAATTGAATTGAACTCAAAAGAAAAATATTATAATATACTTTACAATTCAAATTGGACACTAAATTCAACAGAAAAAGGTGTACAAATATTAATGCAATAAATATCTTGTTAAAAATTACTCTAGTGACACAAAAAATTATATAAATGCATAAAAAAATTAAAAAAAATATCACAAAAATGATATATATTAGTAATTACTATTTACTAATTACTAACATTACTAATATATTACGAATTACTAATTACCAAAATATATATATATATATATATATATATATATTAATATTAATATATTAAAATATATGAAATATTTAAATATGTTTAAAAAATTAAATATTTAAATATGTTAAAAAAAATTAAATTACAAATATATATATTAAAATATTAATACATTAAATTAAAATGGAATGATATGACATAAAAAGAGTAAGAATCAGAAATCATCATTACACGTAATTATAGGTTATATTGAAATTGGAAACGAACCATTGAAAATATAAAACAATAATAACATGTCATAATGATATATTCTAATGCAAAAAAGGTAATTACTCTGTTCGGATTAAATAATAATAATAATTAAATAACATAAATGGATGCAAACAAAAATATCTTTTTAAAGTTGGATCAAATGTACAAATTAGATAAAGAAAAAAAATGATAAAGTCACCAATAAATCCTAAATGAGATGAACAAAATAAATATCATAACAATGTATTTGATGACTGATCAGAAATAATAAAGAGAAAATAAAAAACGAAATAATACAGATGAAAACACAAATTAGATGAACTAATTATAGAAGAAAACTGGACAATGTCAACATTGAAGAAATAATGGTAAAAAAGATTAAGAGAATCGACATAAAAGATAAAAGCAAGCAACTTTGATTAGAAAATCCTTGAAAATGCGAAAAAACATGATAAACACTACAAAAATAATGATAAAAGAGATGAAGAGAATCAGCACAAAAGATAAAAGCAAGCAACTTTGATAAAAAAAAAACCTAAATAACACGGTAATGTAACAAAAAGAGAACAAAAAATGTAAAAAAAAACACCGAAGAAAACAAACCGTAAAAGAGGTGAAGAGAATCAGTAAAAAAGATAAAAGAAGCAACTTTGATCAGAAAACCCTAAGAAACACAGGAAGCATAACAAATAGATCACCAAAAATGTCAACACTGAAGAAATAATGGTAAAAGAGATGAAGAGAATCGGCAGAAATAGATAAAAGCAAGCAACTTTGATAAGAAAACTATTAAAAACGCGAAAAACGTAACAAACAGAGCACCAAAAATATCAAAAACACTGGAGAAAACAATTCGTAAAAGAGATGAAGAGAATCAGTAGAAAAGATAAAAGCAAGCAACTTTGATCAAAAAACCCCCTAAAAAACGCAAAAAATGTAACAAAAAGAATGATAAACACTGAAGAAATAATGGTAAAAGAGATGAAGAGAATCGACAAAAAAGATAAAAGCAAAAAATTTTGATTAGAAAACCTACATTGCATCAGTTACGAAAAAACAAACCATAAAAAAGATTAAGAGAATCGAAAAAAAAGATAAAAGCAAGCAACTTTAATTAGAATTGGATTAGAGTTTGAGAGAGAAGAGAGATATATAGAGAAAGGGGAATAATGGTTTGAGAGAGAGAAATTTTACTTTTAAAAACTCCTACTGTGACATGTTTTGATTGGTCCAGATGTGTTGTATTGATTGATCGAAGTTTTTCAATTTTTTTTGCGAAAAATTCTGACGATGACACACGTTTAAACTTACCTAGAGAGTCCTCCCCATTTGTATTATAGATAGATAGATAGATTCTTTTAGATAGTTGCTAGTTGGTATCCTTTGCTGGTAGCTCTGATGGTAGCTATGAGAGGATTAGATGTAGATGATGCCGAGCAGTGTGGAGGTGCAGTATTATCAGGAGAGCCAGGGAAGGTCTTATGCAAGACCTATTGGCCTTCTCTGGTCAGATGCAGAACATAAGGATTGGGATGCTCTCTATGATACTAAATCTGGTTTTGTAAGGGAGTACCAGGGTAGGTGGAAGGTTCAATGCAAATACTGTAGGTTCGGTGCATATTCTGTAATATTTAAAGGTGTGGTGTGTGGAAAGAATGAGGTGATCAGGATGGTAGCTGGAGGAATTGAGGAAAGTTGGCAGGGGCGGAATCAATACTTGTAGGCCACAAGGTACAGGTATGCTCTTATGTGCCTAGTGAGACAGCCTAAGCAATCTGCATCTAAAACTATCTGCAACCAAAATTGGAGTGTTGATGGTGCAAACCACCTGTCAAATCTGATGCGGTGCACATTGCTTAGTCATGGAAGGTATGTAGCAGTGATGAGGAAGGAGTGCTACTACAAATTTTCTTAATGGAGCAGACTTCTATGAGATGCATCTAGAAGGGGCATCCAGCTGGAATTGTAGGAAGACTGAGAAACCTCAGCCACGTGATTAGTGGTTTATGCAGCTAGGTGCCAAAAGTTTGATGTTTTGGTGTACTACAATCTTCTGTGTTGCTCTAGCTAATGCAGGAGTCCTTTGTGATGAATTATGCATTGTTGTGCAGTTCTGCTATGTAGGGAGTGTTGCTTATTAGGCAGAATCTGTAGCATTACTTGAGGGGTTGCAAGGTGTGTAATCTAGCTGTTACAGGGACTTACAAAGCACATGGACCACCAATGTGAGAGTGTGTGCATATCTTGTTGCTGCACTTTGGATTGGAGAAAGGAAGATGATGGAAGGAACTAGTATAAGCGGATTTGATGAGCTAATCACAAGGTGGTCTCCCTTTGCTTTGCTGCCATAGGGTTTTAGGCAGTTTATTACTGCAGTTTTTTCAGGGTATTAGGCAGTTTTACTGTAGTTTTCGGGCAAACCAATTCTGGTTTCCTGATTGGTTGTGGTGTCTTGAATGTTTTGATAGTTGGTTCTTGTATAAGAGTCGCGACATCTCTGAAGAATTCCTTTTTATTTATTTGATTTTATTATTTGTTGATAAAAAAAAATAAGATACATAATAAATAAAATATGATATATTTTTAAATAAGAATAAATGACATGAACAAATGTTCAATCCACAAAATCAAAATATGATCTACAAAATAAAAACACAATAAAATGTAGATATTTTCTATATTTAAATCCTACATCCTAATCTAATGTTTTCATTTATCATCTTTGAGATCAACATCATTTAGATCATCTTCTTCCTCTAATATAACATTCTCTTGAAGGTTTTCATCCTCTTCCTCCACATCCTCAACCATCTTCAATTTCATTATCATTTGTGGTTATGGTAGCTTTTTCCTTTCTATCAACCTTAGTAGTTAAATTTTTTGGACCTATTAAAGAAACAAAACATTTATGATTAATTTAATTGTACAAATTTCATAATTTAAACAAATATCTCTCTTCCTTTTGTTGCTTGAAGTTCCCTCTTCAAGAGTAAAAGATTCATGTATATCCATCCATGAAACGTCATTTAGTAGGCATGTATATCCATCCATCTCAAACCTTTTGTCTCATTTCAAGTTGAAGGTTATGCTTAACAAAGACAAGAGAATTTAATCTTTGTTGTTCTAAGCGATTTATTCTTTTAGTATGCACTTGATCAAATATACTCCAATTTTTGCACCCAGTAGCACTACAAGTGAGACTTAAAACTCTTATTGCTAGATTTTGTAACTCTTTACCCTATCCACCATATCCTTCCTCCCAAAGATCTACAATTTCGAACAAAAAGCTGACATTAATAAATTGTTATCCAAATTGTCATGCTTTTTATGAAACTATTAGGATTAATTAAATGCTTTACCACGATACTTCTTATCCTGATATCTATTGTCATGCTTCTTCCAAACAATTCTTGTGATTATTTTTAATTTGTCAGGTTGTTGATCAAGTTGACATCTAATCCTTCTATCTGTGATCATTTCTTCAATGGTTTCATATATAAACCATATAAAATTGCATTATCCACATTGAAATTTTTGTCATAATGAAATTTGATAAAAATATTTTTTTTATTGAAATAAAAATCATTATTAATTTCCAATAATGATTAAGGTAATAATAGTTACTTACTTAGGATTAAGGTAGTAAGCAACAATATGAAGAGACCTATGTAATTTCAAATTCCAATGAGTATCAATTATTTTCCACACCTTTTTGTATCGAAATTCTTGATTCTTAAAATTTGTGATTATTTATTCTTTAGCCCTATCCATAACTTCATATATATATATATATATATAGCAAGTTTTTCATCTCCATCTACAAGTCTTAATACTTTCACAAGTGGAATTACACATTTCAAACAATATTGGATGGATTTTCAGTATGTATCATCACTTAAACCAATGTTCACCACTTGTTTACCTTCATTTTTACTAGCATTATCACTTGTTGTTCATTCTTATGAAACAAACATAGTCCGAAGAGCATTTTTTTGTTATGTTATGCATTGTAGGGTAAGGAAAGTTGTGATGTTTTTGGCCTTTGCAATGGTATTATAAAATACTGGGAGCTTATTAATGTCTTCAAGAATTAAATAAAGGCAATGAGTTACACAAGGATACCAAAATAATTTTGTTCTCTTCTCCTCTAACCTCTTTCCTGTTGCCACAAAATTAGAAGTACCATTAGTCATAACTTTCATAACATTATCCTCCCCAATTTCTTCTACCACAAAATGTTATAGTTCAAACATTTGTTTGACATCCTTGATCACATTACTAGTACCAATAGATTTTTAAAAAATTGTTCAACTTGGACTATTCACCAAAAATTTGGTAAGAGACCTCCCTTTTCCATTTGCCCAACCATCACACATCAAAGTACATCCACATTTCTCCCATTCAACCTTATATTTATCCAAACTAGCTTGGATATTTTCAATAGTCTTTTTCAAATAAGACACCCTAACTTCATGATAAGTAGGAGGCTTTAGACCCTTTTCATGTTAAGCAACATATTTTAACATTTGAACAAATAAGGAACTTCTTACCAAATTAAATGGTAAATCATTACCATATATGCATTTTCAAATATCTCTAATCACCTATTCTTTATCTTTAAACATTTCATTCATGGTTTTTTATTTCCCCTTCCTAGAAAATGACTCTAGTGTCCTATTTCTATTACTATCTTAGATATCCACTTCTACAAAATAATCTTGACAATTTGCTTCTTTTCTTTTTTCTTTATCTTCTAATAACTTCATAAACATGTCTTTGTTATTGTTTGGAACTGGCGTACATGCAATGAAATTTTTCTTTATATCGACAAAATGATGTTTCATTCTTTCATTTTTGCAACACCACACCACCAACAAATATGTGAACAATACTAACACTTGACTAGAAGTCTACGAGGAAGAACACTCACAATGATTCCATGTATATCTGTTTCTTTCTTTTGTTTTGTTTGACTCATTGTCTCTACCAAGAGAGTCAAACAAATAACCACTAATTTTTTTTCTAAAATAAAAAAAAAAAAACATCCTTGAAAAACTCACTTTTATGGAAAAAAAAAACAAATAAATATTATAACAAATAATACAAGAACAACTATATCTAAAAATAATTATATGAACATATATTAAACAATCTTATATAATAAAGTAAAACTAGTAATTAAATAATTTAATATATAAAATAAACAAAAACTTAAAAAAACTTTATATAAAAAATAAAAAATTACAAAAAAACAAGTATAAGAAAATATTTTAAAATGCAGTTTTTCAAAAAAATAAATCTTATATATAATAAAGTAAAATAGGTACTTAAATAATTTTATATAAAAAATAAAATAAACATAAACTTAAATAATTTTATATAAAATTAAAAAAACTGAAATAAACAAATATAAAAAATTATTTTAAAATACAGTTTTATTTTTAAAAAAATCTTATATAATAAAATAAAATAAGTATTGAAATAATTTTATACACATAAAAAATAAACAGAAACTTAAATAATTTATATAAAAAAAATAAAACTAATTCTTCGAAAATAAATAGTCCAACAATAATCTTTTCGAAAAATGAGCATATTGCTTTTGGTTCACATTATAGAACTATTTTTTTATAACAAAAAGATATTAAAATTTAAATACAGTTCAGATTAAAACGTATTTTATCAAAAGTAGGTTTTCTTCTCTATTGATCTTCTTCGTGTTCTACACTCTTCTTCTTCTATGCATTATGTTCTTCTTTTTCTCTAACTTGCTTCGCTGATAAGTTTATATTCTTTACCAATTTTATTTTCTTCTTCTTTTTTCTTCTCTACTATGTTCTCCTCTCCGTGTTTCTCTTCTACCTTCTCCACTTCTTGTTCTTTTAATCTTTCTTACTATTCTCGATTTATAGGAAAAACATGTGACGGTCCATTGTATCTATGACTGTCCAATTTTCTTTTTTCTATTTTTTGGAATTTTTCAAAAAATTAAATGAATCGTAATCTTTTTCTATTTTTTGGGATTTTTCGAGAAATTAAATGAATCACAGGTAACAAAACCGAATCGCGAATCCATGATTCATTCAATTCATGTAACGATTAAAGTTATACAGCTTCTGCTATATACCGACAAAATTAGGTTTTGAAACGAATCACGATTCGCATAGTACAATACATCGAAAAACGATACAATTCTTGCGATTCAAAATTATGTACCTTTCATCCTTCATACATTTCTGCTAGTTCTGAAACTCCGGTATTTGTTATTGGGTTAGCTAGTCCCACTACCTTTTATTACAATTAATCAACCCAATAGGTTCTAGATCCTTTCCTAATTACTCCTTACCTTTGAATCCCTAGTGATGTTCTTCTTTATTCTTTATTCTTTATTCCTTATGAACACTACATGTAAACCATCCTCCTTAAGAACTATTTGATGGGAAAAATGCACGCGAAAACAAACACACATAATCACGAATCAATGCAAGAAAATAAACGATACAAGATTTAAAACATAGTGTCTACTCAGTCCAACCCAATTGATCCTGGCTTCATACCCAACAATCTCCCACTTGAAGTCATGGAACAATGTTCACCTACACTTCAATTGTGTACATGTACTTCAATAATCTATCACCGGAACTCAATGTTCTATCACTAGTTGCCACCAGCCTTCTTAATCATTTTGAAGGCTTCGTTGAAACTCCCCTGAATTTCAACACGTCAGTCATGACTAAAACTGCCACTGCTACTGACCCAGTCTCTGTTCCTACCGGCTCCCACTTGCAAGAACTGCCGAATCCTGGAACAACCTGAGAACAAAACACTCTCCATACTCAACAAGAAAATTTCTGAAGATGTTTAAACAGCTGGAATACTAGTTCTCCTAACCCACTGTCGTCTAGGGACCTTAGCTGAAACACGACCTGTGCTCCCACTGCCATAAGTACCTTTGACTGGTCTACCTGAACGTTTCCATGCTCATTCATCCTGAATCTGACATGTGGCTCTGAGTTTCTCTCTTATAAAGACAACCCTCTTCTGCTTACGAGATTCTGTGAACCGGACTTTGTTTATCTTCTGAACTGGGACGGTCACTCCCTCAGACAGTAATTCGACCATATACAACGAACCTCTCTTTCTTCCGCGAGCCATGACAAGATTTCCCTTGACAACTTTCCACTGCTGATTTTCGAACTTCACTTCATGTCCCTGTTTGTCCAACTGCCTAACAGAAATCAAACTTTTCGTCAAGCTTGGAACAACTCTGACATCCTTCAAAGTCCAGAAACCGACTGATGTCTTCAACACTATGTCACCCATGCCCGTCCGCTAGTCTTACCTTTCCAAAGTATCCAATAACTAGATTCTGCAATGCTTCACTGCTGTGGGTAGCATGAAAAGAAGCACCAGAATCCATGACCCAGGAATCCACACTGCTATCCGCGCAACAGACTAAGAGGTCCTCATCCGCGAACTCTTCTGCAATGTTGACTTGTTTATCATTTGGGCATTGATTCCTGAAATGCCCCACCTCCTTGCAGTTCCAACATGTTACACTTGAGCCATCCCGAGTCTTTGCTCCTTCTTTTGTTCTTGCTCCCACTATCTTTGATATTTTTCTTACCTCTAATGACATATAGCGATTCACTAGATAATTCCCCATAACTCCTTCTTCGGATGTCTTCGCCAATAATGAGATCACAAATCTTCTCAAAAGTGAATCCATCAGGTTCTGCTGAACAAGTAACTGCTGTAACGGTTCCGGACCAACTGTCAGGCAGAGATGATAATAGTAGTAAAGCTTGAACTTCATCATCAAACTTAATGCCTACTGACGTAAGTCTGGCTAAGATCGAATTCGTTTTATTGATGTGCTCAGTAACTGAAAATGTCTTCCTTCATCCTTGTGTTTACCAATTCTCTTATTAGAAACACCTTGTTTGCAGCAGATGGCTTCTCATACATGTTAGACAAAGCTTCCATGATACCTTTCGCTGTCTTCTCCTTCAGAATGTTGAACGCAACATTCTTGGACAAAGAGAGTCGAATAACGGACATAGCTTTCTGATCCAAACTTGCCCATACTGCATCATACATCTTTTCTGGCTTGTCACCCAAAACCATGTCCAAATCTTTCTGAACTAGCAAATCCTCAAGTTGCATTTTCCACCAACTGAAATCTGTACCATTGAATTTTTCAATTCGAAACCTCCCGTCTTCTGCCATCTCAAACGACTAGACAAGATACTCAGTGCAACTACTTTCAGATCTTGGTAATATTTTTTTTTAAATCAAGAACACAAGAAAAATGCACCTGTTCGCCACTGCCGCACTCTGCGAAACCCTAGCTTTGGAACGCTGCTGCCGTCCCTGCGAAACCCTAGCTTTGGGACGTCGCTGCAACCCCTGCAAAACCCTAGCTTTGAGATGCTACTGCCGCCTCTGCGAAACCCTAGCTACAATTTTCACGTCTCGTCGATTAATTTCTGCTGATCGGACCTCTAGTGTGAAAACGAACCAAGCTCTGATGCCATTTGATGGAAAAAATGCACGCGGAAGCAAACACACATAATCACGAATCAATGCAAGAAAATAAACGACACAGGATTTAACGTTGTTCGATCGCCAACTGCAACCTACATCCACACGGGCAACTATTAGGTTTTCATTTCTCTCCTGTTGCACACCAATTACAAGTACAATGATCTCTTTAAATAGAGATAAATAGAGATAATAAAGGGGACACAATGATTAAGCCCAATCACTAAAACATAGTGTCTACTCAGCCCAGTCCAATTGATCCTGACTTCATACCCAACACTATTTTAAGTTTGTCTTTGTTTTAGTGTTTCCATGACTATGACCATTGTATGCCTAGCCCTCCTTATCCCTAAGTATTACAATTGTGTACTTACCTTTTCTATGTTATTCAACAACATGATCTCTCCCTTCCACTATGATGATATCAACAAATATTGTACTGATCCATGCAACCTTTCCATTGCCTCTCATTTTTCTCATTTCCCACTTGATATTATAAAAGATTTTAGACATGTTACTAGGTCGAGACACTGGTCCGAGTATGAAAATGTTACTTTTTGATATTTACTTGTTATCCATACCCATATTTTTTCTTTAGCTATTGTGAATATCTCTTTTGCATCTTCCCCATTTCTCCTAAAAATAATAATTTTATTGCATTGGTTTCATATATTTCAACACTATTGCAGTCCATGTGCACTCCACATTTTGTTGCCTTCATTGTTCAATTTCATTGTGGTAAATTGGTTCAAGTGACATTTTTCTAAATTGTGCAATGCTAAACTAACTTGAACTCATTTATTACACAAATTCTATACACCCCGCGCTACCTTACTCATGAAGAAAAAATGTGGCTCATAGATTCCTTGCATATGCCACACATGACACATAATTTGCATCCTATGTCTATCCCCATCTTTGATAAATTTTTTTGTGTAGCTACTTTACCTTGTAATACTCTACTTTTAGAATTAAGATAGAAAATCATCTTGATTTAGTCATGAGTGTGCACCCTCACCACTTTATCAAGATTCTTTTCATTCTTAACACTTTCATCTCTATTCATAACAATCACTTTGATTCAACCACAAACAAGACTTAAAAAAAACAACCTTGTTCAACATCCTATTAGAAATTTTTAACTAAGGTTTGAAGCTAGACTAAAAAAAAATCTACATGCAAGAGAAACATAATAAACCAACTACCCTCAAGTTATCCTAAGATGAACTGCTCTGATACCATTAAATGTAACACCCCATAAAATACATCTAACTATTACAATACAAGTTCTACAGATTTCTATATAGACTTAGAGTTTTTCAAAATATTTCTATTATAAGATTATGATAGAAATACGAATATTAACATATAAGGTTCAAAACAACATCCTGAAGTCCTCCAGAACCTCTGACACATGTATGATCATCATAGTTCACAACGCAGCAAGAAAAGAAAGGATAAGCTAGTGAAAATAAAATTTTATAATATACACAATTAAATCAAAAGAGAAAACCAAATTACGTGGATCAATTTCTCAATTATTCAATCTTCTTCAAATCCCAACATAAAACAATCTCACATGGATCTACACATCCAGGATATTCATTAAATATAATAACAACTGACGCCTTCCAAAAAGACCCGTATTAAGTAAGTTCTACCAGAGACTAACACTTGATCCAAAGATTACCAACGAATTCAATAGAAAGGATTAGGGTAAGTTCAATACAATCCAAGTCGTGCATCTCATATGCCATGATGTGCATGAACTTTCCCATCAGCTTCTCACCACCTGATATCTTAGTCTTTGTGACTTAGATCATCAGTAAAACTCGAAGATCTCTGTTGTCACATAGGCATCAATACTCAATACACAAACAAACATCAGTTCATACATTATCTCAAATGTATTAATTCAATTCCATACCCTTTTCATCATACAATATCATTCAAAATGCAATCCACAACATTCAAAATATTATTTAACATAAAAAAACAACACTTAAATACTAAACCATCAAAATATAATATTTCTATAAGTTTAAACAATCTATAAACAAACAACATCCCTACAAGATAAATTGAATATTGGGACCACGTCCCTCCACATTCAGATCTTGTAGCTTAGGGTACTATTAAAAATTCAAGTTAGTTTCTCTTATCTATAATTCCTTATTCTAATAGAAATTATACTTCCAACAGTAGAACCACTCCAAAATTTAGGAACTTAGAGCAAATTATCAAAACATTACCAAATTTTGGTATGAGCTTAATCAAGTTAAGAGAAACACTTTTCTTAACTGACCTCACTAGGATTGATGACTAAATCATAGAAAAAAAAATAGAGAATAAGGAATCTTTAGAGTAAAAATAAACTTACTCTGTTTGAAAAATTAGGTAGAAATGTATTCTAACACTTCAGCTACAATATGACATGATCAAATTTTGGAATAGATGAAGTATGGGAGAGAAAATGAAGAGAGAAGAGAGAGAGAGAGAGAGAGAGAGAGAGAGAGAGAGAAATAGAGAGAGAAAGTGTGAGTTGAGAAAAATGAATAAAATGAACATGTATCGAGGACACTCTTTCAGGGTCTTTTAGTAATTACCAAAATATAGATTTATGATAAATAAATCACACTTAAAAAATGGTTATAAAAATAAATAAATATATATATATATATATATATATATATAACATTTAAAGATTTTGTTTCTAAAAAGAATATTCATAAAAAAAATATTAGAGGGTAAGAACTTGGAAATGAAGACAAGATAAAAGTATTCAAATTTTTGTATTTCAAACATTCTCTACATATGAAAAAAAAAATCTTAGTGAAAACTAATGTATCTGAAGTAATAACACATTATAAAACTAATATTTTACCGTCAAATAGGACAAGAGAGTGTTAGTTTTTTTTTTCAAAAATGAAACAGAATAAGTAAAACATGAGTAGAAATTTATTTTAATTTTTACTATTAAAAAGATGATGAACTCAAAATGAGGAGAAAAATATAAAAAATATCTTAATTTTTTTCTCTGTATATTTTATAAATGTAATACCTTATAAAAATAAATTAAAAATTCTAATGTAATTTAAGGTAAGTTTCCAAAATAAATTTGTGAGAATAACTCAAGTTAAATATGACTTTGAGGACTAGTTGAAAACTAAGTTCAAATATTATAAAAGTGATTTAATTTGATACTAAAAACATAAAAAATAATTAACAACTAAATTTGTCATTGCAACTCATACAGGGATAATGTTTAGATTATATTATTATAAGAAAATAATTAAATAAAACCAAGTTTAGAAACCAAAATTAATTAGTTGTTATATTGACAAAATTAGATACTATTTTAGAGACTAAAAAAATTATTGGTATTTAAATTAATTTCTATTATTAATAAATAGTTTCTAAATTGGTATCTAATTAGCTACCAATTATTTAGATTTTAAAGTTGGTATTTAAAACCTTAGTACCTAATTAGATATAAATTTAGAAACTAATTTAGATACCAGTAATTTTTTAGTCTCTAAAATAGTATTTAATTTTGTCAATATAACAACTAATTATTTTTTCTCTAAAATTGATTTCTATTTAATGATTTTCTTGTAGTGTATGATGGATTGTAGTATAATGTCCGTGCTCGCTCACACTTAAGTATAACTTATGTATAAATTGGATGCTTATATTTGGTATAATTCTATATGAGGCATAACTAGATGCTAATGCTTGGTATAAGTCAATGCTTATGACTTAACTTGTATATTTAATAAAGTGTGATGTTTTGGATCAATGTCTAAGTTATACTGAAGTTCAATGTTTACACTTGGTAAAAGATGACATTTACCTTTTGAATTGATATAGTATATGATGGGAAATTCAACACAATAAAAATAATATCTCAACAAGAGCAATAAGCAGCGGATAATAATTTCCCCAACTAGCAAGAATCTGTGAGGAGTAATAACAAATAATGGCAGCAACAAAAACACACTTCAGGAAGACACAGAAATTTTTAACGTGGAAAACCTTCTCAATGTGAGAAGTAAAAACCATGGGCACAAGCCAGTAAATCAAACTCCACTATGATCAATATTATGGTTACAAGAGAGTCTCAAAACAGCACAAATTGTGCTCAATAACCAGCCAAGTAGAAATACAACAGAGATGAAACAAAGAACAAGAAACCTGAAAAATTTTCAAAACTGCAGCTACCGTACGCGGCCTATATCTCACTGTTCCGGTGACTTTTGAACAATCCGAACGGTCCAATTGAAGCACCACAAGGTATGAACCTGCTGACAAAATTTCAGCCCGATCCAACGGTGGACGAAACAGCAGCAGCAATCCGAAAAAACTCGTTCTCAAGAGAAACGCTGAAAACGCTGCTGTAATGTGAGATGAATTTCTCTCTGCTCAAACCACTTCTGCAAGATCCGGACGGTCATATTGAATTCACACAAATTATGAACCTGCTTACAAAATTTCAGCCTGATCCAACGGTGAACAAAGTGTCGGCGGCAGCCGGAAGTTACTGGGCGAAACTTTTCTATTTTTTTTCTTTTCTCTCTCTTTTTCTCTCTCTGTCTCTGCTGACGGCTGTCACTCTGTCTCTCAGGAAAAAACCCTAAAGGTGATTAAAAAATTAGATTGGGCCTCCACATAGGAAGTGAGCCCAACCCAACAAATCTCCCCCTCACAACTATGTGGAGATGATTGACAAACCGGCAATCTCACAACAAGTTTCAAACTTGTTTCTCAATAGTGTCTTAGTCATCATATCAGCACAATTATCATCTGTATGAACTTTTGCCAACTCCAGTAACCTAGCTTCCAAGGCATCACGTATCCAATGATATCTCACATCAATATGCTTGGACCTAGAATGAAAAGTTGAATTCTTACCAAGATGAATGACACTTTGACTATCACAAAATAGCAAGTACTTGTCTTGAACAAAACTAAGCTCTTGCAAGAGTTTCTTCACCCAAAGCAACTCCTTGCATGCTTCTGTAATGGCAATGAACTCTGCCTCAGTAGTGGACAATGCAACACACTTCTGCAATCTAGATTGCCATGCCACAACTCCCCCTGCAAATTTAATCACGTAGCCTGAGGTAGACCTTCTAGTATCTATGTCTCCACCCATATCAGAATCAGTATAGCCCACAAGGGTAGGCTTATCACCTCCAAAACAAAGCTTCAAACAAGTAGTACCACGAAGATACCTTAAAATCCATTTCACAGCATTCCAATGCTCTCTACCTGGATTAGACAAAAATCTACTAACAGTACCAACATCATGTGCAATATCAGGTCTTGTACACACCATTGCATACATCAAACTACCCACAGCAGATGCATAAGGAACCCGTTGCATATCTGATTTTTCAGTTTCATTAGAAGGACTTTGTTTTGCACTTAATTTAAAATGAGTAGCAAGAGGAGTGCTTACTGCCTTAGCATTTTCCATCTGGAACCTCTGTAGCACTCTTTTAACATAGTGCTCCTGTGACAACCAAAGCTTCTTCTCTTGCCTATCACGCATGATTCTTATACCAAGAATTTGCTTAGCAGCTCCCATGTATTTCATAGCAAATGACTCACTCAATTGCTTCTTCAACCTGTTGATCATGGAAATATTTTTCCCAACAATAAGCATGTCGTCAACATACAACAACAGGATAATGAAATCATTATTAGCAAACCTTTTAACAAAGACACAATGATCAGAAGTAGTCTTCTTGTAGCCATGCTCACACATAACAGACTCAAACTTCTTGTACCATTGACGCGGAGCCTGCTTCAAGCCATATAGACTTTTTCTCAGCCTACACACATGATCTTCCTTGCCTTCAACAAGAAAACCATCAGGTTGCTTCATGTAAATCTCTTCTTCCAAATCACCATGAAGGAAAGCAGTTTTAACATCCATTTGCTCTACCTCTAAATCAAGAGTAGCAGCCAAACTCAACACAATTCTAATGGATGACATTTTCACCACAGGAGAAAAAATCTCATTGAAATCAATGCCTTTTCTCTGTCTAAAACCTTTCACCACCAATCTGGCTTTATATCTTGGAGATGTAGAATTGCTTTTTTGCTTTACCCTATAAACCCACCTGTTTTCTAGAGCCTTCTTGCCTTTTGGCAATTTCACCAAGTCAAAAGTGTGATTATCATACAAAGACTTCATTTCATCTTGCATTGCATCCAACCACTTTTTCTTTTCTCCACTCTCTATGGCCTCAAGATAACACTCAGGTTCTCCTTCATCTGTCAAGGTGACATAGTCATCAGAAAGATACCTGGTAGATGGTTCCCCTGCCTATTAGACCTCCGAATTTGAACTTGAGGTGGTTCAGAAGCATCACCAAGATCTTCATCTTGTGACATCCCATGTTCCTCGTCAACGTCATCAATAGGAACATCAAAATCTTCTCGAAGTTGCTGATCATCAACATCATCATGTTGGTCATCATTCTGAACATTATTCTCAATAGTATCCAGATCACGTAGAGGCATTCGAACTGGATCAACATTAGACAATCTATTATCTATCTCAGATGTTGTCTTCTCTATCTTATCAATATCTTCAATTGTTTGATCTTCCATGAACTTCACATCACGGCTTCTAATTGACTTCCTCTCAACAGGATCAAAGATCTTGTAGCCAAATTCATCCTGACCATAACCAATAAAGATGCACTGCCTTGTCTTCACATCCAACTTGGATCTCTCATCCTTTGGAACATGCACATATGCTTTACAACCGAAGACTCGCAAATGATCATACTTGACATTCTTGCCAAACCAAATCTTGTCTGGCACCTCACCATTCAAAGCAACTGCAGGACTCAAATTAATAACATGCACTGCAGTGTACAATGCCTCACCCCAAAAATGCTTAGGCAACTTTGCTTCAGAAAGCATACACCTAACTCTTTCTATCAATGTCCTGTTCATTCTTTCTGCTAAACCGTTCAGCTGAGGAGTTTTAGGAGGAGTCTTTTCATGTCTGATACCGTGTTGCTTGCAATAAGCATCGAATGGTCCACAATACTCACCACCATTGTCAGTACGAATGCATTTCAGCTTCTTGCCTGACTGTCTCTCAACCAAAACATGAAATTCTTTGAATTTCTCTAGAACTTGGTCCTTTGTTTTCAAAACATAAACCCAAAGCTTCCTGGAACAATCATCAATAAAGGTAACAAAATAAAGTGCACCAGTAAATGACTTTACCTTCAATGGGCCACAAACATCAGAATGCACCAATTCAAGCAACTTTGACTTCTTTGAGGGAGGATGCTTCTTGAAGGATACTCTGGTCTGCTTACCAGCCATGCAATGAGAACATTTCTCCAACTCTGCACTCTTCAATCCTGGAAGCACATCCTTTTTAGCTAAACAATTCAGCCCCTTCTCACTGATATGACTAAGCCTTCGGTGCCACAAAGAAGCATCCATATCCATGGCGTTCACACTGTCTTTAGCAACCAATGCTTTTGTCCAATACAGTTTACTAATTCTCTCTCCTTTGGCCACAATTAGATTACCTCTGGAGAGTTTCCACTTTCCTGAACCAAAGTGATTTTCATAACCACTATCATCAAGCATCTGCACAGAGATCAAATTAAAGCGGATATCTGGAGCATGTTTGACTCCTCTAAGCAACAACTGCATTCCCATATTGGTTTGCAAGCAAACATCACCAATACCAACTACCTTAGACACACCATCATTACCCATCTTCAACACTCCAAAATCACCAGAAGTGTAAGATGTGAAGAACTCCTTCCTTGGTGTAACATGCAATGTAGCACCACTGTCAATTATCCACATGCTCTCATCTGATACAAGATTAACTGAATCATGGTCACGGAGAATAATAAGATCATCATCACAAGTAGCAGTAGTAACACGATCATCATTGTCATGATGTTTCTCCTTCTGCTTCCCTTTCTTATCTTTGTTCTCCTTTTTCCAAAGAAAACAGTTTCTCTTAATGTGCCCTGTTTTGTGACAATAATGACACTCCACATTTTTGTATCTAGACTTGGACTTACTTCTGCTGTTCTCTCTACTCCCTTTCGGTTCCCTTTTCTGACTTCTCCCCCTATTTTCAGTGACAAGTACCTCGGAATGAGATGAAGTACCATGAGCCTTCCTTCTCATCTCCTCATTAAGTACACCACTCTTGACATTTTCCAAGGAGACAACACCATCAGGAGATGAGTTTGTAATTGAAACCCGAAATGTTTCCCAAGAATCTGGTAGAGTATTCAGTAGCCATAATCCCAACACCTCATCATCAAATTTGATGCCCATTTGTGACAATTGATCTCGGAGCCCCTGAAAATTATTTAAGTGATCTGAAATAGAAATCTCCTCCTTGTACTTCAAATTTATCAAGCAATTCAACAAATATAATTTATTGTTTCCTGTACTAGAAGCAAAGTCTCAATCTTCTTCCACAAGGATTTTGCATGTTCCTCATTAGCAATGTGATTATAAACATTGTCTTCAACAAACTGACGAATAAAACCACAAACCTGCTGATGCTCAAACTTCCATTCCTCACCAGTCTTGTCTTCTGGCTTTTCAGTAGCAAACACAGGAAGATGCAATTTCTTCACAAATAACAGATTCTTCATTTTTCCCTTCCATAAGTGATAGTTAGTGCCGTTCAAACAGATCATCTTATTTGTATTTGCCTCCATCATTCAGGTAGTCAAATAGCCCCAACCAAGGAGCTCTGATACCACTCTGATGGGAAATTCAACACAATAAAAATAATATCTCAACAAGAGCAATAAGCAGCGGATAATAATTTCCCCAACTAGCAAGAATCTGTGAGGAGCAATAACAAATAATGGCAGCAACAAAAACACACTTCAGGAAGACACAGAAATTTTTAACGTGGAAAACCTTCTCAATGTGAGAAGTAAAAACCATGGGCACAAGCCAGTAAATCAAACTCCACTATGATCAATATTATGGTTACAAGAGAGTCTCAAAACAGCACAAATTGTGCTCAATAACCAGCCAAGTAGAAATACAACAGAGATGAAACAAAGAACAAGAAACCTGAAAAATTCCCAAAACTGCAGCTACCGTACGTGGCCTATATCTCACTGTTCCGGTGACTTTTGAACAATCCGAACGGTCCAATTGAAGCACCACAAGGTATGAACCTGCTGACAAAATTTCAGCCCGATCCAACGGTGGACGAAACAGCAGCAGCAATCCGAAAAAACTCGTTCTCAAGAGAAACGCTGAAAACGCTGCTGTAATGTGAGATGAATTTCTCTCTGCTCAAACCACTTCTGCAAGATCCGGACGGTCAAATTGAATTCACACAAATTATGAACCTGCTTACAAAATTTCAGCCCGATCCAACGGTGAACAAAGTGTCGGCGGTGGCCGGAAGTTACTGGGCGAAACTTTTCTATTTTTTTTCTTTTCTCTCTCTTTTTCTCTATCTGTCTCTGCTGACGGCTGTCACTCTGTCTCTCAGGAAAAAATCCTAAAGGTGATTAAAAAATTAGATTGGGCCTCCACATAGGAAGTGAGCCCAACCCAACAGTATAGTGTAATGCTTATACAATGTATAGTTCCATGATAAGGTTTGATGCCTTTATTAGTGAATCTTAATGTTTGTATTTGGTCAAATGTGATGTTTACCTTTTGAATTGATATAGTATAATGTAATGGTTATACTAGATACAATTTGATGTCTTTAATAATGAAGTTAGATGTTTATGATTGATAAAACATGATGTTTACCTTTTGAAAATTCAAACATAGTGATTTGTGAATAAAGAATTACTCAAAGTATATGCTCAAGAAATGAGACCAAGATAAAGATCCTTATGTTATGAAGTTGAGTTAAAGATTCTAAAAGTGTGAACTCGAGCAAGAGATGTATAAGGTTGAAGCTAAAAATTTTCTATACATGAGAGTTATATTTTAGGCATCAAAATTAAGCTAAATATGATTTAGGTGTGAGGTCGAACTACATATTTCTCAAAAGAGATAAAAGACGTAAAACCAAGCTAAAGATATTCAAGGCATGGAACTGAGGAAGAGATGTTCAAGACGTGGACCCACATTAGATATGCTTAAGACATTGAATCGAGTTGTAGATACTTAAGGCATGAAACCAAGCTAAAGAGACTTTAAGAGTGAAGTCAAACTAGAGATGTTTGAAGCATGCAGCTAAGTTAAAAATGTTGAAAATGTAAGGCTAAACTAGAGATGCTTTGGACGCGAAATTGAGCTAGAGATACTCAAGGTGTAAAATCAATCTAGATACACTTAAGGTTTAAGGGTGAGATAAAAAAAAACTCAAGATGTGAAGTCTAGCTAAAGACACCGAAGATGTCAAATCAAATTATGTTTAAGGAACACATACATATTAGACATCTAATGATAAACAAGTTGAGAAATTGGTAAATATAACTTTATTATGATAAAATAGTTTACTAGTTTCTCATTTTCTTAAGTAAATAACATAAAACAAGAAAACAAAATAAAATTTGTATATAACAAAATCATTGTTTTTGTTACTTTTTATATTCAAGTGGTTGAACTTTCAATATGATTATGTATGTGAAATTAGTTTTAAAGTATTCTTTTAATCATGTTTAATCATAAGTAAAATGTAAAAACTTGTATTAAAGATTTTCCCATAGGAGTGAGATTGTACTCTGACTAAAAAGATTTATTTCAATAGGTTCAAAATTCTAATATTATTTAACTATATATATATATATATATTAATATGTATGTATTATCTCTCCTAACTATTACCTTTTAAAAATAATATTTTATAAGAAATATTAAATTTCATATATTTATAAGAAATATTAAATTTCAAAATAACTATGAGTTTTATCTTAAAAAGTAAGATTTTAATATTACATATAATAACTTTATTATATCGTGACAAACAATTAGTTAATTTTGAATAAACTAATTATACTAAAATTAAATTTAAATATTTTTATTATGGAAACATGTAAATGAAATTGATTATATTAATAAGATAATATATATATTATCACTACAAGAAAATCATTAAATAGAAATAAATTTTAGAGACAAAAAATAATTAGTTGCTACATTGACTAAATTAAATATTATTTTAGAGACTAAAAAATTTATGGGTATCTAAATTGGTTAAATAGTTTATAAATTGGTATCTAATTAATTACCAAGATTTTAGATACCAACTTTAAAATCACTTACAATAAAATTATTAAATAAAAACAAATTTTAGAGACAAAAAATAATTAGTTGCTATATTGATTAAATTAGATATTATTTTAGAGACTAAAAAAATTATTGATATCTAAATTAGTTTCTAGTATTGATAATTAGATTTTAAAGTTGGTATCTAAAATGTTAGTAACTAATTAGATATCAATTTATAAACTATTTAACCAATTTTGATATCAATAATTTTTTTAGTTTCTAAAATAATATCTAATTTAATCAATATAACAAATAATTATATTTTATCTTTAAAATTAATCTATATCTAATAATTTTTTTAGTAGGTATAAAGATTTAAAATAGTTTTACTCCACTTACAAATTTGAATTGACTTTTGTAAAATGTTTAAATATAACTATGAAAAATTATATTAATTTTAATTTTATTTATAAAAAAATATTATTTACTTGTAATTTTTTTTCTCCCGTAACTTTCAATATATTATATATACCTATATGAAGGGAATTTCCCATTATAACTGATTTTGATGTATATATTTACTTTCTCATTTTATTCTTATACTAATATTTTATTTTTTTATTTTATAAATATATAATAAGTGTTTTTTTGTCATTTTATTGTTATCTTGGACATTTCTGTCATTTTCTTTTTTTGGTACAATCTTATTTTTTAAATTTTATAATCTAATAACCAAACGTAACTTTCTTAAAAATTTCACACTTCTCTCTATATCAAAAACTTCCCACTTTCCTACTTCCCTCTCTATCAAAAACTTTTCACTTCCCTCACTATCAACAACCCACATCTCCCTCTCTTAAATTAGTTACAATATTAATGTATAAAGTTTTCTCCTTTCTCTCACATCATTTTTTCTCTTTGGGACAGTTTCCATTCTCACACTTGTTTTTCTTTTCTCTATCCGTTCCATCCTTTCTTTATATACCTACTCTCATTCTCATTTTTTTTTCTATTTTTTCTGGTTTTGTTCCGATCATCCTCTCTATATGCATTGTGTTTTTATATATAATTTTTGTATTGGTTTCCAATTGTCGTCATTAAGGGAATGAAGTTTGGTCCTCTAGTTGAATTAAGACGAATGACTATTTGTCTAACTTGCTCTCTTCTCAAATTCCCCTCACTCATTCTATTTTCTCACTCTCAAATGAGTAACTTTTTCAATTTCTTTATCATAAGACACTACAACATTAAATCTAACCACGTTTTGTTTTGTTTTCTGCATTTTAGATTTTCACATGACGTTGTTTCTTATTTCTTCACTATTTTTTCCCTAAATCATTTTATTTATTTATTTTTTATTAAAGACTCAAATGATTGTTTTATAAACATTAATCATTCACCTTTTCTTTTATGTCTTCAAAGATAACTTTTTTAAGCCTTTAAAACTAAAAAGAGATTAATGTTTTATTAAGCTTATTTACATGTTTGTATTTTGTTTTCAAACTTATTAGATACGAAGGTGTAGAAGTCATTAATACAGAAGGGTAAGGAAGACCACATGAAGAAGTACAAAGAGAAAGATGGAATCAACCGTGTTTATTTATTTATTTTTTTCATTGACTCTTTTATGTAAAAGAAAGAAAAGATAGTTATTGAAAAATGATGCACTTGTATTTATTCTAATGTAACATTCATGATGACACTAAAATTATTAAAATATTATTTCTCATTTGTATATTTAAGTGATGGATTTAATTTTAATAAATCTTATATTAAATATATAATAGTTATCTGTAACTTTTTTTATTCAATTTTTAATATTAAATTTAATTATTTATAAATAATAAAATAAAAAATATGAATATACCGGTGCGCTGTTTTTTCATTAGTATGTTATAAAAATTCTAGAACCCTTTCAATTTTTTTGACTATTTATGAAATTTTAAAAATTTTATAACCCTTATATTCTTATTGATCTTTTGTGGCAGAGTTGTTTTTTTTTTTTTATCACAACAATCCTTCAATTTATTCGTATAATAGGGAAAAATTTAGTAAAAGGATGCAATTTAATGTTAAATTTACGTAAATAAGTAAATTTTAGAAAAGTTACAAACATAATTAAACTGTGTTTGAAATCAAAATAAATAAAAAAAGTCGTAAACAAGATTTCAGTTTTAAATTTATTTATTTTTCTACGAAAATCATACTTTCTTAGTCATCCCAAACATAATTTTATTTTTTATTTTTAGATAGTGGGCATATTGAGTTTTTTTGGAGTAGTGCATAATTTAAATTTTTAAATTCTGAACTGCAGGATTTTAGGTTTATTTTTTGAGTTTTTAAATGTTTTTATTTTTATTTTTTTACTTTTTGTAAAATCGTAAGTTTTGAAAAAGATTTTATGTTTATTTCTGAATACTTTTTGTTATTTGGCTATGTTTTTTTAATTTTATTTCTTTGATTGTTTTTAAAAAATGACTCGTTGTATTGTTTTATTTCATAGGCACATTTTTATAATTTTATATGATTTGATAAATTAGTGAAATTATTTTTATTAATTGAATGCAGTTTGAAATTTTTTTATACTATAACAATAAATTGAAGTTTTTAATGCAATAAAAGAAATGGATATGAAAATAAAATTTGAATAATAACAACTTTAATTGAGAGAGTTAGTTGTCCCAAGGTGGCTTTTTCTTCTTCTGATAATTATTTAGAAAAATTATAAAACTGTGACACGTGTTCACAACTATATTTTCTTTATTTTGAAAACGATTTACTCGTGAATCTATAAAAGAAAGAATATAAGTATGAATTGAAGTTAAAATATGTGTCCATGTTATAGATATATTATTATGTGAGTTTATCTTCAATCAATTCTAACTTATCTCATGGAAATCAAATTATTAAGAATGAATAATTATTTTATAGTTGATAAATGTGTTAAAGATAATAGATGGAATGGTTATAATTTTAAATATATTAAAATAATAATAATAATAATTTTAAAGATAAAGAGTGAGTTAAATTAAAAGATTAAAATTTGAGGAAGTTAAGATTTGTTAATATGGAATGAAATATTTTTATAATATGGAAAATAGGAAAAAGATGAGAAAAATATTTTGGGGGTGATGAAAAGAAAAGGCGGTTGGGAGTTGAATAAATTTGATGGAGAAGAAGGAATGATGGAGAAAGTAAACCCTAAAGAGAGAGAAGAGAAGACAGAGAGTGGAAGTGGTTCTGAATTGTGAATTTTGTTTGTTTGAGGATTGATTTGAAGCAGGAAAAGGGAAGAAGAAGAAGAAGAAGAAGGAAGAAGGAAGGAAAATGGGTGATGTAGCAGATAAATTGGCGTATTTTCAAGCGATAACAGGTTTAGAAGATGCAGACCTCTGCACTGAAATCCTTGCTGCTCACAATTGGGACCTTGAACTCGCAATCTCTTCCTTCACCACTTCAGTAAACCCCACCACCCACACCGATGCTCCTCCGCAACCTCACCCTAACAATCATCTTCCCTCCGCACCCGATCGCCAACCCCTACCCCAACCGCCCCCGGGTCTCGCCTGGAAACTCATCACGCTACCCGTTTCCGTAATTTCCGGCAGTCTAGGGTTAATCTCCGGCGCGATCGGTTTGGGCCTGTGGGCCGCCGGGGGAGTCCTTTCCTACTCCCTAGGCCTGGTGGGCCTGGGTTCGGCCCCCTCCTCCTCCTCGGCCCCCTTGGTTTCCGTCCCGGCCGCTACTTCCGAGGCCATGGATTTCGTCGCTGCCTTCGAGAGGGACTACGGCTCTTCCGGGCCCAATTTCGTCGGCGAGGGCTTCATGGACGCGCTCCAGCGCTCGCGAAATTCCTTCAAGCTTCTCTTCGTTTACTTGCATTCCCCTGATCACCCCGATACGCCGTCGTTTTGCCACAGGACTCTCTGTTCCGAAACCATTGCCGCCTTTGTGAACGAGAATTTTGTTTGCTGGGGTGGCAGCATTCGCGCCAGTGAAGGGTTTAAGATGAGTAACAGCTTGAAAGCCTCTCGCTTTCCCTTTTGTGCTCTCGTCATGGCGGCCACTAATCAGAGGATCGCCCTCCTTCAACAGGTTTGGTATATATGCCTCTGGTACTACTGGTTTTTTTGTAGCTTGTTCATTTGCTGAAATTGTGTATTTATCTATAAACTCTACTTCTGCTGAGTTTTAAGTTGCAATGCGTTTTTTACATTATTGTCTTGCCAGGTTGAAACAGGAAAAATAAGTCTTGTGGTTTAATTCCTATGGATTATTCGGTTTGGCGAATTGGAGTGAACTGGGCCAACTTGAGAAACATATATGAAATTAAAATATTTATATTTGATGTCATGGTTAGTCTTTAGGCAAGTTATAGTTTCTTTCTTGTGTTTGGCTTCTATTTTCTCTGCCTGTATGATTTAAGTAGTCACAGTCCGTGCGACTGTATGCCTATTGTAGCTTCATGAAGATCACGAAAGTTTTTGCCCAGTTTTGACACACTGAATTTGTTGTAAAACATTTGCGTGATGGATGCAATGATTTTTAACGTACACGAAAATGTGCTCAGATTAGACAAGTAGATATTTAAGCCTTTTCTATAAGATTATCTCCTCTAGCTTCTCACAATAAGAGTTTTCTTACTTGATACCCTTGTGTTAGTTGGGTGTTACCATTCCAAGTTTAGGCATGCCACAATCATATTGACCCAGGTCTTTAAAATTCTGTTGCATTTTCATTCTCTGCAAATCATTCCCTTGGGAAGGCAAACTCACTCCGCATACAGGCTTAGTCAGTGTGCACAGGGGATGCGTGTCAGCTTTTGTTGGACAATGTGAAGATCTGCTTGGCGATGTCAAACTCATGAGTTAAACAATAAATATTTAAAAACCAGTACGAGTCATACTTTCTTGGTCATTGCTTAATCAATAAGCCAGATGGTTTAGTGCGGATTACACCAGTTCAGTGACGTGTTCAATCCAATATAATGAGTTTAGACCTGCTATGCCACCAGTTCCCAGCCCAACTGGTTGGTCTTGCTGGACAGAGCTGGTTTTTGTAACATGTTTTTTATGTTGCTCGGCTTGGTCCTTTGTCACTTGAAAATATTTTCTTCCTCCCTAGTTGGTACAAAACACTTATGCTTGAGGAAGGTTTTGATTGTTTATATCAAGTGGTTATGCCACAATTATCCTTAGGAAAGAAAACTGTATTTTGATTGAATTCCATCAGTATTGTTAGAATATGTCAAGAATATTTCATCTCATGACTTAAAAAAAAATATATATATATATATATATATATATATCTTAGAATGTTAAACCCAAGAAGAAGTACACTGACATTATGTCTTTATTACTGGAAATTATATGGTTTTAGGTCAGAATTACAATTCATTACATAGACAAGATAGGCTTTTCCGCTTACAATTAGTCTTCCTGCATTCAGGCTTTTCACATTTGATTTCCCCTGACCAGTTTCTTAGAGTTATTTCTTAAGATTAGTTTCCATATTATCTCATTGTTCATTATTAGTTGTTATGATCTAGTATTAGTATAACTCTTCGTGTTTTATATTACATTGTAAGACATTATATTAAATCAAATCAATATCAATTTTATTGTATTTAACTAAGTATTCAGTCTCTTTAATTTCTTTTTCCTCCCTCTATGCATACCCAAAGTAAAACTCCATAAATTCAACAAGTAGTTTTTTCTATAAAGGCTTTATTGAGTCCATATTCTTTATTTTCTAACTGAAATGGCGTGCCAAGTATTATAGTTGATAAAGTATTCTGATTATGAGACTTTCATTGTTAATCTAGTTCATGTAATGCAGGTTGAAGGTCCAAAATCCAGTGAGGAGCTGCTAGTGACACTGCAAAGAGTGCTTGAAGAAAGTTCCCCTGTCCTCGTTTCAGCTAGGCTTGATGCAGAAGAAAGACGGAATAATATGCGCTTAAGGGAAGAGCAAGATGCTGCATACAGGGCTGCACTTGAAGCTGATCAAGTATGTTTTTTTGCAGTTTATGGTTTTGTTTTTCTTGTTTCATATAATTTTATTTGGTCTGTACTCAATGGGTTGTCTGTTTTTTCTATCTCAACATTCTTTGCAGAGGCCTTTATTTAGAAAGAACAGGCCTGTTAGTGCTATGGATTAATGTTGTATATATGTTCAGGCTAGGGAGCGACAGAGGAGAGAAGAAGAAGAACGTCTTGCAAGGGAAGCTGCTGAAGCTGAGAGGAAGCGCAGAGAGGAGGAAGAGGCTCGTGAAAGAGCAGCACAAGAAGCTGCAGAGAAACAAGCTGCATTAGCTAAAATGCGTCAAGAGAAAGCTCAGTCTCTGGGTGAAGAACCTGAAAAAGGACCTGATGTTACACAGGTACAGTATTAGAAGATTGAGCTATGATTTTATTTCTCCTTCAGTTCCAGCATCTTTCATTAGAGTATATAACTGTTTAACTTATATTGTTTCACTTGTATTTAAGATCTCAGCTTTAATTCATATGATAAGGTTGAACTTAAAATTCTTGATGGTTTCACTTATATGCATGATGAATGATCTTTACTTCTAATCCTGTATGTTTTTAAATTGCTTTAGCCTCTCCCTCTTTAGTATCTTTTTTTTTTTTTTTTCAGTTCAGTTTTTGTTTGATTATGTTGTAATTTACATGACAATTACATCTATGTTTGATGAATGAATAGGTTTTGGTACGGTTTCCAAATGGTGAACGTAAGGAAAGGAGGTTCAAGAGCACAGCAACAATTCAGTCTTTATATGACTATGTTGACTCACTGGGAAGTTTAGAAGCCGAGAGTTACAGCCTGGTATCCAATTTTCCACGGGTTATGTATGGACAAGAAAAACTAGCACTGTCTTTGAAGGAAGCAGGATTGCATCCTCAGGCCAGCCTATTTGTGGAGATCAGTTCATGAGAATGAAACTTGCCTAATAATCTTATGACTACATGAAGATAAGATCTGCAAATAGGGAATTCTGTGGTGTTTCATTCTTCTGTTTAAAACAATTGACTTGTTGAACAATTAAAATTGTTAGATGCATAGGTTGTCGTGGTTTTTGTAGTTTTGATTTTTCCTATTTAAATTTGAATCAATCAAACAGATAGCAACATGTGAAGATGGTTTAGAATAATGATATATATAATATATATTTGGCCCTTCACTTAATTAGGAAATTCCCAGTGTTATCTATCTGTCTGTACATTTTGTTTCTGATCATATATGTTGATAGAGCATCCCACCAACTACCGGGTTCGCGTCAGCAGCACATTTTTTACAACATTTTTTTACTATTTATCAAAGATAATATCTGTTTTTGGTCTTAAAATATTGATTTTAATTCTTAAAAAAATTATATATTGCTAGTTCTTATATCGAAAATAAAATGGTTTTAGTTTCTTATTAGAGAGAAAGAAAAAAACGTTTTTAACGAAATGTAAAGGCTAAAATATAAAATGTTTGAAGAGATAAAAAAAAAAAAATTCAAAATATTGGAAACAGGATCGCTTCATAGGAAATAATTTAATTCTAATTAATTATACAGTGTGTTGGAAAGAATATGTAAAAAAGGGCAGCATAGGGAAAGATTTAGTTATGGTTTGAGTTGGGAAGTTTCTTAGTAGGCCATGACATGCAACGCAAATACAATGAGATGAATTGGTGAATTTTGGAATTGTTGTTTGGGCATAAATACAAATTACTACCATTGTAAGAGCTTAGGCTCTGTTATCTGTGTTCTTGATAATATGTCCTACACTACTTCTCATTGCTGTTATTTCATCACATGTGCTCCACAATGCTCTTCCATCTCAACAACATTACCAAGTTCTTTCATACAAAAATGCTTGCGTTCATATATTTTTCTTAAGGTTCTTTGGTGGATTTCTTGATCGAATGTGATGCTTTCAACTGGTGATCCAATCGGCAGAAAGGTCGTTGTTCTGTGCAAAAAGTGACATACTAACCAACTCTACCCTCATATCACATCACACTATGTCAGATATTTTTTCACACATTAAATTATTGGGATACCATACAAATTTCACCCACAAAAAAAGTACTTCTACATTTTATTTTAAATTGAAAAGGTTTGCTCTAATGGAAAATAAAATGATGATTGCATAACCAAGGTTCCCCACCCAAGCTGGTCCAAGAAGCATAAAACAATAATATATCCAAATTTGTTATGCCTTCCAACTTAATATTCCCCGGCAATTTGTGAAATTGTTGAATTTGATGAATCAAAATGTTACTCTTTTCAATATAACTGGATTTGATTCTTACCAACACACTAAGCACTTTAAAATGCTGACAACACTAGTAGTTTTCCATGACAATTTTAGCCTTCTCAAGAACAAACTTGCCTTCCTTGTACTTCTGAGATTCTTCATAAGCTCGTTCATACTTCCAACCAAGAACCTGATGGCAGTCAGAACAGTAAACATCAGCCACAGTGTGGAGACCTGTCATAAGTTCCCTGTCTTCTTTTGCTCCTACACTAACATTCAATGCATGACCAAACAGAAAAGCTCTTCCACTTTTCCCCTGAAAGCAATTACAAGTCACCAACTTTCCCATCAACTATGTCAAATAGTAAAATAAGTAATTAGAGAAATAGAAGAAAATTAATAATTATTAATGACATAATTATCAGCATTGTTTCAAAAGTATTGCGATAAAAAAATCAATGCATATGAATCATTAATAATTAAAAGAATAAAATATCATTTTATTTTTGTTATTCAGTTCATAAAAAATCTTTTAAAAATTAGTTTATTTCCATCTCATCCATAAATATTTCACAAATTTTTTTAATGCAATTTTTTCATTTTGAATACGAGATGATCTATTTTATTATTATTCTTTTATAATACTCAAATTCTGTTTTAAAACTTTTCTCATTTGAGAATCCAATAATTTCCTCTTATCACTGTAGAAAAAGGAGATTTGATTGAAATGTATTTACAAAAATAGAAGGTGTTTTGTCTAATGTTTAACAAATGGAGGGAATGTGCATAACGATACAAGATTTATAAAAATTAAGACTTTGTGCTCAAGTTCATCATATTTATAAAATAAGAAAAGTTTTATGTTGATTTTATTAAGAAAGAATGAATTGGAAGCAAACTGAAATAGTGTGAGAATGGTTATCTTGTTTGATGATGATAGAAGGGTATGTTGTGAACTGAACAGATCAAATGAATTGATGACAGAATAAAAGTTAAAGCTGAGTGAGAGTAGTTTTTCACCTGAAAGGCCTTTGAAATCACATCATCATGAAGGGCAACATGGTTTCTACAATTAGAGCAACAGTACAATCTGGGTCCAATCACTTCCTCCATCTCAAAGATTGTCTCAACTCAACTCAATCCTTTTCAACCAAAAAGAGTTTAATCAATAGTATTCAGGGGATCATGAACCATGATCATAGCATTTTCAGTTTTTAGTAAACTGTGATTTTCAATTACAATTTGGAAATGAATTTGTAGGTACCTGCCCTTTGTTGATAGATGATTGATTCTCCCTTGCCTTCAGAGATGCCCAATTTCCTTATGCAAGTTCTCCTTTTTAGGGCTTTCTTCTGCTTTCTCACTCACTCAGAATGTGAGATTGCTCTCTCTCTTTCTCTCTCTCTTGCAAGTTAAAACACACTTCCTCATGTGGGATTTGATCAGCACAGTGGTTTAATTGCAAAGTTAAAAGATTTTCTATCACTATATAGTACACTGAAAAGTCTCTAGAATTTCAGTGCCACTTATTTTTAAAAAACAAATGGTCGGTTACAGAGACTAGTCTCTTAACACGTGTAATTTTGTCAAAGTTGGTTTACATATTTGAAGAACAGAAAAAAAAAATGGAAGATGGTTCTTGGATCCCCACCTCCTATTTTGGGTCATTATCTGTTTTCAATTTAGGTAAATGAAATTATGTCTCTAGAAATATATAGAATCGATTTTAATTTGTGTTTGAGAGTTTTGAATGATAATTCATCATTGTGAATATGAAATATTGTACATCTGATTATTTCATAACTTTGATTGAATAAGATTTTTTAGAAGAATGAGGATAATTCACTTTATAAGAGACAAACAACTTTATGGTTGTAAATG
The DNA here is from genome assembly GCA_013389735.1 of Phaseolus lunatus. Classification (NCBI taxonomy): domain Eukaryota; kingdom Viridiplantae; phylum Streptophyta; class Magnoliopsida; order Fabales; family Fabaceae; genus Phaseolus; species Phaseolus lunatus. The sequence continues at coordinate 13,933,796 of CM023863.1, forward strand.
CACCAGATTTGTCAAATTCCTCCTTAATAAATGAAGGATTGAAATTGTATTAAGCAAAATCTCCAATCATAAAGTACTACATTGATGAAAGAATCATGATATAATATATATTGGCAGACCCTTATTCCAAACTTAAGGAAAGGGTAAACTCAACAAATGAATCAACATGATGAATTATTGAGCATTGACATCTCCAGTAATCATATCTGAACCAGGTATAATTACTAACAAAATTCTCTCTCCAGATATTTAACATAGTTACTTAGCTAATACTCAAACCTGTTGATTTATGTGTAATGGTAAAGGTAAGGGCATTTTGCCATCACATAAGGTAGAAAAGAGTGTATATCACATATCCAATGATGAGAAGTTGAAAAGTTGAAGTGAGTTGGGATGAGGTTGAGGTTGGGGTTGAGGTAGAAGCAGCTACTGGAATATTGCCAAACACTGTGGGATAGGAGGGTGCAGATGCAGGCAATGATGAACCAGGACCAGGTGCTGCATCCGTATTTTCTATTATTCCTTCACCTACAGCTATATGAAGCTTTTGATTTTTTTGGCAATGGCCAGTCACACCACTAGTGAAGTAGAATTGGCCCTTTGATGTAAGGTTGAACAAAGAGTTGCCATTGTTCATATACAATATAGGGTCTTTAGTGTTGCACTTCTTGTAGGATTCTTCAGTAACTTGAATCACTGAATCTTGGCTTGGTGGGTACAGAAACACTGCGTAAGCATATACAATGATAATAACATAATATCAGATTTGTACCATTTTGTTTATCCATAGAAATGAAGGGTCATCGACTCATTGGTGTAGAGTAGTATAAACCAAATTGAAAAACATATGATATAGCAAATAGTGTAAACTTACAAAGAGAATCTCCAATTGTGAGATTGTGATATTTGGACCATTTTGTGTAGACTTGTGGATTTGTTGAGGTGGGTATCCCCCAAGCATCTAGATCTCCAACTTTGTACTGGTAGCAAAACACCTTGGCTTGGATTTGGACCAATGTGAGCAAGAGAAAGGCCAACATTCTGTTGTGACTTGAAAGATTGCCCATCTTGTTTCTTCTAAGAGTCACACTCACATTAGATTTTAGAGTTCTCATCTAGGACCACAAGATATGGCCAATGGAGGGTTGATAACGAGATCCAAAAAGAACCACACCTAGAAGGTCAATTTACTTGAGTGCCCCTATTCTCTATTATTTCATGGGTCAAAATTTTGGTAATATTATAATTCCTCCATAATACAAATTTATTAAATTGATCTAGTTGGTTGTCATTCATTAGTTGTTTTTTTTTTTCTTTTCGATTTAAAATGAAAACTTAACAATTGGGAAGATGAGAAAAGAAAGATGTTTTAAGGTTAAAAATAAGTTTGTGAAGAGTAAAATAGAGGTAGAAGAATATTGAATAATGTGATGGGAAGGAAGCAGTGCAGAGTGTAAAGGGTTAAAGACAGAGAAACAGATAAACTTGACAACTATATGCACTAATAATGTGCACATGAGCCAGTTGGCAAACTATATTAGTTTATCAAGTTTCTTCTTCTTATATTAAGACTGTCTCTGTGTGTATAATTGTGTCACAATATTGCATTATCATGTGCGGCAGGGAAGAAAACACAGCAAACTTCTCCAGGCACGTCACATGGCTAGCTAAATAGAAAATGCCCGAAATTTGTTTATGAAAATTATTTATCAACAAAATTAATAAAAAATCTATATCAATAATGAATTAACAAAATTTAAATCAATCAAAGTCGGAAAAATAGTCATAACAAAATAACACTCTGAATTTAGTTCTTTTTATAAGAAATTACAAAATTAAAAGTAAAGTATCCTAAACACAAAATAAAACTCAATTTTTCAGCAACTTCGTAAATAACAGAGTATATTAAAAAGAACTATTGTAGATTTTTGTCATCATAAGACATAATATATACACGACAATCTAATGAACATTGGGGAATTTTATTAGTTAAAATCTATGGTAGGTGGTTGTGGGAGCTAAAATACAAAGTCAACGTTTAGGAGATAGAATGATATAACTGGGTAGAACAGTACTCTGTAAAGTAAACATAGCAGCCTCTGTAGTAAGTTTTAAGGTTAAAGGCATTGCAAACTCAGCAATCCGTAAAAGTAACATTTAAGAGGTTTTTCTTGTCAAAAAATTTATCAATTGTTACTATGCAATAAATGGAAAAGAGAGAAAAAATTGTACAAATTTTATGTTTGTTTGGTACAGATAAAATAGAGATGAAATTTTTAAAATTGATTTAGGATTCCTAAATAAAATATTTGAAATTCCAATGTGATGAAATGCCAAAAGAAAAATCATGAAATATACTTTAGTCTTTTCACACATATTCGATTATATTTTATAGTATGATGGATTAAGGGTATTTGTTTCCCTCCTTCGAATAGATGACCAACAAGCAAATATTGATCGTAACTCAATTTGATCTTTTAACTTATGAGGACCATTAGAATCGTAACTCAATTTGATCTTTTAACTTATGAGGACCATTAGGATCGTAACTCAATACCTATTATAATTTTGAAACATATATTTATTTACAAATTTAATTTAACAAACAATACTCTTTTAAAAAAAAGTAACACTAATTATAAAATTCTATAGTTGTAAATATTCAATTATTCTATCATATAATATATACAACCACTGAATTAATATGGCTGGCTACAATAATAAAATTTAATCTAAGCAAAACCATTGAAGAAATAAATTTACCAATAATTACTTTCAAGTAATTTTTTATTTGGGTTTTTAAGAAAAATACTTTCTTAATTAAAAGATACGTTTTATAAGATTATGGCAATTATATGAGAGTTTCTTAAGAAAAACATAAAGACCTCAAAATTATTTTAAGACGTTCATATCAAACTAAAAACAATAGCATATGAAAAAAAAAATTATATAACAAATATTGTATCATAAAATAAGCTTTCCTTTTTTAGGATGAAAATCAGGTCCTAATTAAACAATGAATTGCTTAATGCTGGGGTGTAACATTATTAAATTGTTAAATTGGATGCTATGACGTAAAAAGAATAGTAGAAGGAGAATATTTTAGCATGTTTCCTATTTTTTAGGTGGTAGAATACAAGAAGCCTATACAGGTTCAAATCCGATATGGTTTAACGATAATAATAGTAATAAAAAGAGTTCAATATGTAGGGATGTTATTTCTGCCCCGGGGTAGTCCCCACAACTTTCTTATCAGTTATCACCACAATTCCGGATTAATCTGCAAACATAGCACGTTGCAGAATGATACAGCAGAGAAGCTTATTTACATCTGAATTTTTAAATGAAATAAATAATGAGATTGACTATGACATATCATTTGCACTAGCAGGGCTTTAGATAGTCACAAAGGCTTATTGAACACAAGGAAGGCTGGATCAGAAATATATATATACATACATAAATACATATATATATATATATGACACTTACCAAGGACTATTTCTCCTTCAGTAAAGAGAGAATTCGAGTCCAAAGTATCATTGATCACTCGCCTGGATGTACATGTACATGTACATCATTAAAGAGGATCATAATTATCAACCTTCATGCATATTCCTCTCTTTCCCCATTTTGTTCTTGGCTGTAGACCGCAGCTAGCTGTTGTTGTAACTGTTCAAATTGATAACCAGAAATGATTAGTTTCACAGGCACCTTCAAAGCTTCAATTTAAATGGATTCAGCTTGGACATGAAATTTATGCAAATCCAAGCAAGTAGCAGAAGAAAATCCAGAACAGATGATGAAATATAAAATCTTGTAAAGAAACTAACCTGCACGTATCTTAACTTCTCATAAGTTAGTTCATCAGTCAAATTAATCATCCTGGTAATACAAAGGCAGAAGGTGTGTTAACTTCGTGAAGCAGAGAGAAAGGGTCACCAAGAAAGTACTTTATGAGCTGATGTTTACTAACCGAGATTGGAGTTCTGAAATTTTGGCCAGCAGCAGATGTTCCCTCTCTGAAACTGCTGTATCAACCTATAAAATGACGCAAATGTCAGGTAAGACATAAAGCTGATGAAAAATCACTGTCTTTTACTACAGGTTTATGTCAGAAAAATAGAGGTGACTAGTTTTGAGCAGAAAATTGACATAAACAGTAGTTAATAAAAATTAAGCGAACAAGTGAAAAAAATTAATCAAACGAAATTTGCTTACACTTCCATTGTTTTCTGCATTGCGAGGCAATGGTGGCAACTTTCCATTCTGAGAAGCTGAAAAAATTGATTGTACTCGTTAGTTCATCCAATATTAAGGAAAAAGATCCTCAAACAACCAATGAAAAAATCCTTCACTCACCATCAATTGCCTCAGCAGTTTGCAAGCCATTCAACATATTCACTATAAGATCCTGGAATTAAACAGAACATTTCAGTGTGATAATAAATTGGTAAAATTATCAGTTTTACAGCAGACACACAAGCAAATTATGTCATTCCTCGAACTTGAAGCTTCTCTCACCTGTTGAATTGATGTCTGCTGGAAAAGATTATGAAGATGAGGCACTAGAAATGATGCAGGAATATTGATATTGGAAGAAGAATCATTGGAGGACTGACCAATTGGCTGAAGAGAAATACATCCAATGAAAGACACAGAAGTATATTTATCAAATACAATAATAAATGAAATATCCTACATAATCTGTAACCAACCAAAGAATCCAAATATTCATAAAAAAGATGTTAAACGAAGTTGGGTATAGAGCCAATAGAAATTGTACAAACCATCTGCTTGTAATCCACCATCCAATCACCAACACTGGCAGATTTCCTCATTGGAGACCCCTACATGTAATGTAACAGAAAGAGAATGTCAGCCGAGGGATAAGAGAAAACATAACTATATAAACAATAATGAATTACATCCTCAACTAACCTGTGACGATCGGCGTGAAACTGAACTTACAGGAATATCCTATGCAATAAGATGAAGTCAGTTAAGGTTGTCAAAAGGGGCAAATTGATTAATAAGAAAAGGCATACCTTCACCAGATCTAAATTTTCTGATGTCACTGAAAACCGTCCTTTAATTTGCACTAGATTAGCCTTATTAGATTTATCATCCAAGGAATCTCTGAATCCTAGCAAGAATTGTAGAATAGAATCAACACCAAGGTTTAAGATGGCTGATTAAATATACTAGAACTTGTACAAATAGCCTTACGGTGTACATGATGATTCAAATACCTCCAGAAGATTTTATTGGAGCTGATAAACTATTTGCTGAAGCTCGGTTTGGAAGCATTAATGGACCACTAAAGCTAGGAGCTCGTCGAATATCACGATTACTTTTCTCGCTTGATAACTGATTTTCATTCTCAAACCTAAAAGTAATAAAAACATTACAAATTTTAACAAGCAAAAGATCACGTTACTGATGACATGAAAACCTCAATCACCAAGCAGCATAAAGAGCGGAACAAAAAGGCACAAATTGGATTTGTTCATTCAAAATTCAAACAACACATTTTACACGGTACATTTATGGACAACTCAAAAAATATAGAAGGGATAAAGATTATCCGGAAAATACGCACATTACAAAGATAGACTTTGAACTTACTAGAACTCAATAAAAATAAAATAAGCATGTAAGTCCGAATTAAAGGCTATTCCACATTATCAGATGCAAGTCCGAATGGAGAATGTATCCCAACTTGGCACATGTGAACACATGGATCAACTCACATAGATGAGAGTTACACTCAATCTTTCACCGTTTAATAACTTTCCATTGGATAATACTATCATACAAAGCTTTTCAATTGGTTGTGCCACTATGCTCACACAAGATTTACTGTAGAAGATGAAGTAAGATTTTGAAGAAAGTACAAAACATTTTGAACAATGAAGGTAGGTAACTTGTGGGTAGTAATAGGTTATAAATTAAATTGAAGTTTTCAAAATATACATTTATTATTTACTAAGAAATAACATATATTATTTTTTAGACAATACCTTGTCTAAATTATAGTATTTTGTCATTGATACAAAAGAAACGCAAGCTATTCATGTGTTTTAAAAGTAAAGCCTAAAAGATTTATATAAGAAATCTGAATTCAAACTTTGAGCTTCATTGTGTAGTTTCACAAACAAGTTTAGTTATACATTTAATAAGTCAAGCTAAAAAAGTTATGAACGACTCGACCCTTTTAAAGCCTTACAAACACCATTTCTAACACACATGAAGGTGAAATCACCTTACAAAACTCCCTGTAAAAAATATTTTAGCATCATTTAGTTCTACGATCTGTAACAACTACAACAATAACCAAGCCATTTTATATTATGGTTCACTACACGAAACAGGAATCATCATAATATTCTATAGCAAGTCATGTTTATAAGAAAACCATTGACATCTAAATCCTTCTAATGATTTCACTGTTGTTTATCTCAGCCTTTTCTACCTTGAACAATAGGGTTACCCTCCAGCTGATCCACTTTCCATACTAGGGTATAAACACATGCTCAAACCAAAAAGCAATCTAGAAGTGAAATGCCTTCAAAGATATGAAGTACAGAACCAAAAGAACCAACCCATCCTCCTTTTCTTAGGAATTTTACCTTTTAATCTTTCACTATATATATAGTTTATATTGATGATATTATTTTACTAAAAAATAGGTAACTTCTAAATGTTACTTTTCTCCTTGAAATTGAGAAATTGATTTCCTTGACTTCTTGGCCCAAAAACTCCCAACAAATTTAGCAAGCACAAAATAGTTCCATCCAATTTTCAGTAGTCAAGACAAACTAAAAAAATATCTCAACTTGCAAATTAATAAGTACAAGGTTATGGGTCCTATACTTTATACAAAACAGCATATCTCCAACACTAACACACCAAAGACTACTATTTTTCATCTTTCTTCAACTAAAAGCCTAAATGCACAAGGGACAAAGAATGGCGTGGAAGGAAATAGCTCCCTGAACCTGACTACTAAAACAATACAAAGGCAAGGGCATTATATGAGGGGAACCATTGCCCCTCTTACAACTTATTTGAGGGAAGACAGGGTAATGAAGAATATATTTAATTTTATATTGAAAACTAACCTTGTTTACTATTTTAGGCGATAAATTGAGAAGTTATAAAATGTCTGGAAGGGTTATATTAAAATTTTGCACTTACAGTTATAACTCTTTAACACACTCTTTCTTTAGAGGGCAAGCCTTGTTACGGTAGTGAGCTTGTTACTTGTGACATGAAGGTCACAGGTTCAAATCCTCAGAACAGCCATTCAGCTTTCAAAGGTAAGACTGCATACATGTACCCTACTCAGACCCCACTGAGTGGGAGCCCAATGCACTGCACCACCTTTTTTACCCCACACTTCCTTTCCCCTTTTATCATCAAATATAGGGAAGGCAATTTATTTTCATTCCTTCCCTCCATTTCCTTTTTCATTCCATTTTCTCTCAAACTACCAACACCAGCCAATATAAAAACTACAACAAATATCTAATTTGAAAATAAAATGTACCTTTCAAATGCACGCCCTTTTTCAGATAAAGAATGACCAAGCACTGAGCCAGGCACCAGGGGTCCACTTTGGGTTTTACCAAGTTTCACTGATTGTGATTTAATTTTGCTTGTTCCTATATCATTCTCTGAAGTAGAGGATGTTGCTTCAGCCACTGATCCATTTCTCTTCTCACTCTGTGGTATGTCGTTACTACCTACTTGTAAAGCAAACTCATCTTGTTGCAAGTTATTTGAATTCTTTTTGTCCAGAGTAAACTGGAAATCACTTGTACCCTGTCATGACAAACAACAAAGATTTTAAAAACCATTTTTAAGGTATAGAAAGTTTAGAACAGTTGACCAAACCTTGTAAGAGCTGAAGAATTTGTTTTCATCTTCTTCCCTCATCTCTGCAATATCATCATCGTCCTGCATCTAGTAAAATTGAAGACATTTGTTCAGATCAAGAGAAAAACTATTCAAGTAAAAACAATATAAAAGCAAAATAACATACCAATGCAGCTTGAGCTTTCAAATCATCAATATCGAAGTTCCATGCACTAACTCCCCGATGATATTCACTCTAGAAAGTAAAATAAATAAATGGATTAGATTCAATGGTTGTGGAAGTAACAAGGCTATTTTTCCTCCATCTACGTGTTAATGGGTGTTAACTGAAAAACTTAAAAATGCAAAGCTTCCAAAATAAATGGTTATCTCTTAATCTCAGTTGAAAAGACCTTTTTCAGAGAGGGGACCAATTGCAAAAATTCCTCTCATTTGTAAAGACTATAGATGATTTGGTAGCTTTGAATTAGCACATGCATTTCAATTAAGAAAAGCACTTTTATTTACTTGATCATTGGTTTTTAGGTGTTCATATAAAAAATTATGGAGATTTTAAGCTGGGGAGGAAACAGAAAACTTTTATTAAAGAGGTGTAATAAACTGGAAACTGGAGATTTTCCAAGGAAACTATGCACGAGCAGGAAAAAAAACATAATTTTAATGACAGAATGGTTTATTTTATATAGAAATGTTTTCAAGAAAGTACTTACTAACAAAGAAAATTTCATAGCAAATAAGCATGAAATCTTGGTTATTGTATATAAGTGTTGAAATTGTTACTTTAGTATTTTAGTTTGCAAATTGCAAAAAACAAATGTTTAATTTTGGGTTTATAATGAACAATTCAAATAGTGATGCAAGGTTACTTTCAACTTTTGAGAATCTCTCAAAAAGAAATAATAAAGCTTAGTTGAGATATAAATGAAAGATGAAAAATGAGGATAGACGGGGGATTAAGAAGATCAAGTACATAGATAAAGATGAGAGAAGGATAATTTAAAAAGGTTGATAGAGAAATTCATAAGCCAACTGCAGGAGTGGCGTGAAAGATGGCGTCCAAAAGGAGAAATGAAAGAGAATATTGGGAATGCCTAATTAAGAAAGTGAGGAAAATGAGTGTCACTCTCCAAATTTTGTATTCTAATTTAAAGTATAAGAGTAAATAGACAAATATTGAAGCAAAGCAATATCAACTAGAGGTATACCATTTTAAGTATGTAATGCACTGTATCAATCAAATCAACCAGACTTGAATATTCTAACAAAGTTTCGAGCAGACAAGGAAAGGGGAGGAGGGACAAACTTAGATAACATCAGTCATTCGAGAAAATGTTCTTATGAATCATTGACTACATATCACATCACATGACAAATAAAATCTGATATCAGCCTTACTTGAGATATAGCTTCTTGTTCAGCAGAAGGCATTTTCTTCAGTGCTAGCTGAGCTGCATCTTTAAGCTGCAAGGTTTTTGTGTTGTCAGGCAAAGCAAAAGCAACAGATTAAGTGAAATTATATAACAGCTATGCAGTGAAGTACGCATGATATCAAACCTGGAGGGATTTGACACGGTTCCACAGGGGTGGTAAATCAGCAAATAATTTCTTAACAGAAAGCTCCGGAGGCTTCACTTGTCTGAAGAAGGAGTGTTTGAGCAACTTCTCCACGGATGGCCTCTTTGCTTGATCTTTTACCAGGCACATAGCAACCATTTCCTTAAAAGACTGGTCACAACTGGAAATACTTTAATTAGACTGCTACTACTCCTACTATAATGATTATTATTATTATACTTATTTTCAGTAGGGAAAATACAAGCATGGCATTTCCGAGTGTCCACGTTTCTCTTACGCTAAATTTGATATATTTAACAATTCATCTAATTATACATTGACATGAAAATTAAATTGTTTAAAAAAAATTGTAGTGTGTCTCTTTAGCAGAAACATAGTCACTATCATGTTTGTATGTTCGCATTTAATAAACCTTGACGGTAAACCAAATAAAGCCACAAATGCATTTAATACCGAAGTATTGGTCTATGCAGAAAGAACACCCATACCTTGGAGAACTTTCTGTCACGATCATAATCAAGCCCAGGAGGAGCATTCTGAATTGTCATCAAAAGAACCTACACAAAAAACTAACTGTGAATCCCTATTTCACCCGCACATCACAAGAACCTACAACCCGAGAACATAACCATTCTGAACACGCTGCAGCAAATAAATACAACTTTGACATACCTTCATGGGAGGATACTTGGAGAAAGGTGCGTGACCATGAGCCAACTCCAACGCCGTGATTCCAAAAGACCAAATATCCGCTCTGTTCAACCCAATCCAATTCAAACAAATACGAAACCAAGTTTGAATGACAATTAATCCAAACCAGCAAACAAAACATAGATGCAGTTACTGAAATACTTTTAGTGTTTCTTCAATTAGAATTAGAATTGGAGTTTATCTCATAAATACGCATAATATCCACAATAAAGGTCCACATAAATTAACAAGCTAACAAAGTTAAACTCCAATTCTAATTAAACAATACTAAAAATTGCCGAGTTTTATCCAGAAGAAAAAGAGCACTAACTGACTTGAAATTATAACCGGCTCCAGGCTGCAGCACCTCCGGCGCCATCCTGCGAAAACGTGAACACCGAAACATGAAAATCAAATCACGAAGCACAAAGAGGAACCGAAAACAGCAACGGAAGCGAGAGAAGCACCAGCAGGGAGTTCCGACGAAGGTGTTCCTGGAGCGCTGGCGGTCGCCAGTGTCGAACATGCAAGCGGAAACACCAAAGTCGGCGAGCTTGACCTGGCCGTTGGAATCGAGGAGAATATTGCCGGCCTTAACGTCGCGGTGAATGTGTCCATGTCGGTGGAGGTACTCGAGCGCCTTGAGAGTCTCCTTGAGGATAGATCCGATGGCGGCCTCTTCGAATCCTTCGGGATACGCCGCCTTCATGAGGTGCAAGCACGAGCCCTGCGCCATGAATCCCATGACTACCCAGAGACTTCGGTCGACGACGAAGGAGCAGAAGGCCCTGACGACGTTGGGATGCTCGATTAGGCTCATGGTCTGCGCCTCCCTCCTTATGTCTTCGAGATTGCTGTTGCAGCGATCCAGATCCAGACACTTGACGGCGACCTCCTCGTTGTAGGGAAGGTAGATTGCTCGGTAGACGGTGGCGCTGGCGCCGTAACCAACTTCTTCTAGACGCTTGTAATCGGCTGGATTGGCGGAGTAGCTTCTGCTCCCCATTTGAAACTGAATTAAGTGATGCAAGACCTAAATTGACCCTCACCTCGCGTTGACCACCATCAATTGAATTGAAAAGAGTAGAAGAGAGTATGGTCTCTTGTGTGCTGCTGCCTCTGCTAATAACGATAATAATAATAATAATAATAACAATAACAATTAGATTATTAGATTATTAGATTGGTGAGGAGGAGGAGTAGAGTGGGATGACGGTGAGGTGAAGGGTGGGCACACCAACAAAACAACAACGCCCATTTCTAACGCCTGACATGTTCCTTCTTCCTCGTCCTCTCTCTCCTCTCCTCTCCGCTTCCCACTCTTCCAATGGGACCCTCCACTCTCTTTTTTCACTTTCTACTGCCCTCAACTTTTCCTATTCATTCTTCTCATTTCTAATTCATTTTATAATCAATTTAAAAAAAACTATTGTTTAATAAGAGATCATTATTTTCTATTAAATATTAATAATATATATAATTTACAACTTTTATATTATATTTTTTTTTCTATTTCACATATATGTTTATTGTTTAGAAAGAAAGGATAGATTTTATCTATCTATAATCTATTTTATTTTTTCATAATACTACTTCCTTTACATAATCAATGAAAACATATTAATTAAAGGATTGATATGAATTGTAGAAGACATTAAAAAGGTGATTATTATAGGTTCTTCTAGAATAACCGAAACGTTGATAATAGAAATAAATGTGATAAGTCTTTAGTAATAATATTTATATTGATCGCATAGAAGGAATTTGGAAAATTTGGCACATCCATCTATTTAATCTATTTAAGTTGATGTTTTTTTACTTTTATCATAAATATTATATAAAATAATATCATATCAAAACAAAACAAAAATCATCTTTTGCAATTTCATCAATATAATTCATTTTATTTCATATTAGAAAGATTTGAATAAATTTGTTAGTAATTAATCAAAATAAATGAGTTTTACCATTGATAGAATAACACAAGATAATCTCATCTTGAGTAATTTACTCATTTCAATCTTCAAAATTATACTTGCATAATGTTTAGATTATTTCTGTAATATTTATTTGTTGAATAAAATAGATAATGAATATTATTTAAGAAATATAGGTATATTAGTAAGATAACATAAATAATATAAATTTAATTTAGTAAAAAATCGATGCATAACTAGAGATAAATTAAATAATATAAATAAATAAATATAATATAATATACCAGTGTGTAACTGAGGATAAACTAAATAACATAAATAAATAGAATAGATCAATGCCTAACCAGAGATAAACTAGTGTCTTCATTCCAAACGACTTTCACTAGTAGAATTTGTCTTATCCTCAACTGCTATATCTTCTTGTCCATAACCTATCAGTATTGTTTCAAATGTAAAGTTATCCTTTAAGGCACATGAAATAGAATGTGTAGATTAAAAAGAAAAGGAGATAAAAAAAAATGATAAGCTATAAGACCTATTTTTCCATAACCTAATAAGGACCAATAAATTAGTGAGTGAATATTTTTATTACTCTACCAATACCAATTGTTGGTGTGACTCTTAAAAATACATTATCATCTTCTTGGAATTCAATGATCGTCTTCTCTTATCAGCATAACTTTTCTATCCACATCAAGTTTTTCTCTCATTTTTTCCTAATTGTCTTCATTTTTCCTATGGTTTGTTGAACCATGTCAAGTCATAAGTTTAATTTCTCTCCATACTCAAACCAACACAAAGATGTCATACATTTCATCCCATCATAGGGTGTCATACCTATGCTAGAATGGAAACTATTGTTGTAAATGAATTCAATCAATGACAAGTATCAATCACAACTACCATAATCCTCTAATTCACATGCTTTCACTAAATCCTCCAAGGATTGGATGGTCTTTTTTGACTATCTATCTATTTGGAGATAATAAGTTGAGTTAAGATGAAGTTTAGTCCCTAGAGCTTAATGTAAGCAAGCTTCCCCAAAATTTAGAAGTACACCTAGGATCTTTATCAAATATAATACTAGATGAAACTTCATGCAACCTTACAATTTCTCTTATGTACAATTCAACAAATTTATCCAATGAATACCTAATGTTAATGGGTAAGAAGTGAGCATATTTTTTAACCTATCCACGATAACCAATACGAAATCTAAGTTTTTGAATTGTTCATGGTAAGCCTGTAAGGACCTGTAAAATTGAATTGGAATAAAAAGGGATATATTTTAAAGAAATTCTAAGTATGCTTTTATTTAAAATAAAAAGGAAGGAAAGTGTAGTTTAGAAGACTATGAGATCGCCGGTCGTCTACTACACATGATCGCCAGGGCACGAGAGACATGCGGGCATCGCTAGGGCTCGAGGCATGTGGTCGTCGCCAGGGCGCGAGAGGCATGCGGGCATCGCCAGGGCGCGAGAGGCATGCGGGCATCGCCAGGGCGCGAGAGGCATGCGGGCATCGCCAGGGCGCGAGGCATGTGGACGTCGTCAGGGCGCGAGAGGCATGCGGGCATCGCCAGGGCGCGAGGCATGTGGACGTCGCCAGGGCGCGAGAGGCATACGGGCATCGTCGGGACGCGAGGCATGCAGGCATCTCCGGGTCGCGAGAGGCATGCGGGTGTCGCCAGGGATAGACATCGGTCGTCTTCCAGGGAGAGACATCGGTCGTCTTCCAGGGAGAGACATCGGTCGTCCTCCAGGGAGAGACATCGGTCGTTTGCCAGTATGAGACCTCAGTGGATAGTCATAGCGCGAGCAGTCATCGGTGGAAGGTTATCGCGCGATGTCGAGTTTCACACAAATAAAGTGGGACCCAGACTCCCAGCATGAAACGTCCTGCACGCGCGCCACGTAGACAAAAAGGGTGGTTCAGAATAGGGACATCAGAACATTGGCATGCGCAAGAGACACTCGCGGTCGTACTGTTCAGGGCAGTGGTTGGCATGCACAAGAGACAACAGTGGTCGTACTGTTCAGGGCAGTGGTTGGCATGCACAAGAGACAACAGTGGTCGTACTGTTCAGGGCAGTGGTTGGCAGGCGCAAGAGACAACCGTGGCCGTACTGTTCAGTGAAATAGTACACTCAGGCTTTCCTGCAGAAGGGGTGGCAGCAGCAGCATACGTGGGCAGGTAGGCTTGGATTCAAAAGCCCACTGCGGGAAGGCAAAGAACGTTACAGAGACTCGAGAGTGAAAGAGTGAGTGCATCTTCATCCCTCTCTTTTCTCTCCTTCGCGCTGCGATTTAGGCAACCTCAAGCACCAGTGCAACCAGCGACGACTGCCCTTGGAGCACCTGGGTGGTTCTCTGCAAGTCCTTCAAACCAGACGCAAAAACAGAGCCAAGGCATTCTTTAAGCTTCGTTGGGTTTCGGAGCTCCTGGTGTTTTGCGCAAGTCCAGGTAAGGGAAGCTAGCCTTCATTTTCAATACAAGCCATAGATTAGCTGTTTCTGAAGTGAGGGCGACGTGGTCGCCGGTTTCGTTTTCATCTTCGTGAATGCTCTGTTCTATGTGTTTGGGCGACGTGGTCGCCGGTTTTATATACAGACTTCGAAATACCTTGTTTTTGAACCAGATCGCCGGTTTTGGCGTTGTTTGCGAACTCCCTGTTTTTGGTGTTGCTTTGAAACTGTTTGAGATTTAAATGAGATATTCGAAAATAAGAACCTTGGAGTGAGTTTTGCTGTGATTGAAATCATTCCTTTAAGTGTTATGTGATGTGTTGAATGTGGTGAATGTGGGATCAAGGCATAGTATTTTCAGGAAAGAAAATACCGTGTAAGATCGTGTAGGATGTGCATTGATCGGTGATTCCTAATGAGATATCCTGACTCTGCTGAGATAATGGAATCACATAGAGGAAGTTACTCAGTTGGTGAGAGTCGAAGGAGGTTCATATGAATGGGTGAGTCGTGTGAAAAAGAACGAGCTCGGCCTGTTCCATGGATTAACCCTGTCATACTGTGAGAATGATGAACTTGAGATCGAGATTGTGTTGATGCGCATAGCTGTGGAAACATTACAGCAGTTTAGTATGACAGGTGCAGATCTCTTAGTCTAGTCAATGCACGAGTCTTCCGGAAGTAGTGTCAAGTGTCTTGTGTGCTGAGTCAGTGGTAGTCTGACGTGAGAAATGAGGGACCTTGAAATTGATAGACACTTGATGCAGTTTGTGAAATAGAATGACTCTGTGCAAATATTGTAAAGTGTGTGATTTCTTGGCGATCAGGTGAAGGGAATGAGAAACTTTATAGTTTTATGTGGGTATCTTGAATTTGTTTTATCCTGATTTTTATGTTCATATTTAAACTCTCTTTAAAATATATAGCTTACCCTGCGTGTTCTGCTCTATGGCTGTTTTTCTCTTAAAACTGTGATGATCGTGTAATTTTTACACGGGAGCAGATGATCTTCCAGGAAGTAGAGCTCTTTAGTGAGTGATCGCCGGGGAAGAGATCGCCTGTTTCTATCTCTTGGTGGTGATCGCCGGATTTATGTCCTGATAGCAGATCGCCTGTTTTGGGGTCTTCTGTTAGGAGATCGCCGGTTTATGTATGGAGACCGCCGTTTTCGTTGTATTTGATTGATTTCGTTAAGTTTTGAAAAACATTTGACTGGTTATGTATTAACTCCCTGTGAGGAGCAACTTCATTACTTATATATATAATTATGTTCTCTTCAACATTATTTGTTTACCTTTATTTTCATTATATAAATATGAATAGTTTTTGGCGGGATGTTACAAAGCCAACTATAAAATCCATCATTATACTGTCTCATACCATTAAGGTATATCTAAGGATTTGTCTTGCTGGCTTTTGGTGTTCTATCTTAACTTTTTGACAAACTAAACATGTTGCTACAAATTGCGTTATCTTCTTCTTCATCTTGGGCCACCAAAATATTTTTTAAGATCTTGGTACATTTTTGTTGTGTTTGATGTATGATCAATTTACTATTATGTGATTCTTATAAAATCAATTTATTAATCTCTACATCGCTAGACACACACATCCTACCATTAAATCTTAAAATTCTTGTCTTATCCATGCCAAAAATGTCTTTATTCTTTTTTATCAACCTCTTTTTCTTTTGAATGAATTCATCGCCTACTTAAGTCTCATGAATTTGTCTTTGTAGGTCACTCATAATTTGAATTGACTTTAATTTCATTCTAACATGGCTCACTGTAATTGACAAATTCTTGTCTCTAAACTTTTCTAGCAAACCCATCTCCTGAATCATCAATGAGGAGATATGTAGCATTTTTTGCTTAAAGCATCTCCCACCACATTTGCTTTCCTAGGTCATAATGTAATTCAAATTCATAATATTTAAAAAAATCCATCCATCTTCTTTATCTCATATTTAACTAGTATTTATAATTTTTTTATCACTAAAAACATCGAACTTACCACGATAAACATAATGTTTCCATATTTTGAGTGCAAAAACAATGGCAACTAATTATAAATCTTGAATTGGGTATTTTTCTCATGTGATCTTAATTGCCTAAAAGTATATGTCACTACCCTTCTATATTGTATAAGAACACATCCTAATCCCATTTTGAAAGTATCATAAAATATCGCAAAGTGTCTAGTATGATAATGCTAATAAAGGGGAAATGATTCATCTTTATTTGAGTTCTTGAAAACTATTCTCGCATATTTTTTGTTCATTCAAAAGTTTGGTCTTTCTTGATAACTTGAGTTAAAGGCATAGCTATTCTAAACCTAGAAAACTACAAATTTCATACATTATTTTTAGTGGTTTCCATTGTAGAATTCTGGATTCACTGACACTCTTCTTTTAAAGATCACGTGCCCCAAAAACTTTACTCGCTCTAACCAAAATACACTTAGACAGTTTGGCATATAGTTGTTTGTTTCTCAAAATTTGAAGAATAAATGAGAATGTCATCTATAAAAAAATTATAAAATGATAAAAAAAATAAGAAAAAATCTTGTTTATATAATATGAATACTGTATATATGTATTTAATTGTATATTTAACTGCATGATATATTCTTTAGATTATGAAAATAGGATTGTTAAAATTAACACAATGTAAACTCTCAAACTTATATTTATTAAATTCAGTATATATAAAAAAGTTATTAAGTGAAATACTTTAATCAACAGAAATCAATTTTATTGACAATTTTGTGAATGCATATGTCAAATCATTTTAAGTCATCTAGTTATTTACAAGAATTCTAGTTACAATTACAATAATTCTAGATATTATTACTGAAATCATACATTCAATTTTATTAATATAATGAATGGATATTGTGATATTAATTCAATAATAAGTACATAATTTTTTTAATTAAGTAGTAGCTACGCAATCTTTCAACTAAAACTTATATATATTTTTAAAAAAAAAACATATTATACATGAATTAATATGAAATAGTTTTACACATTTTCATAAAGAAAATTATAGACTTTATCCACTCAATAATTATTTTGATTTAAAATTTTAATTATAAAAACTAAATAACGTATTCTCTTATATCTTTGTATAAATTATATTTTTATCACAACCATATATATTTTCCTATTATTATTGATACCTGTTTAGGACTATTTTTCTTTTCATATTTAGGCACTCAATAAATATTAATAGTGTGATAGATACCTATGAAATATAGCCTAAAGAAGTTGTGTTTTATATTTGGATATTTATGGAAGGATGAAGTAAAAGGAAATTATAAGAAAAGGAAGAGGCAAAGTAGCTTTTAATTTGGCTGAATGAGTATAATCAAATATTTTAGTTTTAGGAACTTTTGGTGAAAGTATTTTGACTGTGACGTTTTATTAAAGGATGAAGTATTGAGTATAATTCCTCTAAAAACACACGAATCCAATTTTGATGGTTTACTTAGATGAACTCAATTAATCAAACTATTTATAAAAAAGAGGTCCTAGAAGATTATATTCGAGACTCTTATTATGTATTTATTTAGTTCTCTTAATTGGAAGTAATGAAAATAAAGTGATTCTATATATTATTTAGTATCAGTACAAAGGATGAAGTACTTGAATAAAATTTATTTTAGTATATTGGAATGTAAAAATGGAAGATTATACTTCAAATTTTTATGATTTATTTATATCTTATAATGTATATGTGGGTTAAATATGTTTTTTTGTCTTTTGTGGATTTGGTTTTTGTCCTATTCCAAACTTTGGACTTTCTGAATACTTGTAGTAAGAAAATTATTGAAATGATTTATTATCCGTGAGTCTTTTGATATAAACAAATTTTCAACGTAGACTATATTATAACATATGTCAGCGATAAATCAATATAAAATATTTTAACATCCTAAATTATACTGAAAATATGTTTGTCGCATAAAATAACTGACAACGATAAGTCAATGTAAAATATTTTAACATTTTAATCTACACTGAAACTATGTTTGGTACATAAAAAAACTGACTAAACTCATTCCGATAATTTTTTTTACTACAAGTATTAGTAGGTTTAAAGTTTAGAGTAGAAATATATTTAACTCTTTATATATTAGTAATTCATATTTAACCCTTTATATATTATTAAGTTTTATAGGATGAAATGTAAGAAGTAATTTGGGTGAATCTAATGATGTTGGTTGAACATTATTAATTTAATGAATTATATATATACACTCAATCCTGTGTTTTTGCTGTTACATGGTGAGTATTAAAAGATTGTGAAATGTTTTTATTTGACGCATCTTACAAATTTTCAGTAAAAAGTAAAGTATTAGGTCACAAGATTAGCTTTATCTTTCATGTGGTCCAAGTTCTTTGTATGAGGATCAAAATAATTGCTCTCATGCTATGTACTAGCTCAATATTCTCACTTATTTAGGTTTTAACTTTTATGAAATGGAAGAAGTATAAGTGCCTTTTAGTTATTTTTGAGTTTTGGATAACTATATGTGCTTTGATTATTGTTAGTTTATTGAATATATTGCCTTCTGTAATATTCATTTTGTTGGATTTTAATTATCACTATTTCCTCTATTGAAATTTTGGTAAAATAGACTTAATATAGTGAGTCAACTAAATAAACACTAGAATTTTGGGATTAAGAATTATAAATCCAAAAATATGAGTCAAGTTTAACAATCATTATTTGTAGTTATTAGATTTATTAAAGGAATTAGTCAACAATCATATTTTTTATCACTAATTAAAACGTCTCTATCTGTATTTTTTAAATATTTTAAAAAGTTTATTGTTTTTTTATAGATATTTCATTATAAGTTTATAATAATTATAATTGTATTGAATTAATATATGATATAAACTTATAAATGCCATTACAAATTTTATTATATACATAAAAATAAAAATAAAAAGTAATTTAGAGTATGATAATTTTATAATATTGTAACAATAAGTTTTTCCTTCCATAGGATATCAAACAAAAATTAGTTCATGAGTCTATTTGACTTTATCTATAATTTATAATAAATAATTTTTTTGTTAATGAATTTACTATTGTGTAGGTTTTTTTTTTTTTATTGGGAAGAATTATTTAAATTTTAAAAAAAAAGTAGTTATTTAAAGGATAAAATTGTAAGAAATTTGATTCTTTATTTTTTTTTTCAAATTCAAATTTCTTTAAATTTTTTAAGATTCAAATTTTTAATTTAAAATAAATAATTGTTAAATTAATTATATTTTAATATTATAAAAGATAAAATTGAAAAATGAAATATTTACACCAAAGAGAATCCCTTACTATAGATTATACAAGAAAAAACATTTCATGATACATACATTAAAGGAATTAGTCAACTCATTTACATAAGAAAAACATAAAAAGATGATATAGAAATTCAAGTGATTATGGGATATTTTTATTATGTATATTTCATTTTTGTTTTACTATAAACTCAATTAAAAATAATTAAATTTATAACATATTTACAATTTAATTAAGCTTATTAAATACAAATTTACTGAGCACCTTGAAAAAAATTCAAATTAGTCTCTATCAATTACATAATACCCATTTACCTTTTTCTAATACCCACATTATTTATATTTCTTAGGTGAAGTATCTCAAATATTATCTGTTATTTATTTCTTGAAAAACGTATAAAAAATTATAAAAGGGAGACATATATAAATTATATTTAACATCAATTCCTAAACGATATAAAAGTACTAAATATACTATTCTCGTAAGTATTTCTTAGATCACATATTTAAATAGTAAATATACTTTTCTTAAAAAAAAATTGTAAGCTATTTTTTCTTTTTATTGTCCAATAAGTGTTTCTCTTGTTTGGTTGATTGTGAAATTAGGATGACTATACTAGTCAATTTTAAGTATTTTGATTGGTCATCATTTGTTAATTTTTTAATTTAGACTTTTTAATTTATTTATTTTGCCAATTGTTCATGTGCTGTAACTTATTTATATTGGAGACTTTCATTATCAATCACCATTTCTTATGTTCAATAGCTTATTTGTGTTCTAGACTTTCAATTTCAATTAAATTCATTTCTACCGTGTACCAAAACTATAAATGAAATTCATAATTTCATGAATCGGGTATTTATTACTCACTTTAAAAGTATATAGAAAATCTTAATATAAAAACTCTTTAAAAGTTAAACAACTAATATAAGATCTGTTATCTTTTAATATATACTTATAATGCATAACAAAATTACCAAAATAGTTAACTTAGATTAAAAACTAAAATGTTGAAATTTTAATTTTTTTCACGATTGTTGAAGAAGTTTACCGAATCATTTTGTTGGAAGTGTATCAAATGGTATAATTACTAAAATAGAAAATTCAAGCATTATTTTTTCAAAAAACTTGCACAAAACTAATAAAATATATAACTTCTTACTATTTAGATTAATTGAACTATGAAATTTTGATATAAAGATGACTATGACATTATTAAGAGTAACCAATGAAACAAAATATGAAAAATAAGTAAACTAACAAATTGAAATTATGTAAAATTAGTAAATATGTTAGGATTAGAATTTGACACCTCTCTCTTGTAATGTGATACTCAATCAACATACACTCCTCAACAAAATATGATTGTTGAAAGAAAAAAATTGATAATCATGGCATGGTGAGATGTATGTTGAAGGCTAAACAAAATGCCTAGAGAATTTTGGAAAGAAGCAATTGCTACTATTATCTATGTGTGTCTATATATATAGGTGTCCAACTCAAAGTGTTTATGATGAGACACTTGAAGAAGCTCGGAGTGGATGGAAACCATCAATTCAAGATCTAAAAGTTTTTGTGTGTGTATCTTATGCACATATATCAAATCAATTAAGAAAGAAATTTGATGATAAGAGAGAAAAATGTGTGTTCATTGGATACTGCACAAATTCAAAAGCATACAAACTTTATTTGAACACATTTTATATATTAAATTTATTAAACTTGAAGATATTGCTATTGTGTCTTTGTGTTGATGATTTTTTTTTGCTAGAAACAATCTCAAGATGGTTGCAGAGTTCAGGAAGGTTATGACAAGACATTTTGAAATGACATGTATGAATATGAACCTAATTTCTTGTTTTTTAGGCATTAAAGTCATTAAAAAAAGTGATAGAATTTTCAAATCACAGAAGAAATATGCTAGATGGAATGTTCATATCTTAAAAAATATGCTAGTGATATTCTCAAGAAGTTTGAGATGAATAATTCAAAGTCAATCTCCACACCAGTTGAAAAAAAGTTGAAGTTGATAAGAGAAACTGATGATAAGAGAGTATATCCAACCTACTACAAGATTTTGATTAGAAGTCTCAGATACTTGACTGCAACAAGGCCAAATATTGTATTTGGTGTAAGCTTGCTTAGCAAATTTATGGAAGAGTCATGTATGTGTCATTTGCAAGGTGATAAAATAATTTTATGTTACATTAAAGATACTTTGACCGAGTGAGTTTTTATGTTAGTAATAGCAAAGTAAAAGTTTACCAATAGTTATAAGACATGAGATGTGAAACAAGGAAAAACACATCAGAATATGCATCTCATATTGACAGTGGTACAATATCATGGTCTTAAAGAAACAACCAATAGTTGCTCTCTCAATCTCCAAAGCAAAATACATTGCAATGACTAGTTGTGCAACCTAGACAGTGTGACAAAGAAGAATTTTGGAACTCATCAGAAGTAAGATACTCCCATGGAGATATTTTGTTACAAGTCTGCAATTGCATTGTGCAAAAAATCTAGTGTTTCATAAATAGTCTAAATACATTGATATTCAATTTCATAAGATCCGAGAGTTAGTTGAGGAGAAGGAAGTAGATATAAAATATTGTCCAATTGAAGAACAAGTTACAAATATTTTCACTAAGCCATTAAAAGTAGAGTTATTTAGCAAAATGAAGAAAATGTTTAATATGATAAGAATTTAAGCTTCATTAAGGGAAACAATGATACAAATTAATCAAATTTTACCAAATCATCTTATTTTTCTCCCTTATTTATGAGTTTCCTCCTCATTAAAAAGAGCCGTATTTTTCTGATTTATTTTAATTATTTAATATATTTTATGAAACTTATATAAAGACATCTACATGCATACCGTAATATAACAAATGATGGATTATTGAGTAATGCTTTAAAAATGATGGATTATTGAAAAGTTATCTTCCTTGTTTCATGCTTTCCGTAGTAAAAATCTTATTTAGCTATTATAAAACTATGACAAAATTATTAAATAAAAACTAATTTTAGAGATCAAAATAATTAGTTACTATATTAACTAAATTAGAAATCATTTTATAAATTAAAAAATTATTGGTATTTAAAGTACTTATTATTATTAATAAAAATATATAAAATAATTTCTAAATTGATATCTAAATTAACTACCAAAGTTTTAACTATTAATATTTTAGATTCTATAATATTAGTATTTAAAATCTGAGTAGCTAATAAATATACCAATTTAAAAATTATTTTATAAATTTTTATTAGTAATATAAATAATTTTAGATATCGATAATTTGTTAATATTTGTAATAATATTTAATTTAGTTAATGTAATAACTAATTTTTTTTTTATCCAAATTTAGTTGTTATTTAATAATTTTTTTTTTCTGTAATATCAATAAATAAGATTATAAGATTTGAAAAAAAATTGTATTAAGTTTAAGATTTTTATTAAATGTGACCTAAGTTTCTTTATTGGCTAGAGGTAGATTTAGAGTATCTTCCCATATTTGTGTGATAGGTTCTCCCAACATTAATAATACAAAGAAGATGATGAAAGTTTTGGCATTTATCAGAAATCTCACAGCAGTGCATGTAACTTGGACATTGAACTTATCCCACTTGTTAGCACCACCAAACCAAGACCTCGTCTTCTACCTTTTGTTATGTGCGTTACTAATAACAACAGTGAATTTGATTGAAGAAAAATAAGAAGGAAAGAGATACAAATATTTAAATGTAATTTATAATCATATTAATCTAAATCACTTTAATTATAGTTTAATGAATCGGTTTCAAATTTAATTTAATTAATTAGATTTAGATGACACGTCTTTTTTAATTTTATAAAATCTAAAAATAATGTTCATTAAGTAACAGTTTGACTTGTTTAAAATTTTGGTTTATTTACGTGACAAGAGTTACAGAAAGATCCACAAAATAAACCAATAAATTTAACTTGGTCACCAAACCTAAAAGATTTAATAAATTATACTTATTATATAATTTTGTTTTCTTTAAATATTGATATTTCAAGAAAGGTCAAACGAATTGACTCATCACTAATTTGTCCAATTTAATGGGACAAAAGTGACATTTTCAATAAGTAAAAAAACTAATTTAAAAGATTAAATTTTTTAATGTTATATTTTTTTAAAATATACATATGCAATAATATTTTAATTTACATAATTAATATTTTATTAATTAAGTTTATTAAACATGATTAAATCATTTAACATGTAAAATTAATAATTTTTTCATTTATTTATGCATTCGAAACTTTAATTAATTATTTAAAGATTTATAAATATTTACATAATTAAGTTTTTTTAATATATATACATTTAAAAAAATCAGTATGTTAACAATTGAGAAACTTATAGAATATACACAGGTATTCATTACCAAAAGATAACAAAATGAACAAAAAGCTTTACATAAAGGAATAAATTGAAAACTTTAATTAAAACAACCAAAAATGTAAAATCATGCTGCTATTAATCACTATATGATCACTCCCTCTCTTACATTCACAATTTAATGTTGAAAAATTATCTTAATTATTTTGTAAAAATACAATAATTAAATCAATTTAAATAAAACTGAATTTGAAATTATTAGTTAGATATTATAATCTCCATTGTTTTTCAAATGTTAATCCCTAAGAAGGAGTTGATAAAAATAGGGAAAAATATTCAACAACAGTGACATAATTAACCAAAAAAAAAGGTATATATGATCTGTAGCAGTTGCATGACACCAAACAACCCCTGAACTTGTTGTGGGAAGATGAATGTATGAATACTATATATCATTATCAATATTTAATGAACCTCTGTTGCTTGTTCCTCAGTGGAAAGACACAGCATTTTTACTTGAGGTACATTGCATATTCCCAAACCATATCTCTCTCTCTTTATGAATATATATTCATAGCTAATAGTTAATATATAGATATAAATTATGTTTATTTGAGAGCAAGAAGCAGTGAAAAAGAAGGTTATGGAAAATAATGTAATGTATTTAGTAATAGCAAAAAGTGGAAGATTGTAAGATGTTATTGGTAGAACAAGAGACGGATTGAAAGGAAATGGTATTGTTGTAAGTTACATATAAGTTTGGTGTTGGCTTATTTCGTAATTGTCTATGCAGTAGCAGACATGAAGCAGACACCACCATGCATATATTTATATTTTGTATATAAATAAAAAACGAAAGGGTCCCGTGATCTAGAGTGCTCACTCATTTTCTCACTATTATCACGGGTTACCATAGATTCACTGTCTTTTTTTGGATTTTTTAATGTTTATTTGTGGCAGCCAATGTTTTTGGTTGTGGAAGTGAATTTGGTGAAATCAATGGATGGTGATGAAGGGCCACCATTTCTATATTTTGCCGTCTCAAATGAGGAGAAAGAAGGAAAACTTGCTTAGAGCATCGATGCTGTCGAGGAAGATTGGAGCATAGTAAATAATGTTGTTCGATGAGGAAACTCAAGTTTTTTTTAGTTGGAATATTGCAACATATATTTTCTTTAGTTTCTAAAATAGAGATTCATAAGAATTTAACTTTATAAAATTGATTTATAAGATTATGTTTCTATCTCTATCTATATATTACAAAATATTTTTATCTTTAATCGATATGAGATCATTATGTCGAAACTTATCAACTTGTGTTTGAGATTATATAATGAATTATTCGATATTGAATAACTTGATAAATCTAATAAATTATTACTAAGATAGACTTTAAATAATCCTGATATCATATAAACAAGTGAATTTTAAGTTTAACTTAACTTTACAAAACCAGCTTATAAGTTGAAATTTGCATTCTACTTTTATATTATGAAATGCTTTTATATCTAGACGTGAGATCTCCAACACATAATTTAGAAATAAAAGTTCAATATTTTGTTCACTATTTAAATATTGTACTTGTATATTTAATTTTTATTTTCCTTCAACCAAGGTAAAATGTTATGGGATCTCTCGTAATTTTTTTTATTAACTTTTAATTTAGTCTCTCAGATAATTTTTTAATATTATTTTTCTTTTATGAGTTTTTCATTTGTTATTTTTTCTGAAATTCTTCCTTTGTGTAGTTATTTTAATCAGTAAGAAAGAAACACAAGAAAGCCATAGCAAAAGTTAATAGTAAAGTTAATATATTTTGAATCCATATACACAATTTATGATTAGTATACATTAAGAAGTTGATATATGAAGAAATATTTTCACCTATTTGCCTGCATTATGTCAGAAACTATCAAAGTTCATGCACTTTAGTGAACAAGATTGAAGGGTAATAATAAGCAATATTAATAATAAAAAAGTTATCAATGGAATAATTATCATCTTAATATGAAATAAATACTTTGAATAAGTAATTAGCTTATTTTTATGCTTGCATATTAGTAATTATATTGTATAAAATAAGGGTTTATTTTTACATAACTAAAATTTAAAATAAAAATATTTTTAATATATCATAATAAATAAATAATTTTTAAAATATATAATGAATAATTTAACTTAAAATATAAAATTACTTTTAACTATAGATAATTTTGAAAATATTAAAAATAGATTTGTAGATAGGATTGAAAGAATAAATATATATAAGTATAAGTAAGTGTATAAGAAAATCAAACGAGAAAGGTACGAGTTTTTTTAAAGAAAACTAACAAATAAATTTAAATTATTTAAAAAAAGCTTACATAATTTATTAATAATAAAATTAAGAATACACTGTTAACATTTTCACAGCTTGAGTTGCTTAGTTTTAAATTGATGTTCACTCAAACAGAGTGATTTTTAAACTTTTTTTTATAAGTGGTTAAGGTTTATGGATAAAGAAGGTGCTGAGATTGGGGGAATTTCTTTTGGCACTTTCATATTTTCTTATTACACCCTTATATTTCTTAAAATACCAAAATTATCATGTATTTTATTGATTTTTTTAAAATTTCAGAATGCAAAATTCAGAAATTTCTTAGATTATAACAACCAGAGGTTAATATATATTTTTTTCATTCTGGATTGTATAAATCAAAATGCAGAATTTGTATTATAGATGTATATATTTTAGATTGTACAATTCATAATACAATATAAATTTTGTATTTTAGATTTGGGGGCTTGATCTCTTTGTGGTGTTTATGACTCACTTCTCAATCTCAAATCCAATTTTCAATGAAAAGGCTTATAGAAGGAGTAAGCTCGAAACTAACACTTGAATTGGATTATTTAATTTCCCAAGTGGTTGGACACCTATCCTTACTCATCTTTAAGTCATTCTCTTTTCCCTATCATCCCTTGCTCATCATTCTTAGTGGCTGACATAATGTAGAAGAGGACATGAGATGGTTTTGCATGACATATGTTATAGTATTAGACGATCCATGTATTCCAAGACTAGACGATCTTTGTGTTCTAACATTAGAAATCCGTATTCTAATGTTAGACAGTCCTTGCATTCTAGCATTGGATGGTCTCTATGTCATAGTGTTAGATAGTCCATGTGTTCTAGCATTAGACAATCAATGTTCTAGCATTAGATGACCCTTGTATTCAAACGCTAGACGGTCTTTGTCCTAGTGTTAGACGATCCTCATGTTCCAGCTTTAGACAGTCTTTATTCTAATGTTAGACAGTCCTTATGTTCTAGCGTTAAACACTGTATGTGTTCTACTATTAGCCGATTTTTATTCTAGTGTTAGATGCTCGCTAATATATAGTGTTAGATTTTCTGTATATATTGTGGTAAGAGGTCTCTCTATAACTATGAAATACATTTTTTACAACACTCTACTTTTTGTATTCATTGTTCATATTCTTCTTCTTACTTCTTCTTTCTTCCTTCTTCTTTATTGCTTCTTGTTTTCTCACAAGAAGTCTCTCCAAAAAGAATGAAACAAGAGAATAAGATACAAAACTCTACAAAAAAAGTGTGAGTGTAAGAATATGAAAACGATCTCCAAAACAAAAACGAGCCAACAGAAGAGAAGAGGAGGTGTGCATAAAGACGGGGGTGTTGCAGCTGAGAAAGGAAGAAGGGGAAGGGGGTGCTAAATAGGTTTATTTATTTTTTCATTAAGGGTAAAACTGTCTTTTCGTTACCCCATTGAAGAATAGGAGGAAACCATGGGGGTGCAGGAAAAGTTATACTGAGATTGGGATGGGAATTTGGTATGGCCCAATAATCTTATAGATAAGCCCACCAACTACATGGACTAATGCCCAATGTCTATATGGCAACTCTCCCTTCTTGCTTCAACTCGAGTCTGTGAAAAATAAATTTATTAAAATATTTACATAGTAATTAGATTTTATTTTGCATGCACACTATTTTGAAATAGTATTTATGATAAATCAAAAGTCATAATTTTAAATATGAAACATATCATTGTAACAATACAGGATTGATTGTCAAAAAAGAAAAAAAAAAGGCGGCTTCATTGAAAAGATTACAAAACCATTGAAGACTTTATTATTAGATTTATTTGCATGCACACCATGTTTAATCAGTATTAATTATCATTGGTGGTCAATGAAAACCTATAAATGTAATGTGGATGTATAATTTATAAAAGAAAAAAAAATTGAAGTACCGAAGGTGGAAATACATATGTAAATTTGCATTAAATAAATAAATAAATAATAATAATATAGTGATTAGATTTATTTACATGTATTTTTTCAATGTAAGAGAAAAATCATAATTTTAATATTATCATATCGTTTAAAGTTGAAAATAAAGATAATTTATAAATATAGTTATTTTTTAGTTTATTTAACACAAACTTCTAAATATTAATGAATTTTATATAGTAAATAGCAACCAAAATTTGGTGATTAAATTATTTTGGATCCACATTATATCTAATTAGTATTTAATATGGAGTGTGAAAAGTCATAAACTAAGATATTTTTACATGGTCTTTTAAAGAGTATCAAAATTGTAAATTATTCTAATTATAAATTATAAATTGAGATTAATAAAGTAATAATTATCTATCTCAGATAAAAGAATCCTCTTGTTTGAAGGTTGAAACTGTTCCTGCAACAATTTTAATTAAGTTTTGCTTAACATTTCTGTGTAGTTCCATAGATTCAAATGCAGTTACTGTTATCTACCTGTTTGTTTTGGAGTCATATAATCACTTCTTTCAGGTTTCTGGCTTCTCAGAAGAATTTGCTTTAAATTGAAGGCCCTTCAAATAGTGGTTCTAATCCATTGACTTTTCTAATCCTGCTAGAATTTTTATTTTAGATATTATTTCTTGCATTTTCGCTCCATGATTTTCATTGATATAAAAAAAAACAAAATAGTTTTGTTCT
This sequence comes from Phaseolus lunatus, assembly GCA_013389735.1. Taxonomy (NCBI): domain Eukaryota; kingdom Viridiplantae; phylum Streptophyta; class Magnoliopsida; order Fabales; family Fabaceae; genus Phaseolus; species Phaseolus lunatus. The sequence continues at coordinate 13,963,012 of CM023863.1, forward strand.
TTCTTTGATTGGTCAGAATGAGAAAGAATAATAATGGTCTTTATTTGATAGGTCATAAAGAAAAGAAAAAATAAGAAGAATAATTATGGATAGATACAAAATAACTTGTTTCTTTTGTTAACATGTTATTCTGTTTTTTTTTTTTTTTTTATTGTTCAGAATAGCAACTAAAGAAAGAAAACAATGATCTCCTATAGGTTCCACATACTTTTTTGTTTGTTTGATATACTTGGATGGAGAAAGGTGGAAAAAGTCTTATTCATGCATTTAACCTAGAGTCTATCCCAATGTTTTTTATTTTCTCATATACTAAATAACTTTAAAAAAAATCTAAAAAAATATTATTCAACTAAAAAATTTAAGACACTGAACCAATTTCCATCACACACAACATTTTCTTAATGTTTATCTAAATCAATCATTTATGATTATTATTGAAGTGCATAATCTGACATCAGACCTTGAAAATGGCCTAAATATGAACAAAACAGAAAGCTTCTGATCTAGTATTTCCTTTACTTTTTAAAAAATTAGTCTTATTCTTATTATTAACAGTGATATTATCACTACACCCAATAATGCTAATCATCTAAGTGTGAATGCAGTTGGATTTTGTAGGGTTCCAAAAAGACAGAAAAATCAGTGTCAAAATCAGGTATTGGCAAAAGTGTTCGAATCAGGCACGTGGTGACCACACTCCACACTAACTAAGGTAGAATTTTGTTGTAAGGGTGTCAGTGTCGTGTGTGGTTTGATCTACCATTAGCCACTAGATTCAAATTCAAGTATCCACTATAGAACTAGTGGTAATCACAAACACAAATGAAAAAACCTTCACCCTTCCTTTCTCTACAAAATAGATGCCATCTATAACCATAGCCATCCACACATGATAATATGCATTGATGCAAAAACCCTTTCACTAGATCTAAATTATCTTGCTCACCCTTTTTTCTTCTTAGCTTCCCTCACTCAGCATATGTACAATTACATTTAGACACAGAATTTGTGCATGATGTGATGTATGTGTGAGTATAGCATCTTTTAAACAAACTAGTGCTCATATTCAACGGTTCTAATCATGCAACTAAATCATCATCATCACCCTCTTTCAAATGCTAGGCACAAAGTTTTACCATATTTTCAGCACCCAATTCATCACACTTCAATTATTATCCTATAAGGTGAAATCAGCACACCATGACTGATAAAGTTTCTGAGACAAGATTTGATTTTTGAAAAAGATAGAAACTTTTGGTTTTCCACACATATTTTAAGTACTCCAAAATGCCTTATACTATTAATATTATAGTATATATGTATATTATCAACTAAGAAAAATAAAAAAAAGAAGGCATTGATCCAAGTTTATCACAATTCTATCATTTTCAAACTGGATGCTGATACTTGACAGGCCAACCCATCCACTAAGGGTTGCAATCAATGTGGTCTTTCAATGGCTATTCTTAGTCCCCTTATGGGAAGAGAATCTTTGCCACTAGCAAGAAATGTTATCAGAACCTCATGGGAGGGTAAAGGTGCAAAAGGGTGGGTCAATAGTAACGTTAATTAGTCAAACCAAACTAAGGAAAAAGCTTTTGCTTATTCCACCCTCACCGCCATCCAATTCATTACATTTGTGGGTGTGCCTGTTATGTATATATAATATTCTGATTCTGAACGCATATATATGCTGTTGGACAGATGAAACTTGTCATTTTTTCAAAGTGCTATATATCTGCCGCTGTTGGGGCGAATCTGTGAAAAGTAAATCTTCAATAGTCAAAACTGTTGTTCTCGAGACTGTAAGTTTGTAGTTTACAGGTTCTTCTTGAAGAACAAAAACCATCAACTTCACATTCAAATTATGGAACAACACCTTACAAAAGAGGTAAAGAACTTAATTTTTCTCCTATTTTATATGTAATTAAAGATGTAATAATTGATATAAGTCACTGTAATAAAATGATTTTTTTTGGGTGTACATTTCTCAAGTATTCTTTTGTTGGAATTGTAGACAGTTGAACTAGATTGTTAAATATGTGTTATTAACTATAATAATTTCTTCATGTAAAAAAAACTATAATTTCTTAATATTATATAGTTGATACTTCCTTTTAACAACTCTTATTTAAGACCAAGGAGTGTTACCATGTTGTCTCCTTTTCTTAAACACAATTTTGTTATTTATGCATTCTGAATGTTTCTTAATCAATCGAGGTAAGTAATAATTGTATTGGACCTAAAAGTAATAAAAAATACTGTTAAATAAGAGGAAAAGAATCTGTGAGAGAGATAAAGAGAGTGTCCTATGAAATTATTGTATGAACAAAATTGCAATGAAGGGAATTGTGATCTGCACTATGATTGGTGGACACAATGTGGATTTTTTCGATGAATGAATAGTATTTTTGTAGTGTTTTAAATCCGATATTTATGGATAGGATATTTTAGACACCAGATACCAACCACAACATTCCTGGGTCAACAAGCTTAATGTGGATGTAAATTAAAATTAGATCTCACAGCAAAAGAGGTAGTAAAGAAATAAACACAAAATACAATGACTACCAACACTTAACATGCAAAATCCTTTAATACTGTGAGATAAATTAAGGGATAAACAAGTACTTTACAATATTTTTCTACTTTCTCTTATGTGAGATATTGAACATAATTCCTTAGTGACTCAGTCTTTAAATACTCTAATAAACCCAATAATGCCCAACCGATTCACTGCAACAAGAAGTCAAGTGAAGTTTCTGTTTGTCCTATTCCAGTCATTGGTTAACACTGCTCTATATATGTGTCCCACATCAATCCATACAGTAGTTGTGCCTTTGGGAAAAGAAAGCATCTTAAATCTTTCAAGGTCCATCCAATTGGTGAGGAAAAGGCAAAGGAGAAAGAACAACTAAACTAAGGTAATGAAGATGTTAACAGTATATTATAATTCCACTTTTCAAAATATATATCCGAACATCACAATTAATAAACATAGTATTAATACCAACCAGATATTATCAGTTTTGGTATGCTTGAGTTGTGTTTTGTCTGATGTTCAAAGTTTGTGTTACATAGGTCATAACTGTTACTACAGTTAGAGATGATCTCCCCCTCAAGTAACCTTAAGATGGAGGAAGACAAGAAACTAGAGATAGTTGAAAGAGATGAAGACTTGGAGGATCAGCTACCTGCAGCTGAAGTTCAGTCTCAGCCATGGACAGAACAGATAACACTGAGAGGAGTGTTTGTGAGCATGTTGATTGGAATCATATATAGCATAATAGTCATGAAGCTCAACCTCACAACTGGCATGGTTCCTAACCTGAATGTTTCTGCTGCACTCCTTGCCTTTGTGTTTGTCCGAACCTGGACCAAAGCTTTGCACAAGGTTGGTATTATAGCCAAACCCTTCAGCCGCCAGGAAAACACCATCATACAGACTTGTGCAGTTGCATGTTATAGCATTGCTGTTGGAGGTTAGAGTTTTGTCTTTTTATCTTTTTGAAAATATATGCCCTCTTCATATATATATTTCTTGCTGAATTTATACTCTCACTGTCTCTATGTATACTTTTCTTTTGATCTATGTATACATTGACAGGAGGATTTGCTTCTTATCTGTTGGGATTAAACAGAACGACCTATGAGTTGTCTGGAGTAGGAAACGAGGGTAACAACCCAAACGCTATTAAAGAACCTGGATTTGGTTGGATGACTGCCTTCCTTTTTGTGGTGTGCTTTATTGGCCTCTTTGTCTTGATTCCACTCAGAAAGGTATTACTTGTATATCTTTTTTGTGCGTGAGCAAAGTTTTGGATTCGCTGCACTTCTTTTTGTGACTTATATATGATTGGACCAGATTTTTCTTTTTCTTTTTCTTTTTATGATTACTTGTTGTCTGACTTGATAAGAGTAATGAAGTTGAGTTTGAGTTGCATGCAACGAATGACTTCTTATAGTACTTTTTTCTGCTGCAGATTATGATAGTTGACCTCGAATTAACTTATCCCAGTGGCTTGGCAACCGCTGTTCTCATCAATGGTTTCCATACTCAGGGAGACAAAATTGCCAAGTACCCTACACTTCTCTATCTTTATCAGCTTTGCTTTGTTGCAGTTTGTATATGAGTTATACTATTAAAATAATATGTTTTTTGCAACATTTCTTTTCCTGTTGATACTATATTATAAAAGAAGAAAGGTCACTTGTTAATAATAATCTTCATATAATATTGCAGGAAACAAGTACGGGGTTTCACAAAATATTTTTCTATCAGTTTCTTATGGGGTTTATTCAAGTGGTTCTTCTCAGGAATAGAGGACTGTGGATTCGAACAGTTCCCCACCTTTGGATTACAAGCTTGGAAACAAACGTATGATTTTGAGCATACTAAGTTCTTCTAAATGAAGTGTTCCATCCCACATGTTTCTGATGTGCTCTTGGAATTTAATTTGCAGATTCTATTTCGATTTTAGTATGACTTTTGTTGGAGCAGGAATGATTTGCTCTCACCTTGTGAACGTGTCTTTGCTCCTTGGAGCTGTGCTCTCCTATGGGCTCATGTATCCACTCGTTGACAAACGTAGAGGAGAGTGGTTCCCTGACAATTTAGAAGAGAGTAACATGAAGGGCTTATACGGTTATAAGGTTTTTCTATCAATCGCTCTAATCCTGGGTGATGGCATATACAACTTCACTAAGATTCTAATTTGCACAGTCCTTAGCGTCCATAACAGAATAAAGAGCAAGAACAAAAAAAATGGTAAGACCAGTCAAATTCACACACTCGCGCTTGTTTCTTTTTTTATTTTTAAATAATAATAATAATAATAATAATAATATATTATATCTAATGTTGAGGTGGTATTCTTACTGCAACAGTGGCTGCTGATAGAAAGGGGAATCCCACTGAGGACATTAAAGAAGCTGAGACATTTCTGACGGAGAGCATTCCCATGCGGATTGGAATAGTTGGATACGTGGTTTTCACAATCATTTCCATAATTATATTACCACGCATGTTTCCTCAGCTGAAATGGTACTACATTGTGGTTGCTTATATATTTGCTCCCTCTCTGGCATTCTGTAACGCTTTTGGAGCAGGTCTCACGGACATAAACATGGCATATAATTATGGGAAAGTTGCACTCTTTACCCTGGCAGCAATTACAGGAAAAGAAAATGGTGTGGTGGCTGGACTTGTGGGTTGCGGACTCGTTAAATCCGTGGTCTCGGTGTCTTGTATTCTGATGCAAGATTTCAAGACTGCTCATTACACACGTACCTCACCCAGAGCCATGTTCATATGCCAAGTAATCGGCATTGCAATGGGCTGTGTGGCAGCTCCTCTCAGCTTCTTCCTATACTACAAGGCATTCGATGTGGGAAATCCGCAAGGAGAATTCAAAGCCCCTTATGCTTTAATTTACAGAAACATGGCAATCATAGGTGTCCAAGGTTTCTCAGCATTGCCCCAGCATTGCTTGCAGCTTTGCTTTGGGTTCTTCGCTTTTGCCATCGGAGCAAACATGATCAGAGACTTTTCACCACAAAAGATTGGTAAATGGATGCCATTACCAATGGTGATGGCCGTACCATTTCTGGTTGGAGCATACTTTGCAATCGACATGTTCATAGGTAGTGTGGTTGTGTTTGTGTGGCACAAGCTGGACTCCATTAAGGCAGAGTCGATGGTTCCAGCAGCTGCTTCTGGACTCATTTGTGGCGAAGGACTATGGACTTTACCTGCTGCGATTCTAGCTCTTGCAAGAATCCATCCTCCTATCTGCATGAAATTCGTTCCCTCCTAAAGTTTGACCGACAACAGAACAAGTTGTTAATTAAATGCTATAGGAATTAGCTAGCGTACCCTTCTTTATTTTGGTCAACACAAGTACACCTCTGAACTACATCAAACATCATCCATATGCGTTCCAGAAGAGTGTTAGTGTAACCGCATACAGTTTGTAACATCAAAATTTTCTGACAAAAATAAGGTCTGCTTTTGGAGCGCAGCTCTTGCAGGTACACCCCATCCCAGCAAAAATAGTAACGAAACCCATATAGTCTTCGAGTAATACACGGTTTTTCAGCCATGCCAGGAAATGGGCTAAAGAATGTATAACGAACGAAGTGAAAAAATCGCGCAGAGGATCAAACAACGAAAATAGGCTTAAACCGGAATAGAAATTCAAGAGTAAAGAACATTAATTCATATTTAAATTCCTAAAATTCTGCAATTCTTGTCAAATGTATATTTGTAAAAATTAGAAACGACCTCGTTAACGAGTAAACCAAGATTTTTCAATTGTACTGAAATTATTTCATACATAACTCAATATTATACACAAAGTTCGCGGAGAAGTGCAAAACGCGGGAATTAGTTCTTACTCAAATTGGAATATTAAATTGGTACACTTAAAACTTATATTCATCCTGTTATTATACCAGCCAGGACATCACTTTTGCCTCGCACAAAAATTGTGTAAACTAGACGAAGTGCATCCAGCCAGCCATCCAATGATTCCCAAGAGTCAGCAACCTTGATAATGCAAATAAAAATGAATATTAGAGCTGCATTTTCAAAATCTAGAGAGATGCTCGTGTTTCTCTAGATTGAGATAAAATCACATTTCAAAGATTTAATCAACCCAGGTAAAATTAATTAAATTTGGATAACCATTTTTAAAGTACGCTGGTGACAAATGGTGGATAGGTTACTTGGGAAACACAAAAACACATGAATGGACTTTGCCTTTCTGTGCAAATGCACGGAAAAACTATTGGAAGCATGGAGGTTATGCCCCCTAGGTGCAGTGATTTCTGTTTCAAGACAGAATGGACAACAGTAGTGCAGGTTTCATGTAATTGCCTTCTCCGTTTAAAGCTGATAATCTAATGACAGAACCAGATAATCTATCAACACAACAAGCCATCACAAAAAAGCCTTCCAGTTGTCAGAAGAAAACAACTGGGTTGACTAATAAGACAAAAACTGTAGTTACAAGTTGAAGGGACAATCAAGTGTAAGCAGCAGTAATTTCATTATTAGATGCGGGTGTCATGACTACTTCATTATGAAAGAGGTCATTGGCTTTGTAAGTCCAAAATTGTTCTATGTTGTCCTCAATCAAAAAAGATTTAGTGCAATTGATTAAACACTATTTGATAAGTGAAGAGGAAACAAGCAATAAACCGGTGCAATATGGATAAACTCAGATCAAGGAAACTGTTGCTTACCAAGTAAAATGATCCATGACTTGTATCTATGCAGAGGCCAGCACCAGGTGGTAAGGTCAAATCAGCACATGCTGATACAGAAATAATATCTGCTATATGTACTTTGATAGTCTTCTTATCCCCATTCACTGCATCTACTGATCTGCCTGAGAGGCTTTGAGATACTTGTTTATGATCTCCTCTGGGTATCTGAATGAAGGAATGTAAATTGTTTAATCATAATTAACCTATAGGTTATGAATGATTTTAAAACTAATTAAAAATTTCAATTGCATCTTACCTGCTGAAGCTTTTCATGATCCAAAAGGAACTCTGACCGTTTCCAGTCATTATGGGGAGCAATCACTGACCCCATAGGAGGTGCAGTTAAATATCCAACTTTAAGGTGTGGTAATGGTAGCTGTGGAAAATGAGTTCTGTCAAGTTAGTATTTAAATGGATGGTTCCATCAACTAACACTCACATTACAAAGTGATAAACAATAATAACGGATGGTATATATCAATTAGGATAAATTAACTTCTAAAGAAAATAAAATAGTTTGTCTCATTGCAAGTACTACTTAAGGGGATGAGAGGTGAGAACCAATAATCCAATAAACCGCATGGTTACTTGGTTGAAACAAAATTCAGAAAGCTAGAAAGAGCAATTTTTTTAAGTCATTTAAATGATAAATTCTGTAGCATATTGCAATGTTCATCCGATCAAAACTACTGCACTAACATAATTTAGGATAAAATGAACTCACCATAGAGCGCACCAACCGCAAGGCACTGCTATAAACCTGTTACATTTACCAAAATAATAACAGTAACAATAATACATAAGCAGATTGCATGATTAAAATAGGTAACAGGATCCAAGGATAAATAGTGGCTTCTTACTGAATAATTTGGTTTCAGTGCATGAGCAGCAGCAATATATATTGCAGACTGGCTGTACAATTCATTTGGTGAAACTTCTTGAGCACTCACAGATCCCCCAGTTCTTAAAGTGTCCTCTGCTAATCCATACTGTGAAGGCATTAAGCTAGTCAATTATTAACTCTTAACACTATTACATACATGTCAATACAAGACACCAACGCATAATGTGTCGTTAAATATGTGAAAAATGAAAAAGCAGTATGACCAGAACAGTTCCAAGATTGTAAATTGCCCGATGGAAATCAAATTGCAACTGTATGGCTGCACGAAACTGCATCAAAGAATATGGAAAAGTCAAAAGTAGAAGAGGAAATGTGCTATATTCAGAGGACGTGGCAGATGTAAGACAATTGTTTGTCACTTTCATCTAATTCCCTCCAAAAAAATTTGTTACCTTGCTGATTGCAGTTCTCACAATCTTTTGCTTTTCTCGGGCTGGAACAATGGCACTGAGTTCCTAAATTGGAAATCAATTTTTTAAACAAGGACAATACAAACAAATTAACTGAACTTCCAATAAAGAAAAATATGAATTTTATAAAAATTAAGAACAATTTTTTCAAAATAGAGAAGAGAGTTGGCTATGATTATAAAAAAAGACAAAGGGAACATGTACATATGGCTGGTCCAGTGGTTTGAAGGTTTTATTCCATTCTTTTTTTTTTCATTTGTGGAAGCTTTTCAGATAATCTTATCCATGAAATGCCTTTTTAGCTAAATAAGAAGTCCCAAGGCCAAATAAAAGAGGATAGAATATATTAGACCATCCACAGATAAATTAAAACTAAGTTGAATTTTTATGACATGGATTAGTGATTCAACTGTGCTAATGCTGTGTCTTTACCTAAGTATTGCAGCATATGGATGCTTGATTACAGCATTGAATGAGCCAGAAGTGCTACTATACCACTTTTAAGTTTAGATGATTAATTATGGCAACACATTTTCATGAGATTTATTCACCAGGGCCCAAAGTGCATTTGGTATAAAGAAAGCTTTTAGATGAAGTAAAAAGATTCAAGTCTCAGAAAAAGATGAAAATGTGCTTTTAAAAAGCAGTTAATGTAGCTTCTCCTAAAGTTCTATTTTTGATAACTTGCAAAATACATACATACCAATGGGGAGACACAAACATGCAGTTAGAAACATGAAACATGCAAATACACTATTCTTTTTAAGTGCCGTTTGTATGAAGTAGTGAAATGCTGGTATACATGAAAGTTATATATACCTGTAGAGCAAGTCCCCAATTATTGAGTGCCTGAAATAGATTCCATGAGAATCGGTAACAAGGGATACTTGTGAAGAAAATAAAAAATGTAGGAACAGAAAAGTGTACAGGATAAAGCAAATAAAACAAAGGAAACAAGAAAGGCTGTTCCAAAATCATGTTTGAAAATTATAAGAAAATGAAAGACAAACTTAAAAATTAATTGAGAAGAACCTGAGGACTGTTCCAGTTAAGTTGAACTGCTTTTTCGTAGTTCCTTGTTGCCTGGGAAAAACATTAACAAAAACTACATAAGTTATGATAAGCCTCTCTATCAACCGAGTCTTGACAGCTATAACCAAAATGTGAATGGTTCTTCCATTCAAGTTCAGTATGAAATTCAGTTCTTTACCAAGAATCATCCAAACTATGCATAAAAACCATTAATAAAAGGAAGCATTTATTTTTCCTGACCTGCTTCCACAGCTCTTCAGCTTCCTTTGTGCGGCCACGCATCTTTGCCCGATCAGAAATTGCTATAGCCCAATTGTAGAAAGCCTGAATACAATCAAATGTAGGGGAAAATGGAAAGTAAAGACTTACACTTTTGTATAAAAATACAAACATACTTGTAGGCAAATAGGAACAACAGATTTCTTTATCTGACAAGGAGCTCAAAGGGTGATACTAATAACATATCAAGAAGAAGTGTAGAACACATGCCATAGAATTTTGAGGGTCTGAACCACTCAATGCTTAAAGGTCCTAATTTCCTCTCACAAATGACAAGATGGCCCCTCTCAACCACCCCTTATTTATAAACAACATGCCTTGTTCAAACTATTTCAGTAACCTAACCAACCGACTAATGTAACTAACCAACTTAATAAGTATTAACTAACGGGTAAGTAATGAAAGAAAGATACACCAGTTTTCCAGTTGTTTAACTTTGAAGAACCATGACCAACCCAACCAGACTGCTGCAGGCCACCCAAAATGAACTTATACTTCTGCATCAAATTCAAATATGTGAGTTCCTGTACTCCCTTCTATTTTCTTCTTCATTATTAGCCATGAAACAGAAAATCACCATCACTGCTTAGTTGTAATGATATCTTGGCTCCCTTGTGAATGGCATGACAACTTTTGCCTTGGTACTCACAGTCCTTACTGGATTGGGTTCGCCCATTAAATTCAGAATTTTATTTCTCCTACTTTTGTCAATCACTCTTCCTTCTTCTTTGTCGTCATCATCGTCCTCCTTGCAAAAACATGATCCAGTGGTTTTGGTGATGGTGGCTTGGTTAATATGTTATACTTTGTTTCTGCTCTATTTGTCGTCATACAAACTGCATTTATTTGGAATTGACAGGCAGTGCCTTTCTCCACTGTTGTTTCATTAATAGAGTAACATCAAACCGCTTATAAGCATCCCAATCAAACTTTGGAGGCTGGGCCAACACAAATGAGAGACACACCACCATCCTTGACGGCAGTGGCAGATCTTCAGGAAATATTTTGTAAGTGCCAACATACATGTACAAAATTTTCGAGGGTGCCAAATATATAAATTATACTAAAACTAAAAAAATTATTTTTCTTTATATATATTAATTTATACATGCATAAAAAAAAAATTGGGGGGGCGCCAAGGCCCCCTCACTAAAGAAATTCTATCTTTTGCACGAAAAATTGTTTTTTAAATTTTGTTGCTTCTTCATGTACATGAATCAGTCCTTGACTCCTTTGCTCCCATCCTCCAATGAGATCAGTTCGGATTTTATCTTTGTTTCTGCTTCCACCATCTCAGTGACTGCTCCATCCTTTAAGACTTCACATCCCCTCTGTTTTCTTCCTTCCAAGGTCTTTTACCTTCTCATCATATTTTTGCACCAACAATTATCATTCTTCCTAGGGACTGAAAGCCTAAACCTGCTATTCTATCTTCATTTCATCAAGAACATCAAGAAACTGTTTCTTTATTCTTGCCAAACTTGTATCCCCTAGTTCCTCCCATCTACAATACCCATAGCTCCAAGTTCAAAAATCTCATAGTTGTATCCTTAAAAGAAACCTAATATCTTTATTACAAAAAATAGGAAAGAAATCACAAATTTATAGAATAGAACCCACACACTGCATTTGAGGATCTGTGCCTTCCCATGCCATCAAATGGTCCTAATTTACTCCCACAAATGACAATATGATCCCTCTCTCAACCTCCCCCTTATTTATAGACAGCATATCTTGTTCAAAGTATTGTAACACACAAACCTAACTAACTCAACAATGTAACTAACTAATGGGTATCTATCACTGACTCAGTACATTAGACACTTGGTCAATGCATTATAGTTAGAGCATACTCAATATGTTTATTAACAATTAGTTAGAACAATTGGTTCGGTATTTAAATAATGTGTAAAATAAAAAATTTGATTTGTTGAATACTTGATCCAGGAATGAAAGAGAATGTTTCATCATACTACATTGAGTCTTATATAAGAAACAAATGTTCATAAAACTAAATTGTTTGTGGCTATATGTTTCTTATACTCCTTCCAGTCTTTAGTATAAGGAACATTTTATAAGAAACTCATATTGTCCTTTTATAAGGCATTTTATAACTTCTATACAACATTATATTTATTTTCCTTCTTTGCCCCTATTAAATATTATGAGTTTGTGTGTTTTATATTAACGAATAATGAGAAAAGAGTTTTACAAGTCATTAATAATGAAAATAAATTTGGAGCCTTGGTAACACCTTTTAAAACAAACAAAATCAACTAAATTAATTCTTTTTACTGGTTTATGTTATTCTGTTAGAAATACCTTATATTAAGTACAAAAGATAGTATTTAGAACAAAAAAATTACTTTAATTTGTTTCTTATATATAGGATCAGAAGTAGCATAATTCAAGATCACTTGCCATTATCACATCGATACTAATCAAGGCTATTTCTTTACAAAAATCCCTCACTTCTTCCCAAATTTGGTCCAATTTTGTCCTTTTCACGTTCATGATTAACCAAAAATACTGAAACTCATTCGATAAACTATCTGAGCTTGAGAATTTTACTGCCTGGCTCAGCTTGTTAATTGCTCAAATAAGAATGAAATAGTAAAAAATAATAATATGCACAATAATATTTACAACTTCTACGTATGCATATGCATGCCCATTTCAAAGGTTTTAGTGGCATTTATTAGCATTTGCATACCAAGTCTGATTTAAGGTTTGGAATCATTAAGGCTTGACTGCTTTTGGGGCCCAAGCATTTCTAGTGTTCAACTCAACTACACTTGTATCCAGTTCCTAGCTAAAATTTTGCTAGGTGTTCATCTAAAACATTGAGGAGAAGGATATTCTTACATACATCATGTAGTGTGGGACAAAGGAGAGTGGCCTCATCATACTTCCTACAAGCCTCCTCCAGCAAAGCATCTTTGGAGGGTGAAGTGGAATCTGGACTTACGTTATCGGCACTTTCCTGCACACCAGAAAGGATTGAATAGACAGCTTATGTGAAATTTGGACTAAGTATGGCATAGCTACAATTCAAACCAATAGAGTTAGAACTTGGAAAGTGAATGTGAGAAAGGATAAGAAGGAAACTGAAACTTAGTAGCCATGCATTATTGGTGTTTCCATAGAAATTGTCCTTAGGTAGCTAAGGATCCAAATTATTGCTTTTGTGCATTATTTCAGTTTTCATGTAGTAATTAGGTAGGTATAAAATGGTCAATTCAGCAACAGTTAGTGTGTGATGTGATGCGATGCGATGCATAATATGTACAGAGATTAAGGGTGGTTATTCAATGGGTAGTTTTCTTACTAATTGCTAAAAGCAGGAGGAAACTTCTTGTTGTGGGGAAACCTGCATTGTCTGTATCTTGTACTATAATTCTGGCCTAAAAACTAGATTTTGTCATTAATAAATACATAATTCATTGAGCTTACTCTTGAGTTTAACATAAACCAATAGAACTTTGTTTGCAGTGGATATCCAAAGAATTTGATTTGCTAAAAGAATAAGAAGTTGTAATCCCATTTAATCAGAAAATGCAACATATTTATTTCAGTTACAATAATACAAAATATAAGTAGCCGACAAAATTCCGTCACACTAATGGAATATCATGCCAGAATAACTTATACAGGACAACAAATTGAAAACGTACAACCCAAGTATTCTAACCAAAAAGGAAGGGGGAGAAAAGGCCAATAAGCAAAAACATAAAACTATAACATGAAAATCCAGCGACCCACTAACATCAGACCTGAAGTACTAATGCCCAATTGTACAATGCATCGTAATCTTCAGGATTCCTCTCAATTGCAGTAGCATACCTAGAAAGTCCAATTAAGAAGTTACAAGTTTGAATAAATATGGACAAGTGCAGGCCCCTACCAAGGAGCTCCTACTATTTGCAAAAGATTACAAAGCAGATTCTAGTTTTGCAGCAAGTGTTCAGTGTGTGTAATTCCTAGTAGCAAATAGAAGTGGCCGTGTTACCTCCTGGCAGCAAATGTAAGAATCCTCTGTCGGGACCGGCCTTCATCATCAACACCTACAACGCTATTTATCAAATCCATAGCAGCGTTATTCTGCTCTTCATGCTGTTGCTGTTGTTCTGGGCTGAAATTTTTTAAACACCACAGTGTAAGCTGCATTTCACGTGTGCACAAAAGGAAGACAAGTCACCCCAAAAGTCAAACCCTTAAATCTCTATCACTTTGATTTACCATAGCTGAACAAAATGAAATTCGCTAATAGAAGCTAAAATTAGAACCATTTCTTAATTAAATATTGTACACGCCAACGATCTACAATTTATGTGTTCTACCATTCCGTAGCTAAGCAAAAGATTGCATCAACAAGTAAACCTAAGGCATTGTCGTTTTACGTTTCCTAATTCAATAAGGCAAAAGAGTAGTAACCTGTAAGGTGAGTTAGCCTCTTCTTTCTCCGGTTCGGAATCGTTTTTCAATCCATTCAGTAATTCTCTCATGGTGAACGTTCGGCTTCCTTCGTCTTTCCGGAGCTGCGGAGTGGGAGAAGGATTGGCGTTCACCTCATTGGAACGGACCGTCGTTTCTCCGAGATCTACGTCGTTTACCGCGGGATCAGCTTCTGATTCCGATTTCTGCTCCAATTGTTCTTGCGCTTGTTCCGTCGGCACGGATTCTGTTTCTGGTTGCGGATTTGGTATGGGTTCGGGCGCCGATCCCGATTCCGGTTTCAATTGTGCTTCTGTTTGTTCTGCTGGCACCGGTTCCGTTTCTGGTTGCGGTTCTGGTTCGTGTCCATCTCGCGACTCCGGTTCGGGCATTTCGGGATGTTAGGGTTTTAGAGAGAGTGAAATGGAAGATTGAGGAGAAAAGAGAGTTTTGCTCCGATCCGAGTCGAGAAAGGGGAAGTAGGAGGACTGACGGAAGGAGACAGCGTAAGAGAAACACTTTTAATTGCTACACTTTTCTTTTGCCTTTTTTATCACTGTTATAGGAAAACAAGGAAAAACTAGAATAAAAAAAAGTATTATAAAAAAATAATTTATTTAATTGTATCCGCATTTAAATTTTTATTTTGATAATGAGGTTAAATTTAAATTCTCATTACATTAGTTAAGGAGTTTAAACTATTTTTTTATTAAAATAAGTCAAAATGTGTTATTTATTGCTTTTTAGTGTATTTTATATTATCTTTAATACAAAAACAAGTTTTTAAAGGAAAATCATTAATGTCGCGTACATGATCTAATCAATTAGACTCTTCAACAAATATATTTAATCCTTAACTCTTTTTTAACATTCGTTACTATATGAGAATAATATAATATTGTATTGGTAGATATTTAGAATAGATGTAACGACTTATAAAATAGCTTTCCAGTTGTATATTTTTAAATGTAATTTTAATATTTTATTATTAAAATAAAAAGAGTATATAAATTTTTACTTAATTTTTTATTTTTGTTTTTGAAAGTTTAGTGTATTAATGTTTATTATTTTTAAGTGAAAATTTTAAATCTTATTTAAAAATATGATTAAAAGTATTAGTTATGTGTTTAAGTGATATTTTTTTCTTACTTGACAAATAATAAATAAAATAAATAAAGAGGAACACTTAAAGGGTATCACAATCCTTATATAAGGTATAATAATAGTTTGGCATACTCTTTACCGTTTTATAAAAGCATAAAGTCCTTATAATATGGGACCATTTTTCACTAATTCCTTACCAAAGATAAAAGCAATCAAAGCACACAAAACTATAATAAATAGATCACATTCAGCTGCTAAAACATATAGAAAATAGAGAAAAAAAAAACAATCCACAATTAGAGTAATCACACTAAGACACGCTAAAGCAAAGCAAACTAAATCCTTTCACAACAAACAAGTACAAAAGATGTAAAGCTACAATGAGCGATTCTTGCTCCCTATACATGAAGACATATGCACTTTCTTCTTCAGTTTAAGTGTCAAGCTTGTGCCAACAATAATCAAGAAGAATCCCATAACTCATTTGCTTCCGATCATCTACAAATCATGTGGTGTCCAATATAATCGAGGTTTCCCTTCCCTAAAGCAATCTCCAACCTGTGAACATGAGCACAACATCCACAAGACCAAGTAAAGTATAACAAAAAAACCAAGAGATATAGCCCCCCCTTTGTTTGTGGAACCCATCATTTTGCTGTCATATTAATACATGTACTCAGGCATTGGACCCAATTTGAAAACGAAAAACAGGCCCTTGGAACCTTGTTTTTTAACCAAGGGCACTACTACATCTAGGCTAGGGAAAATATTTCAACTGCATTATTTTTTGCTTAGTTAAGCATTGTCCCATTTCTATGCTTCCAAATGCACCAAATAATGGAGACCCACACTCTTTTCCACACTTTATTGCCTTCTTTGCTAAACCAAGGACATTGGAATTGGTCAAAATGATCATTCAGAGAATTATGATTAACTGACCTAACCTCGATCCATTGATAACAAAAATTTCATACATAGCTCACAATCTGACAAGTTAAGAGTAGGTGAGAAGACATTTCTTCCTCACTCCCACATAAAGCACACAGAGAATTCGTTAATTGGACAACCCTTCTAGATAAATTATACTTAGTAGCTATCCTGTTTTGCAGTGGCTTCCAAGTAAAGCACTGAGCCAAGGGTGGAACCAACAGACCCCACAGGTCCCTAAACATAACACCACTTGTCTCTGTGTGTGATTTTGATAAGATTGCATAGGTTGATTTGACAATATACATGATAGTGTGCGGATCTCTCGAAATCTAATTGTCCTCCCTAGCAAAGCTCAAGGTTTGACCATCCAAAATAGAATAAATTCTTCAACCCAAACCTTCTCCCACTCAAACCACTCTCCTCTCTACCTGAAATTCCAAACCTAGCTATCACTATTCCAGTTGCCAAAGCTACTCAGGGTTCTATCATGGATGAGGGAGTTATTAAAAATCCCAGAGAATCTGACTTTCAGTTGGAAATTATCAACCCAAACATCCTTCCAAAACTTGATTCTTTCACCAAACCCCCACACACCATTCCATGTTGGAATCAAACCAATTGCTGCTATGCTTGCCCTCACACACTTTGGTTAAATCACACCAAAATAGAATAAATTCTTCAACCCGAACCTTCTCCCACTCAAACCACTCTCCTCTCTACCTGAAATCCCAAACCTAGCTATCACTATTCCAGTTGCCAAAGCTACTCAGGGTTCTATCATGGATGAGGGAGTTATTAAAAATCCCAGAGAATCTGACTTTCAGTTGGAAATTATCAACCCAAACATCCTTCCAAAACTTGATTCTTTCACCAAACCCCCACACACCATTCCATGTTGGAATCAAACCAATTGCTGCTATGCTTGCCCTCACACACTTTGGTTAAATCACACCACCATCTATAGTTGTGCTTCAGAATTCTAGATTCACCTAATTTCCTCCATGATATCTTTCTACAAACCTATCTCATGGGCCCCTAATCTCCATTTCCATTTTCCAAATAAAGCTTTATTGAATAAGTCTATTTGCTTGATTCCAAGTCCACCCTTCGTTTTAGATTTACAAATATTATCTCATTTGATCCAAGTAATTTTCCTTCCCTCGGCACCCAACCCCATAGGAAGTTGCATTGTAGCTTTGTAATCTTTTTGCAAATAGAGGATTGATCTTTGGAAAAAGATAGGAAGTATAAAGATATTTCATTCAAAACATAACAAATCAAGCACACACGACCAACGAAGGATAGATTTTTACCTTTCCATGCTGATAATCTCTCCTTAATCTTTGATAGTTGTGATATATTTGAATTGTTTTAAAAAGTTCAAATGTGATGTGGTTGAATGGTGTATTAATGTGCTACATGAAGTATGGAATGATGTTAAAGTGTGATCAAGAAATAGTATTTTCAAGAAAGGAAATACCATGTTGAGATTGTTATTATGTTGTATTGATTGTGAGTGTCTTGTGAATGAGAAAATCCTGATTCTACTGATATAATGAAATCACAGAGATGAAGTTATTCAGTTGGTGAGAGTTAAAGGAGGTTCATATGATTGAGTCTAAGGTTTGAAAGAACTGATCAGAGCATATTATATGTATGGAGTTACCCTATCATATGAGAAGATGAGATATTGAGATGTTTATGCGCATAGTTGTGTGGATTCATAATGAGTAGTATGACAGGTGCATGTCTCTGGATGCTAATTTCAATACACGAGTCTTCCAAAAATAAAGTCAAGTGTTTATCCGTTGATGTTAATAGATCTTCTGAATGAATGATATGAAAATTGAGATAATGGTAGACACTTGACTACTTGTGAATGATGATTTTAGATAATGGAGGATGTATAATGATTAATATGTTTGTGAATGAAATTTGCTTTATATAAAAGAACTTATTGAAAGTTTTAAAATTGTTAGCTTACCCTATATTCTTGTGGTGGATGCTCTTCTTCTTTAAAAAGCCTATTATGATTGTGTCTTATACGGAAGCAAAGATTACAGGTAATGGAGCTAAGCATTGAGGAGTTGAGGAATTAATAGTAAATTATTTTTTTATTTATTATTTGAGTTGTTTTGGTGTATATACATTTTAGATTCCTTATAAAAAAATAGAATATTTTTTTAATAAAATATTGTGAGTATTTTGAGTACTGAGAATGTTGAAGAGTTTAACTTATTCAATTTGCATGAGTTTTAAGAAAAACGAAAATATGAGATTTTTAAAAAGATATTAATTTATTGAATAAACTAAATGTAGCTATAAAGTCTATTCAATTTTCTATATGAGGGATTATATTGAAGTAAAGATATGATTAAAAAAAAAAGTACAGTTAATTGTTATTAAATAGATATTGAAAGTGAAAGTAAATAATTCTCTCTTTTTTCTTATCAAATTTATCTTAGTTTCGATGAAATGAGAAAATTTGACATATGAAATTCAACTTAAAAATTGGAATATAAGTGGTAAATATTTCTAAATTTACTTCTTTTACAAATGAATGCCTTAATTTTATTTTCTTAATTTAATCATTGGAAACTATTTGTTTACATTTAAATATATTGATTTCAATTTTATCTCAACTAATTTTTAAGATTTATCCATGTAAATAATCTCTCGTATTAAATTGAGGTTAAACTATTAACAAAGAAAAGCTAAACCATTTTTTTGTCTGAAATCTCGATCATTTATGAGTTTTATTTTTATAAACAATTTAAAAAAAAACTCAAACAAATTAAATTTACAATAGAATTTTAAATAGAATTTTTTCATTTATTTAAAAAAATCATGTTTTATTATATTTTATATGACGAATGTTAACCACTGTATTTAGAACATTAGCTAAGAAATTCACAGTGATAAGGTTTTTTTAGTAAGATAGGGAGAAAACATATATCATTTTTTTTATTGCATTTTAAAATAATTTTTAGAAAAGCATGCTGAAAATTCTTTGACCAATGCCCTTTAAAAAGATCTTTTAATATGTTAAAAATGAATCCTAAAAAATGAAGAAAAAGAAAAATAATGATTGACATTAAGATAAATAATTTAACTATTAACTTTATAGAAATAACTATTATACAAAAAAAATAGGATTAACTCGGAGGAATTTAAGTTTTAAGATATCTATTTGTAAACTAATAAAAAATGATTTTTTAAAAAAAATAAAATTACCTCATCTATTAATAAAGAACATAAATTTATAAATAATTATATAATATCCACTCCACACTATACTAATACTATAATATATTATAATATACTATAATACATATTATCTTTAACAATATAATATTATTCAAAACATATGATATTTACAAAAAAAAAATTAAAATAAAATAAATAAAACATTATTAAGCTTCTAAATTGGTTTGGAGAATAAAGTGGACGTATAATATTATTTGTTTTCCTATCAACTATCATTATGAAATCAACAAATAAAAGACAAAATCATAATCCATTTTGTTCTATGTAATTTATAGATATCTTTGTCTACGTAAGAAATTACATTTGTATATAACAAATGGAGCGTGATTTTCTCGATGTGAAAAAAAGTAGTTTTTCGGAAAAGTTGAGCTTGTGAAAATAATGTATAAGAAGGTTTTTTTTTTTCAAATAATTTGTGAAAGAAAGTAGAATGTTGTACCATTATAATAGTTGAGATAAAGAGGTAATTGGATTTTTATATTGATTTACTCAATTCAAGATATTTTTAATTCTCCTTTAAAAACACTTATACATTTTCATTAATCAAACTAATAACAATTTTTATTAATCAAACTAATAATAAGTATTGTTAAAGCATAATTGCAATAATCTTATGATTTCGAGTAACTATTAATCTAACAAAGCATGAAACATGAACAAGTTGTGACTCACAAATGTCATATGAAAGCAGCAAATCATACAGATTTCTCACCTCATCTAACAAGCATTGTTGATGATCAAACGATAAATACAAATAAATTTTAAGCTAATGACAATATAAGGAATATTCCTAAAATTTAATCTTTTGTTGAAAGAAATGTCTTCATCATCTGTCTCCAAAATTATTCGCACCAAAATAAGGTCTACATAAAAAATCTCTCATGATACAAGTTAAAGTTGTATTATTAATTTTGGTGAGATTTTTTTAAAAATCGCCTAAACTTATCATGGGTTTAATAAATTCAATAAACATATGTCTTATTAGAGAGGTTGTAATAACCTCTTCTAATAAATTCTCATTAAAATTAAGTATTTTTTTAGTCAGTATACATTTTCAACTAAAAATAAAAAAATTTCAAAATTAATTGTAATTGTTCAAAATTTAGTTTTAAAATGTAAAAACAAAACAAAACAACTTTTCTGATAAAGTAAAGCTAATTTTATAAGTGGTCTCCAGTTTTGGAAATACAATTCTAAATTTTATAAGGAAAAAATTAAACTTTTCATCATTTAATAAATTTGTCAAATAAAAACGAGACCTTCTCATGGTGTATAAAAAACATAGATTTTAATTACGGTTTAAGATATTTTTTCCCTTATTTGGAAAGCAATAAAAAGGTTTTTTCATTCTTATGTATTTTTTTTTTGTTTTTTATTTTATCATCAACACAATTCTTCCTAAACTTCAAGGATGAAGTAAAATTTAAATATTAAATATATCACTGAAAAGTCTAATTAAACTTATTGAACATAATTAATTATTATAAAATTTTATCATTATATTATATATATAATATATATATATATATATATATATATATATATATATATTTTGTTCTAATAAGTTTAAGTAAGACATAAACCTTTTAGTATTACTTTATTTTTAATATCGATCATGGTGTGTTGGAAATGATAACTCAAAATACTATAAAATATTTATGAGTTAAAAATACTATTAAACATCACTTTTACCTCTTTAATGGCAAGCTATTTAAACTACTTTGAGATGTGCCTTTACTTTTATGGATCTTCCTCAAACTCAATCTTTCTGTTAACTCATGTTTATAATTTGTTTAGTAAGATAATATTTAATTAAATTCTCATTGTAAGGGTCTCTTACTTAGACAATTTTTGTAGATAGTCAACTTGCCTTATGATCCAAGTGACATAGATTGAAATTGGTGAATGAAAAGTCATAAGCATTTGCAAAGAGTCGTATCTTTCTAAGACAATTTATGTAATAAATATTTTCAAGATGATACAAAAACACTTGAAACATTATGACTCAAAGAAGGCAAAATGCATTAATATAAGGGCCACAATTGATCTGTGATAAAAACCCTCTACCATACTCTAGTACTTTCTTTCGTGCAGTAAAAAAACCATAACTGAATAAGAAGGTCCTCAATACCAGGGATTCATGCAAGAGGAACTGAATCATCTACAGGAGCTTTTCCCTTACCCTACTAGTGAATACACTGTCTCTTAGAAGATGAAAATGTCATTCCTACAAAAATTAGCACATTTTTGGGATAGAATCACTTAAAAGTTGCATACAATTCTATGATAACAATATAAACAAGGATATAACATTAAATAAATAAATAGTTGCACACCATATATTGGTAGGAATATACTATATTTAAACTAAAAAGTAAGTATCAATTCATGTCAAAAATAAAATTACATATCTAATAAAAAGATTTCATAACTAAATACAAGAACAATGTAGATGGTTTAGGGATTCTCGATCATTATCTTCACTAACTTTCTCATTCATTGCTCGAGAGGCATGCCAAGGAGTGCTTTACAACATTAGGGTGAGCACACAAGAAGTCATAACAACTACCCAAAACATTGTCATCATGTATGTTCATATGCACTAACATTTCCCAAATATTAGATTCAGAGTACTGAAAAGTTGTAGTGCAACGCATCATGCCAATGTGTTCACTGAATAAATCATTACGTCGTTATTCTGCAACTACATGTCTTTTGTTATATTGCACATTTTCTTCCACAACTATAGCCATTTACTCCGATGACATGGCTTTGTCACTCAACAATATCATATTTGAGCACCACCCCCAATGAAATTAGTGAATCTCCTAAGCCTTGTATTAAGTTTGTCAAATTGCACGTCAATGACCTCTACCATAGGGGTTTTTCTTTTTTAACCCCTGGAGGAAGAAGTACCACCTGATGGATGAGATGACACCGATGAGGGTGTCAGAGTCGAACCAAGGCTATATGAATCAACATGTGACATGTGTGAGAAAAGAGTTTCCCATTGTGCCACATCAAATTCCAACTCCTTCGAGATGTAGTCCATATTGTTATCATTCAAATCTACATTAAAATTATGTGTTTGCATTTGTTGTTTGGCCTGCTGAGTTGTCCTAACTCATGTTTGATAGCATGATCACCTCCCCACAATTCCTCTGGCAAGTTGTAGTGCCTGATGGGATTAACGCGCCACTTTGTGGCTAAGGGCTTTGCTTGAAAAAGATGGAAAACAATAACATTTATATTCATAAATAGTGATTATTATATGTAGGGTCAAGTATGGGTAGAATGCTACCTAGATCAAGACATCCCACACTCCATCCTCAGCCTCGAAACATTTAGAGATTTCGTTCCATGTGAAACCACTAAGTCCCCTAAAGAGATCGTGGACTTCGCGCCATTTTTCCTTTAAAATTTTCTGTTTATTTTTTACATTGTTCTTTGTAAGGGCTACCAATCCACTCTACTGTAGGAAGATGATGAGAGTTGATTTTAGATTGACACATTTTAGAGGTTCCTCTTTTGTTTATGATTTTGGAGATTAACAATTTAAGGTGAGAACCCAAAGAAGATCCCCACTGGACACGAAATTAACCAAGTGGTTAAGCAAGTGTGAAGGTTTACTTCTAGAGGGTAAAGAGAAAAACACAATATGGTGATTATGATGATGAAAGTAAATTGCGAAAATGGAAGGAACATAAGATGAAGAAAGACAAGTGATAACCAAAATTAAAAGACAAGCATGATATCATAAAGAGGGATGGAATGGATGGCACAAAAAGAAAGATAAAAAAAGGAAGGGATGAAGAAAGCTTATGGAACGCCACTTGGAGAAAGGAGGCACTCCAAGATGAGTGGTGAAAGAGCCGCCACTTGAAGTGCTCACACACTCAAGATCAGATCCACTATGAGAACTCTCAAGTCTCACAAAAACACTCATGCAAAATTTCTTTACTATCCAAATTCAATGTCAATACATGAGGCAAGACACCCTATTTATAGGAAGGGGTGTCTTAGTGGGCAAGATGGGTGAAGGGTAGAAATGGCAAGGGAGAAGGGCGGCCTAGGGTGTTGACTAGGCTAAAAGCCGCCCCTTAGGCACAACTTTTAGAAGGTAGGTTAACCTTCCTAAACCTAGGTACCTTGTCTTGAAAAAGTGGGCTTAGCACAAGCCCATTTTGCTAAGTACACTCCCATTTATGCTATGTGAACCTACTCAAGCCTATTCTTCTATTTGGACCCCCCAAGTGAGCCCATTTATTTACAAACATTTTTTGTCTTTTAAGAAGACCATAAGAAAGAACTTTTAATGTTCTGGTCTATGCACAGTTTTTCTTTTGCTGAGGTCCTTCTGATATTTGGTGGAGCCTTGTCTTCAATGCTGAGATGACTGATCATAGTGTAAATTGTCTCTTGAGTCCTTGGTCATCTGCTTGACTAATTGGGTTGTATCAAAAGTCAACGATGTTAGGGTAACCCTGGGTCATCCACTTGCTGCCAACCTGGTTACCTAACCGTGCCTCATCCACCATGTCACTCAGTAGTCGGAAATATGTGTCCATGGCCCATTTTGTGAACTCATAGATGCCTGCAAATGACTCTGGAACATACCTTTCCCGTGACCCATGTTAAAACCTAATAACAAAATAAAACATTCCCAATAACAATAACATAACACATAAATATTCATTGTGGCCGAATGTTAACATGAAACCAAGAAATTGTTCCCAATATTAATTATGAAATTGCTTACATAAAATTAGTTGTTTTGAATAATCTATCCATATTTAATTCACTATAGTATCATTAATGTGTGACCTGAGCCTATAGTCATCCTCATGAGTTTGCGAATGTGACATATCTATATCTTCTTCCATCAATTCATGGTCAACTTCTTTGAGCAAAGACAAATTGTTATCGACCCCGTGAAGAAAGTTATGGAGAATACAACATGCTAAAACGATATTTATCATAGTGTCAAAAAAGTAATTAGGCTCCATACCGCTAGTTATATTTGGGAATCATTTTTTGAGGACACTAAATGTTCTTTCAATTATATTTCTAAGTGATGAATGAAGATGATTGGAAAACTCGCGGACATTATGTGGATCTATTTGGGAGTACTCTTTCAAAGATTATTGAACTCCACGATATGGTGTTATAACTTGGGGTTTGAGCACAAAACTCGTGTCTCCAAGGTAGTATTTTCCTACAATCATCCAATTATAGTTATTAGTTCTAAGTATTATTACCAAATCAATATTGTGTACTCCAAAACACACTCAACTCACCTCTCAATGCATCCTTCAATATCTTGGAATTAGAGTTTGTTCCTTCCCATCCAACGAGAACATATGTGAATTTCATGTCAAAATCACAACTTGTGAATACGTTTTGAGTTGGCCAATATTTTCTTTTGCGAAAATGAAGAGCATTCGCTCATGGGACCTTGACACGAAATGAACGTCATCTATGGCACCTAAACAATCATAATAGGCAACAAATTCACATTTATAAATAAAAAAAACTCATACAACATTACTTAATTGTTGAACTATTGTTTCTCATATTGGTACCTTAAAGTATGGATAAAATGGTTGTTGTTTAAGATATGAGGTTGCACCTTGGTCCCATATTGTTGAATTAAGATCTCTTTCTTCAACGTCAAAATTTCATTCAAAACATTATGAAAGTGACGAGACACTGTTTCCCCGGATCGAAGAAAGAAGAACGAAACACTCTAATTCTTGATGTTATGGTCAATGTGTTGGGTATGAAGCTAGGACCAATTGGGTTGGGTTGACTAGACACCATGTTTAGTGAGTGGGCTTAATCATTATGTCCCCTTTATAATTTCTATTTAAAGATATCATTGTACTTGTAATTGGTGTGCAACGGGAATGAAATAAAACCTAATAGTTGCTCGTGTGGATGTAGGTTGCAGTTGGCGACCAAACCATGTTAAATCCTGTGTCGTTTATTTTCTTGCATTGATTCGTGATTATGTGTGTTGCTTCCGCGTGCGTTTTTCCCATCAAGTGATATCAGAGCTTGGTTCGTTTACACACTAGAGATCCGATCAGCAGAAATTAATCGACAAGACGTGCAAATTACGGCTGTAGTGGTGTCCCAAAACTAGGGTTTCGCAGAGGTGGCAGCAGCGTCCCAAAGCTAGGGTTTTGCAGAGGCGGCAATAGCGTTCCAAAGCTAGGGTTTTGCAGGGACTGTAGTGGCATCCCAAAGCTAGGGTTTCGCAGAGGCAGTAGTAGCATCCCAAAGCTAGGGTTTTGCAGGGACTGCAGCGGCGTCCCAAAGCTAGGGTTTCGCAGGGGCGACAACAACGTCCCAAAGTTAGGGTTTCGCGGGGGCAACGACGGATCGCGTTTTCACGACGAACAGGTGTAGGTGCTTGCGGTGAGCGGGACAACACAGAGGTGCTGTGCGATGGCAGTGACGGAAGACGCAGGGTGGCGCGTGCATTTTTCTGCTGGTGCAACAGTGATGGTGCAATGCTAGGCACGGGGTGTGGCTATTTTTCGCTACGGCACGAAGTTATGACAGTTCAGTTACTGAGCACATCAATAAAATGAATTCGATCTTAGCCAGGCTTACGTCAGTGGACATTAAGTTCGATGATGAAGTTCAAGCTTTACTATTGTTATTGTTTTTGCCTGATAGTTGGTTCGGAACGGTTACAGTAGTTACCAGTTCAGCAGGACCCGATGGATTCACTTTTGAGAAGATTTGTGATCTCATTCTTGGCGAGGATGTCCGAAGAAGAAGTTCTGGGGAATTATCTAGTGAATCACTATATGTCATCAGAGGTAGTGGGAGCAAGAACAAAAGAAAAAGTCAGTAAAAGACTCGGGATTGCTCAAGTGTAACATGTTTGAACTGCAAGGAGGTGGGGCATTTCAGGAATCAATGCTCAAATGATAAACAAGTCAACATTGTAGAAGACTTCGCGGACGAGGACCTCTTAGTCTGTTGCGTGAATAGCAGTGTGGATTCTTGGGTCATGGATTTTGGTGCTTCATTTCATGCTACCCACAGCAGTGAAGCATTGCAGAATCTAGTTATTGGAGACTTTGGAAAGGTAAGACTAGCGGACAACAGAACTCTTGATGTTACGGGCATGGGTGACATAGTGTTGAAGACGCCAGTCGATTTCTGGACTTTGAAGGATGTCAGAGTTGTTCCAAGCTTGACGAAAAGTTTGATTTTTGTTAGGCAGTTGGACGAACAGGGACATGATGTGACGTTCGAAAATCAGCAGTGGAAGGTCGTCAAGGAAAATCTTGTCACGGCCGCGGAAGAAAGAGATGTTCGTTGTATATGGTCGAATTATCGTCTGAGGGAGTGACCATCCCAGTTCAAAAGATAAACAAAGTCTGGTTCACAGAATCTCATGGGCAGAAGAGGGTTGTCTTTACAAGAAAGAAACCCAGACCCACAGGTCAGATTCAGGATGAACAAGCATGGAAAGGTTCAGGTAGACCAGTCAGAGGTACTTGTGGCAGTGGGAGCACAGGTCGTGTTTCAGTTGAGGTACCTAGATGACAGTAGGTTAGGAGAACTAGTATTCCAGCTGTTGAAACATCTTCTAGAAAATTTCTTGTTGAGTATGGAGAGTGTTTGTTCTCAGGCTATTCTAGGATCCGGCAGTTCGTGTAAGTGGGAGCTGATAGGAACAGAGAACGGGTTAGTGGCAGTTTCAGTCATGACTAATGTGTTGAAATTCAGGGGAGTTTCAACGAAGCCTTCAAAATGATTAAGAAGGCTGGTGGCAATTAGTGGTGGAACATTGAGTTCCGGTGACAGATTACAAAAGTACATGTACACAGGTGAACATTGTTCCGTGGCTTCAAGTGGGAGATTATTGGGTATGAAGCCAGGACCAATTGGGTTGGGCTGACTAGACCCCATGTTTAGTGAGTAGGCTTAATCATTGTGTCCCCTTTATAATTTCTATTTAAAGATATCATTGTACTTGTAATTGGTGTGCAACGGGAATGATATAAAACCTAATAGTTGCACGTGTGGATGTAGGTTACAGTTGGCGACCGAACCACGTTAATTCCTATGTCGTTTATTTTCTTGCATTGATTCGTGATTATGTGTGTTGCTTCCGCATGCATTTTTCCCATCACAATGATGTGCAAAAATTTAACCAGTTGTTCCTCAATTGTTGATCAAAATGCATCCTTTATAATCTTCATTACTATTATTCATTCACATATATGAATAAATGCTTATGAATCCATGCGAATAATGTCGTAACATCTTTCAGTGTGGACCAAGTATGATGTCAATTCTTGTCGATGATGCTCTTTTGGTTGTATGAACTTTGGTATGAAGTTATTTGTTTCTGTTAACACACGCCACATATTCAATCCATATGCAACAACGCAAAGGATTGTCATTATTGCTACTTGCATTCGCAATTTGATTTGTTCTTATATGCGCGAAATTAGTTTGAAATCCACACCAACCACATTGGGATTCATGTCATTCGTGTTAGACATTTCAACATCGTTGAAATACATAGACTAATGGTTATTGTTATCCATGGTAAAAAAAGTCTTTAGGTTTATGGTTTGTGTTAGGGTTAAGGTTAGGGGTTATGGATTAAGGTTTGGGTTTTAGGTTAGGCTTATGATTATGGTTGGGATTAGGATAGATGGTTAGGATTATGGTGTTTGAGTTTGGGTTAGTGTTAGGAGTAGGAATATGATTATGGATCAACATTAGGGTTTGGGATTACCAATAGGGTTAGACACATTTTTTAAATATAACTTTAAATAAAGAATTTATTTATTAAAACTGAAACTATTATATAAATGAATTATATACAGATACAAATTGTCCTAAACATATTTTAAAGTATAATAAAACAAATTTTCACATATTTTTTTACGTGCATACCACTTAAATCACCAAATTTGTTTTCAAAACATCATTTTTAACATCCTTAACCCTCAAATTAGCCAAAATTTTTCCAAAATACAATCAAAATTCATTTCCAATTTATTTATCAACAAATCGAGTTTCCAAAATCATTTCCACAAAAAACCAAACACATATCCATCAAATTTAAAGACTTACTCGAAAGAAGCTTATATTTGGATTATGAAACATGTTCAGATTCTTTCCATAACACCACCACCACCGTAAAAGGATCAACTTATCAACAACACTACATCAATAGAACCACCTACAAAGTCACAATAAATGAATTCATGGAAACAAAACAATATAAATATATATCAACCAATGTATGAACATTGTAAACATGTTGTTATAACTTTTACACAAGAAACAAACCAAATAAACTTCATAAAATAAAAACTGAAATCAAACAAATCACAAAATAGTGTCCAACATCGATTATGTACAAAGCATAATCGATTACACAAACCATATAATTACCCTTGAGTTTTACATACATAATCGATTAAGGGGCAAGGAAAATCGATTATCTTGAAAAACACATGTAATCGATTATGGACACATGATAATTGATTATCCTTTACAGTATCATGTGAAATGGATTATATTTGATTTCTATGTCTTCCATAATCAATTATGGACCTGTGTTGGGTAACAAAATGAGGTTGAAAATTTATAACACCTTCATGCACTGTCCACCATGAAAGTTGATCTCAAAGTATCGAAAAACGAGTACACCACCACCTACTCACTCACAAGCTCACACAACCAACAAGATTTGGAAGACCCACAAAAACAGCATGAATGTGAATACATAACCACTCTTATGCTTACCTTGTTTTTGTCCTCTCCTCTAACCACCATCGCAATGATTGTCGTGACCACCACAATACCAAATCACACCCTATCACCCCCTTCAAGAAGATTCTCACACGCAAACAACTCTCACACCAAGAACTCACACAGAAACTTAGAAGGAACCAAACAAGTAAGCGTGAGAATGAATGTGCACAACATACCTATTTATTTCGATATGTTAAAAGTTCATCTACCCCAGCTAACACGATCAAGGAATAATTGCATATTCTTAAGAATCTCTAATCTTGAACAATGCAAAAGCTTATTATCATTCATAAGTAAAGATAATGTATAATCATATTTTGGCACATACACATAACTTTTATCGTCTTTCTTAGCAAGTGAGCGGGCCACTAAATAGTACCCACACCCGTAATTACTTGCTCTCATTTTACTTCATATCAAGGGATCCAAACATGTTACACTCCTTATTTTTCATATTAACGGATCCAAACATATCACATTCTTGATTTTCCATCGTCATGAATAGTGCATAAATGGAACAAAGAGAGACTAAGTGTTGGGCCACTACTATAACCACCTCCTCAAGACAGGATGAGTCGAAACCACACACTTACATGCCTAGAGCAAAAGTACATTATTCCAAACATATTTTCATTTGTTTCATTTTCAATTGTTTCATTTTTCAATTAAGTCAAATATGACCCATGGACCTAACGTAAAGTCAAGTTAGATAAAAAAAAAATAATCCATTCAATTTTTTTTCACTTGAACATAACATTACGAGGCTTTTTGCCATTTTTACCCTAGTTCCACCATCTCCACTTTCCACGAATGAATAAGAATCATGACGAATCCGTGTTTCTGTAATTTAAGAACCCACCATTTATTGCCACCGAATTTGATAACAAAATCAACCACCAATTCATTTTAAATATTTATAGCCTTAACTTTTATCATGACATTTCATTTCAATACTTCAATTGCTAGAGACCATTTTCTGGTCACCTTTTGCTATATATATGGTCACAAACAATTTATATTTTATATCATACTCTCTGTCTATTTCATAGCTGGCTAATTGCTTCTCTCAATAATCACACTCTCTCCTTAATCTAAGATTTATGACCTATACTAATTTATACATTCATTTTCACCACGTTTAACAATTTCAAAATAATTGTAATAAAAATCAACACACATTCATTATATCATAATTTGTGATAAGTTGCGATATATGTTCTATAATATCACATATTTTTTTCCTCAATTTCTTTTAATCCTTTATCTTTTATTTTATCTCTAAATTTAATTTTAATAATTCTATTTTAAAAATTTATCAATAATTTTATATCACAATTTAAATTATTTATTTTGAATATAAAATATATATCATATTTGAAAAACAATAAATCGTAAGAAGATAATGCAGAAAGTAGAGTTATGATTTCATATTTATTTGTAAGAAAATACAGGCAAAAATATTTTATTAAATACAATATATCCATTTTTTAGGCATTTGAATAATAAGAGATTGTAAATATACATTGCTGACTCCTATGTTCACGTTTAAAATGAGATGCAATACCCTAGTTGTTTATGTGCTAGATTTCAATCAAATCCAAAAGAATCTCACTTTAAGGCTGCCAAACGAATTCTGAAATATCTTAAGAGCACAATCAGTGTTGGTTTATGGTATCCCTCCCACTCTCCTATACATTTGGTTGGTTATTCTGATTCTGATTTTGCAGGGTGTACACTGGACGGAAAAAGCACAAGTGGCACTTGTCATCTTCTTGGTTCAAGCCTTATATCTTGGCATAGCAAGAACCAAGCTTGTGTGGCCCTCTCAACTGCAGAAGCTGAGTATATAGCTACTAGTAGTTGCTGTGCCCAAATCCTTTGGATCAAACAACAGTTAGAAGACTTTGGCTTGAAGGTCAACAAGGTGCCTTTGCTTTGTGATAACACAAGTGCTATCAACCTCACTAAAAACCAGATTCAGCATTGAAGGACTAAGCACATTGAGATTCGCCACCACTTTATAAGGGATCATGTGAGCAATGGGGATTGTGAAATGCAGTTTATTGAAACTGAAAAACAACATGCTGGTATCTTAACTAAGCCACTGCTTAAGGAAAGGTTTTTTTTTTTTATTATTAAGAAATGAATTGGGTATTCTTGATTCTCAAAAATCTTTCTTAATTATGTTTTTATTCTTTCTCTTATTCTATTTGTGAAGACAAATAGAGGGAGAATTGGTGGTTTCTGTGTGTTATATTCTGCTGCTACTGCTTTATTCTATTTTATGGTGCTGCTAACTCTGATATACACACTGGATCTGGACATTCTGCATTGGTTCACACTTCTTTTACTGATCTTTTTGTGTAAAAGCTTATGCAGAAAATTAATTATTGTGTGTCTTGATAAACCTGGGTTATCCTGCTACTATGTATGCTTTGTATATGCATGAATTCTATTTTGCAGGTCCTATCAAATTCAAACATTGCAACACAAGCAAACTAGGGATTTGTCTTCATCAAATAGGGGAAGATTGTTGAACAAGGTGCTATGATGTCTCCAAATCCAAGAGAAATGCTTGCAGACCTTGCTGCTAGTTGTGTGTGTGTGTCTAGAAGTATTTGAATTTTTTAATCCACTCTTTATGATGATCCAAGGTTAATTGAATCTTAATCCTTTTAAAAAATATGTGTTTTCTAAAGAGTGTAAAAATTCAACCTGTTGAAATATCAATTCAACCAGTTGTTTTATACTTAGTGGATTTTGAAAAGGATTTAAAAAGCTTGACTTTGTTTGACTTTGTAGTCAAACCAATTCAACCGGTTGATTCGTGATTTCAATCATTTGATTTTCTAAAAGCCTTAACAGATTTTGTTAAGTTGGTTAAACTGATTTTTAATGATCCTAACTGCTTTTGGTTCTTGAATTAAATGCTTTGACCATTTGATTGGAGTACAAAAAGGTTGTTTTACGCTCCTGGTCATTAACTAAGAAAGAGAGATTAATCAAAAATAGTTTTCAAGATTTCAAAAAGCTTTTGGATCATCTCAACTGTGGAATAGGATTGGGTCTTGTATTCTGAAGTTTAATCTTTGATTGCCCAGGTGTATTATGTTCCCTTCTTTCTTTGACGTTGTATTTTTGTGTGATTTGGTGTGGTGCAGTTTTAGAGGGTTGTTTTGAAAACTGTGTGTTTTGCAAAAGAGTGGTGTGTGTTCTTGAGGGGTTCAAGATCGTCACTCTTGGTGTGTGTTGTGTAATCTAGGTTTGATTACATAGTGAATTCTCAGTGGTTAGCTAGGGACTGGATGTAGCTCTTGGTTAAGAATGAACCAATATAAACATCTTGTGTGAATCTCTCTATCCTTACACTCTTTAAACTGCTTTAGCTTTGATTTTTTATACCGATGGTATAAACAACCGATTGTTTTCTAAAAACAATCGCTTGATTTTCTAAAATCAAATTAAAAATAGTTTTCTTTTTGGCTGAACAGTTTTTATAATTGATTGATTCTTCATAGTCTTTCACTCTACCTTCAATACTTGCGAAAATCTTTCAAAATAAATTCAACCCCCCCTTATTTAAGGCCTCTAATTCTAACAAATTCAAATTCAAATATATTAAAGACGCATTGAGAAAATCAAGATCAAAATTTTCCTCATAGAGCGTCTAACAGGAAAATTAAAGTTATTGCAGAACGAGATTTTCACAAAGGATTGAATCCTCGTAAAGACACTGCAATCAAAGAAGAAATCAAGTGAGAAAGAAGCATTAGAGACGCATGGTAGGACTTTCTATTCTTAGTGTTTAAAGGAACGAAGTTGAAGTGGAGAACGATAATTAGAGCACATTCAAGATACACTTTCAACGTTCAAAATCACACCAAGTTTAGAAAGAACTCAATAGTGCATTGAAGCATATATCATATGGCAAAGACGCACATATATTGTCAAAGTAAATGTTTCCATTTCAAGCATTTACTACATTTAGGGTGTGTTTGGATTGGGGAGGGGATGTGTGGGGATTTGAGGGAGTGGATGTGTGAGGATGTGAGAGGAAAGTGTGAAGAAAGTGAGAGTGTTTGGATTGAGTTATGTTAGAGTGGATGTGTGAGGAAAATTTATGGGAGTTTATGACTGATGTGATAATTGTAAGGGAATTTTAAATTTTTTTAAAGGTGTAAAATGTTACTTTACAAATTTACCCTTGCATATTAAAAAATTAATAATAAAATAAGTTGTTTTTATTTAAAAATGAACAACTTTCACATATTTCGTAGATTTAAAAATTATAATTAGAAAATAAATATATATTAAATGTAAATAGATATAATCTAAAAATTATAATTAGAAAAAATATATGTATTCAATAAAATAAATAAAAACAGAACTTCAAGTAATTTCTTAAAAATATTAAATATGTATATAAAATTGGAAAATAAATAAGATCTTATATAAATAAATAAATAAATATTATTTTTTAATATTAAAAACCCTATAGTAATGAAAAATAAAAAAAATACTACAACAACAAAAATATAACGTAGTTAACAATAGAAAAGAATTTCGTAAAAAAATATAATAAAATAAATTATAACTCATAAAAATAATAATTATACACAAAAATATATTAATAAAACACAACAACAAATTAAATTAAAATAGAACTTCAAATAATTTCTTAAAATATTAAATATATACTATAAAATTAGTAAATAAATCACATCTTATACAAATAAAAAAATACTATTTTTTAATATTAAAAAACCTCACAATAATGCAAAATAAAAAATACTATAATAACAAAAATTTGACGTAATTAAACAAAGAAAAGGATTTCATAAAAAATTATAATAAAAATAAGGATAAAAACGTATTAGTAGTATAATTCGATATAATTCAATAATTAATTATTATTTTATTTTATTAAATATTTGTGTTAGTTAAATTTATTTAATAACTAATATTTGTAATGAAGTGTAGTTTTTATTAATAAATAATGTAAAAATATGTGAAAAATGAAAATCATGTGTTGGAGCTTTATTCTTACGAATTTTTTGCTTTTTCGTGAATGAGGGTGCCATGGATTATAAAGTTATAACTTATTACGAAACAATTTTATAGCATAGTGACGAAATTAATAGAATTTAAATACGAGTAAATAGAATAAAATTGTGAATCATTTAAATATTTCGATAAACAACACAATGATTTAAAGACTTTTATAAACAACACAATTAAACAACAGACTTCGAAAAACAACACAATGATAAACAAAAGAGTTCGATAAACAACATAATCAAAACAATAGAGTTCGATCAACAACACAATGATTTAAAGACCCAAATAAACAACAAAACCAAACTAAAATGAAATGCAGTCTTTAAATACAACTTAAACACCATTCAATTACATTGAGTCATCATATTAAACAACTTTGTCATTCTTCGTTGGGCAGGTAATCCAAATAGTTGCTTGACCCTAACTGGGTTTTCTCACAAAAAGTCATAGCATTGGTCCCAGAGATTTTCATCACTACTGTTCATGTCAACCAACAAAGACCAGATATTAGACTCGGAGTACTAGTAGGACGCTATACGGTGTTGATGGTGTACATGCTCACCATAATAGTCGGTGTGTCGTCCGATGTCTGCAGTTACATCTTGTGTTGCGGTTACCTGTAAACGAGCAATGTCAACCAACTCAGTGGCCACTTCATTTCCATGCTTCATGTAGGACCCAAAACTTGCAAGGTTATTGTTTAACATGGAAAATTGAATTTCAATGACATCCACCATGGGTGCTTTTCTCTTTGATCCCTTTGATGAGGAGGTCCCACCCGTTGCCTGAGAGGGCGTAGATTGAGTATTGCTTGGACTATTAGTTGATTCAACATGTGGTCTAGGTGAGTGGGGAAGATCCTCATCAGGAGCATCGAGAGCATCAAACTTTGGCAACTCTGGTATGTAATCCATGTTATTATCACTTAGATTGACACTTATATTTTTTGTTGGGCCATGTCTGGTTGCCTGTCGAGGTGTCCTCCCCCCATTTCCGGTGGCTCTGTCATTCAACCACAGCTCCTCCATAAGGTCATAATTATGGATGGAATTGACACGCCATTTACCAACAGAAGGCTTTGCCTGTAACCAATAATGTCAGTAAAAATATTAGTAATTGTCCTTTGTTTAGGGTTTAAAGAAATGTTGTCAACATTATTAATTATGGTACCTAAATCAAGCTATCCTAGACTTCGTCCTCTAACTCAAATTGTTTACTGCTTTGGTTCCATGCAAAACCACTAAGACTAGAAAATAAATCTTTCACTCCACCTATCCTTCAAACTTTTTTGACGATTTTTGACATGATTTTTGTTATGGTATGCATTCCAACATTGTGTAATGCCATAACAATGTTGTTATAGCTCTGTGTGGCCCAACTACCATTAACTCTTGAACCTCATCCTACCTCTTCCATCATCACACTTAAAAGTGTTAAATCCATATCCGCAGTCCACTTAGTAAACTCTCTTAAATTGCCTGATGAAACTGTAATAACATTTTTACCGCGATCCATCTAAAAATTGTAATAAAAGTTGGCGACAAATAGAGTAAGAAAATTTCAAAATACAATTTATTGCTTAAAATTAATTGTTTACATAATATTGCCACATTTCATTTGCTATATTGTCTTTAATATGTGAACCTATCCTATAATCATCCTCACGATGTTGAGTAGCTGAAACTTGTAAATCATGTTCTAGTGATTCACAATCAACTTCTTCAATGAAAGAATCATCGTTGTCCACCACGTGAAGAAACTTATGGATAATACAACAAGCACAAACTATATTTTTCATAATGTCCAAAGAGTTGTGGCTTGGTCCCACTAGCTATAATTGAGAAATGCTTTTTCAAAACACTGAAAGTTCTTTCAATTACATTTTGCAATGACGAATGTCGATTGTTAAACAACTCTCGAGCATTTTATGGACCTCTTCGAGAGTAATCTTTCAAATGGTATCTAACCCCCGATAAGGTGTTAATATTTGTCCTTTTAACATAAAACCTGCATCGCCAATATAGTATTTCCTTACAAACATTGTTCGAACCATAATTAGTCCAAAAATGTCTTCAATAAAAATTGTTATGCAGACCAAAATACCTTAAACTGACCTTCCAAAACAATAAAAGGATCCTCTTGTATCAATGCATCCTTTAGTATTCTTGAATCTGAGGTTATTCCTTCCCACCCGACCAAAATGTATGTGAATTTCATGTGAAAATCATAAGCTGCAAAAACGTTTTGAGTTGGCCAATCTTTTCTTCCTCGAAAATGCGGTGCATCACCACATGGGACCTTCACAAATACATAAGTGTCATCTATGACACCAAAACAATCCTAATGAAAAAAATTTATATTTAAAAAAAACAATTAAGAAAAAAAGTACAAGAAATATAAATGAAATTTCTCATAAATGAACCTTAAAATACAGATAGAATCGGTTGTTGTGTAAGATCTGAGGTTGCACAACACTACCATCCGGTTGATTTAAGAATTCTCCCTCCAACACCAAAATCGCATTCAATATGTTATGAAAGTGACGGGAAATTGTTTCTCCGAACCGATTAAAGAAAAATGAAACACTCCAATTCTTGACATTATGTCCAATAATGTTGAGAAATTTCGCAAGTTGTTATTACATGGTTGATCAATATTCATCCTTAACAAGTTTGGTTTGCCTAATTCTGTTAACATAATTGAATGAATGTTTGTGGTCCCATGCGAATAATGTCACAAGAACGTTCAGTGTGCACCAAGTATTCCATCAGCTCTTGTCTGCGTCGCTTTTTTCATGGTTCAAACTCGTTAATAAAGTCTGCTGTATCACTTAACATACGCAACAAATGTAATCCAAAAGCAATGATGCAAAGGATCATTATTGATGCAACTCATGTGTTCTTTTGTATTTGTTCTTGTAGTTGTGAAATTAATTTCATGTTCGCACTCGTAATATCATTATAAATTGCAATTGTTTCATCAAAATTTTCATTTTCGTTGTCCTCAAAATGTGGCGGCAAATTATTGTTGTTATCCATGTCAATAATGTTGACCTCCATAATACACAACCATGTAAGAAAATTTTATTCAAATGGTTGTATGTAAGATTACAAATCTTACACATTAGTCATTCTTGAGTTACCATACTAGTCACAATTTTAGAGTTAGGGTTAGGCTTCTACTATTAGGTTAAGGGATAATGTTAGTATTATGGTTAATTAGGGTTACTATTTATGTAAGGGATTATACAATAAATATAAAAAATGTAACTTAATTTTTTTTATTAAAATAAATAACAAATTATTTCTTTTACTAATTACAACAAAATTGTATTTTTCAAA
The DNA here is from genome assembly GCA_013389735.1 of Phaseolus lunatus. Taxonomy (NCBI): domain Eukaryota; kingdom Viridiplantae; phylum Streptophyta; class Magnoliopsida; order Fabales; family Fabaceae; genus Phaseolus; species Phaseolus lunatus. Next base: position 14,000,838 of record CM023863.1, read on the forward strand.
AAAATATAATGTAATTAATTATTTTTTTCATAAAAAATACCTTAAAATTGCTTCAATTATTTTTCAAAATAGATCATAAACAAAAATAACATACATTACATTATTTAAATTATAAAATTTAATTAAAATCATTAAAAAATATCTTGTGTAGAATTTTTATACAAATAAAGGAAATATATAATTGTTTAATTTTTATATATAAAAACACATTTATTGTTGATTTATTTAGTATATCGAATTCATGTAAACATGATTTACATAAATATTTCAAGTGCGTATAAACTTTTTCCCTTGGTTTTTGTTAATTAAGAGTATCACCTTTTCGAAGAGGTAACTAATTTCTTGAAAAAATTATCGTCCTTTTAAAAGAATGATAGTTCTTATGAACACATTCTTAAAGACAAAAATATCTCTCCATTTTTAAATTATAATTTTTTAAACATTTTTCATTATTTGATTATTTTTATTGTTACTATAAAAGTGTAAGATTTAGAATCATATTCTCATGTAAATTATATCAACTGAATATTAATTGAAATAAGAAATAATTAAACATATCGTCTTTGTTAATGTATAATAAAATTTTATATCAATTAATAATTTCTTTACTAGTTTTATAATAGATGGAATAGTGGACAATTTTTTTTAGACCACAAGTAATTTTTTATTATAACTATGTTTTTAAGGAGGTAAATTTTTTAAGTACATATAATTTATTTAAAATAAATAACTTACACAGAAAAAGCCTTGGTTTTTACACATCTTATCTTTTATTTTGATACAGTTGAACTTTAAACCTAACAAAGTCATTTAAGGTACCATTAAGAAATAATTTAATTAATTAAAAACTTAGAAAAGAGAAAAAAACGAATGGAACAAAAATTGCTAATTTTCTGGAAATTTAGATTTTAAAATTGCGAAAAAAATGGGAAAAATCAATTCAAATAAACAATATATTTATCAAAAAAAATTGCATACCACAAATGATTTAAATACATAATCAGAGCCTATTGACTAACACAAAATTGAATATAGCATTAAAGATATATATTAACTTAAAAGTGAATATAACATTAAAGACATATGAACTAACAAAAAATTGAATATAACATAAACAAATCCTTAATATTACATTTGAATTAAACATTTGATTATTTTACATCCATACAAGTTAAACAAATAAATTTAACTTTTATTTCTACATACTTAAACAAATCCAACAAACTTGAAAGCTCAAAAAAATTAAGGACTAACCTGAAAGAAGAAGATTAGGAAGCCTCTAATATTATGAGAGGTTATAATTTGATTATCTACACCAACAACTATAATCCCTAAACCCCAACTGCTATTAATAACACTCTGTAATACTAAAACACACCGCAACCTACAAAGAAAACACCAATGCATATTAAAACCATCAATGCACAAGCACAACATACATTTTTTTATGAATTGAACAGAACAAAAAAACACAAAGAATGAAACAAAACAAATCCAATGCCAATACAATACAAGGCAACATAGAACACAAAGGAGTGTGCCCAAACCTAGATTGGAAATATATCTAAATTGGAATGGAGGCACAAGAGCTTGGACTTGAGAAGGAAGAACTTTGTTGAGAAAAATGCTTCTAAACAAACCTCACTTGCAACACTTGACGGAAAAATATCCAACCTTCTTCTTTGCTTTTCACACTTTATATAAATATGGCACATATGACCGTTGCTTGTGTTGATATTCACCCAATGCCTTGTAAATCAGCATGGACCAAGCTCTTGGTCAAGAAAAACTTTATGGACCTCTGTATGCCTTTTCAGAGAATTTATCTCTGTGTGCATGGGTTATCTTAAAAGTATTGTGCCCGTGAAACCAAATGAAGCATAACGTAATACATAAATACATATTTTATCACCATGGACCAAGCTCTTGGTCAAGAAAAATTTCACGGACCTCTGTATGCCTTCTCAGAGAATCTATCTCTGCGTGCATAGGTTATCTAAAAAGTATTGTGCCCGTGAAACCAAATGAAGCATAACGTAATACATAAATATATATTTTAATATATCAATTATCTTTTCAGTTTCTAATGAATAATTTAAGTTATAATAAGATTATTTTAAGTGTTTAATTATCACTGCACTCTTTTGAGAAAACAAAAAGAGAGGAATATGAGAAATTGTAAATCACCCGTAAAAAAGAATCTTTGCCACAACACTACTCTTTATTGTCATCCATCACTTTGACTTGTTACAACTAAACATGTGATTGTAAAGCTTCCAATGCTATATTTCTTTCCATTTTAATAATAAACATAAATCCCAATTAACTCTATAAATGGAAGATTTTATTTAACTATATTTTTTACACAATAAGGTGGTTTATCATTATTTAACACTTAATTTATATTTTATAGAATAATAAACAAACTTAAAACTTCCTTAAAATTTATGATGATTTGTTTCTTCATTTCAAATATTATATATATGTTTTTTAAACATTGTACATTAAAACTTTCATTTTCATCTCAAACTTTTAAATACTAATACATTCAAATGAAGCACTGTGACCATGTAAAACACTAGAATAAATGAGGGTAAGTTTGGAAATAAGGGATGTTGACGTGGCTTTCCCTTTACATCTTTTCATTTTGAGGGGAGAAGATATTTATTATCCCCTCACTTCTTTGCCTGTAAACAGTACATCCACAGAAGCAAACAGGGGGTTAAGGTGATATCAAGGTGACTAATTTAATTGAAGATTAAATCACAAAAGCTATGGAGGATTAACGTTCACATCAAAGATCTGAAAGGAAACAATTCAAATTGTTTCACATGTTCAAAGACGCATAGAACCTAATCAAAGCAGAAGTTACCATATTCAGCATCTCATTTGAAGAAGATGATGAACAATACATTGTGGTGAAAGAAATTATTGAAGATATTCAAGATCACAATATTGAAATATCAAAGTTCGCACTAAGACTAAAAGAAGGAACAATTCAAACTACATTTAAAGTCCAAGACGCAGAGGAATCAACTAGAGCAAGAGTTTCTATATCCAATGTCTAACGATCATGTGAACAAAGAGAAGAATTAAAGCCTCAATGGTCATTATCTGAAGACTATATAAAGACCTTGAAGAAAAAACACAATTACACCAGACAAGATAAAAAGCTTGCATAGCACATTCATATTCTAAGTGTGTGTAGTCTTTCTGGGAGAGAATTTTATACATATGTTGTTTAGAGCACTCATTGTTTAGGGAGTGAGACTTGTATTGTAAATCATTCACTATTGAAGATTACCATGTGAGTTTTCACTGTTTGCTCTTTGTTCGAGAGTGTTTTTCTCATTTGTTGAGAGGTCTTAGTCTAAGTGGGAGATTCAGAGTTGCTAGCTTGGAGAAGTGTTTAATATTTTTCCTAAAGATGTGGAGACTTGTGTACCTGGAGAAGTGGAGAATACTTATATACAAGGAGAGGTGGAAAATACTTTTTACCTAGAGATGTGTATTTAAGGCTTTTAAGCGAGGAGCTTAAGGGGACTAGTCGTAGCCCTAATGTTTGAGATGAAGCAGTATAAACCTTTGTGCATACTTTTCTTTATCTCTCGTCTTTTATACTTTTGTGTTCTTAAGTTGATAAAAATATAATTAAATTTAGGTTCCATTTAACTCCTTCTAAAGTCAATTCTGCGACTGTCTAGATTGCAACAAAAATTTAATATTATTGAAAGTTGTGTATATTTATCTAAATGTCTATGCTATTGAATTTAAGAATATGTTAGTTAATTATTTTTATTCATGAATTTGTTCTTGGTAGTTTAATTTCATTGGTTGTGATTTAGCTAAACCATTATATAGTTAGTTAACTTGTGAATTTGGAGTATAAACTTTAAATGTAATTGTATTATCCTTAAATTATTAAAAAGAATGGTAGTTTTAGTTAGTGATATTTGGAGACATGTTTGCTTAACAAAAGTGGTTAAGTATTAATGATATGATGAAGATTTGAAACGAGTTTGATGACAAATTGAAAATTTAATTTGAAAGTTTTAAACTATTTGTATAAAGAATTTTTTGTTCGAACAGAGATAATGAGTATAATTTTTTAGTACCTAACTTTATTGAACAAGTTCTGTTCAAATGAAGAGTATCCTGTGATAATCTTAATTTATTTAAATAATTATTCAAATAAAAAATGGAGAATAGAGTACTTTATTAATTTGTGTATATAAAAAAAATTGTAATTGAAATTAAACAAAACACTTATAAAAACTTTTTTAATTCAAATATTTATTGGCTTGAAAAAAAAGCAAATAATATTATTGAAAACTTAAAAACTCTTCCATATAAAATTTCAATTTTTTTTTATAAAAATTCATTCACTGTAAATTGTAATTTTAGAGAAATGAATACTGTAAATTGTAATTTTAGAGAAATGAATTTTCAAATCAAGACTAAATAATATATGGAGGTATAAGTCATTCAATATTTACATATTTTTTAATTTTATACTTCCTTCCTTTTTTACCTTACTAGTTTTTTTTTTTTTAATTTATGACTTCTAAAAAAATGAGAAAAAAAAAACATAACTATCATGGTAAAAGCATGAGAGAACTTACCTCAACCATCAACATTCAACATTAGTTATCACTATCACTTGAAAATAAAGAAGAAAACATCATACTCAAAACATTATTGTTGGTATTAAAAAAAAATATGGAAGTGCACGAGAGATATACTCAAAACAATATTATTGGTATTAAAAAAAAGTATGGAAGTGCAGGAGAGATATGGAGGTGTCAAGAGAATTTGCTAACTTTTAAATGATTAGATAATGGGCTTGCATCATGGGTATAATTAGGAGTCAATTACACTTTATGTTACTAATTGCACTCCTAATAAATCTTAAAATAATTAACTTACACACAAATAAATAATATATTTTATATGAGTAGTTACTAGGAGAGTAATATAGTCTTAATGGTGGTATAATATAAATATTGAGTTATTATTTAGGTTTCACTAGTAACAGATTATATATACAAATGTATCAAGTGCTAAATAAAATTGACTGAAATTTTTTGCCCTCTATTTAAAAAGAAAGAATCATCAGAATTCAACATATGTATGATCAACTATCCTCTTATATAAGTATAGCACGATAAATATAATTGATATTTGTTTTAAATATTCATAGTATAATTCACCACTAAAAATAATAAAATATTATAAGTGTTCGTATAATTCTTTGACTTTTTCCTATAGAGAAATAAATTATTAAATAATTATTTTGTATCCGTTTATTTTATATTATATAATTTGTTTATTTTTAAAAAAAAATATTACTTTTAAGAACTGTATAATTAAAAACATCAATTCACAACCTTTTAAAAAAGATTTATTTTCTCAGATGATTCATATCTTAGTAGAAAATTATTTTCCCATCTTCCTTTAATAATTATAATGCCGAATAATTCATTATTAATTAGGTTGTCGACCTTATAATATTCTTATTTTTTAAATTTAAACTAATTCAGTTAAGACTTATTTTTGTAATTTGAACTAATTCAATTAAGACTCCTATTTTTTTACAACTCGTGTGATTATTTTATATTGTGATGATGATAATGGAGAAAATAAGGATAGAAATAGTGTCTTATTAGAGGAAATGAAAATAATATTTTTTTTATCAAAAAAAAAAAATAAATAAGAGATATTTTAGGGATACATCAACCCGTATACAATAACTCCTACGCTCAAGAAATAAAATTCCTAGAAAAATTAAGAGTCATCATACAAATCATTGGCTCAAGACACTAATATAAGTATGAAAAACAAACGTCAAGCGCTTTGGACATAATCCATGACCAAGCTTTCAGCTGCGATAGAGCAAAGATTTCAATAAGATCAGTCCTGCCACTTCTGAAAATCCTCATGTTCTTATGTTTCCATAATTCTCCTACAACTGCTATTCACACACCACTCCAAACCTAATTTGCACTTTCCTTGACTCTTCTCATCCTAAAACTTAAGAAGTGTTTTTTTGGCTCCCTATGATCCGTCGATGCCATCCCCACCCACTCATAGCACTTAGACCACATAAGCCAAACAACTCTACATGTACAAAAGAGGTGAGATGTAGTTTCCTCCTCCTCATCGCATAGACAACAGATATTGGTGATCATACCTATTCCCCTCCTTACCAGATTTGCTTTAGACGTTATTTTGTCTTCCAGAACCCTCCATGCTATGAGATGTGTAGATGGGTTGTGCCTAGAAACCCACAAACAAATCCCTCTCAGTCCCTGAGTGATATCTCTAAGAATTTTGTATGCAGATTTAACCGTGAACACAATTGTCTCTCTGTCTTTCCAAACCCAAGAGTTCTCTTATCCACCCTCACCCTCTATTCTCCCGAATTCGCATTAGTTGATGTGCCTAATTCCGTTCCCATTCAAATAAGTTTCTTCTCCATTCGATCTTTCAAGTCCACCTTGAATTTTTTGACCTCTCCTCTGCCTGCCGTATAAAAGAGTCCTTGATATAGAGTCTTGGAAATAAGTCCTTTGAAGTCGTATTGCCCACCCATCTATCCTCCCAAAACCTTATCTCCCTCTCGCTTCCTACCTCCCAAGAAAAATTAGCCTCGAACTTGTCTTTCCATCCATCGAGAGACCAAACCTCCTTCAAATCCCTCCAATAAAAAAAATATAAGCATCTATTTCTTTGACTCCGTAGATTCCTCCAACCTCCATATTTAGAATCCACTACTTCTTTTCACAAACCCTACTTTTCATAACCTAAACGCCAGATCCATTTTTCTAACAAAACAATATTAAACCGTTTTATGTAAATCATTCCACTAGTCCCACGCTATTTTCCAACCAGTCGAGTCTCATCCCCACAAAAATTTCTCTACAATCTTACTATTTTCTTTATCAGCATAACCGATATTTTATAAAAAAACCGGTAAAAAAAGGAGAAGAGAATAATATCATTGACTACAAATAAAAATTGTTTATTTGCGTATTTGAAAGCTCTGGAAGCGTCTGCGTTAGGCCAAAATGCTAATATTACAAATGCAGATGCATCCAAAAGGCCACGTATATACAGAGGACATAGACATATATTGACAGCAACTCACTTTTATTTTATGCGTTGAATGTTTTCTTCTTTCTTTTTCTTTTTCTTTGGGCTCATATGTATTTTTCTTTTTTCTTTTATCACCATTTTATTTTTATTCTTTCTTCATTTGGTTCACCACTGTTTATCATGTTTATCAGTTTGGATGAACTTAATATTTTTCCTTTTTAGATATCGTGTCAAAAACAAACATAGTTATGCAAAAGATATACAAAACAAGCTCATATTATAGGTTTTTTTTAGGTAAATCTTTAATAACAACTTTTTGGTACATTTTATTCACAGAATGGGATCAAGGGACTCAATGCTGAAAATTTGACATAACATTAGTTACTGGAAGCGATCCACCTAATATTAATGTTCTATTTGGATTTGAATATGAATTTGAGAAAGTAATTTGAGGTATGTGAAAAGTTGAGTTGTTTGGAAAAGGAAAAGATGATGAAAATAAAGAGAAAATTTAGATAAGTTTGTGAATAATTTGATAGGTGAGATTGATAAAATAATTATTTTATATAGATAAAAGAGTAAGATTATAAATTTATGTTTATGGTTAAAACTAAATTAAATTGTTTTATTTATATAAAAAAATTAAAATTTATGTAAATATATTTTACAAATTTTGACACATATATATTTCACATAAATAAAATTTTTAAATAAATATAAATCCTAAAGTATCTAATGTCATACTTAAATAAAGTTTTAAATAAATACAATTTAAATTATTTAATTTTATATTAAAAAAATATGAGATAAATAAAATTCATAAATTATTCATAACCTTAAATAAATACATATCTAAACTATTTAATTTCATTTTAAAAAAATCTAAAATAAATAAAATTCTTAAATTATTCAAAATTTTAAATATATTTAATTTCTTATTTAAATAAAAATATGAAATAAAAATAATTTAAACTATTCAAAATCCTAAATAAATATAATTTTAAATTATTTAATATCTTATTTTAAAAAAATAAAATAAAAATATTCCTAAATTATTCAAAATCTTAAATAAATAGAAATAAAATTATTTAATTTCATATTTAACATTGATAATGTAATGAACATCTGACTTTAAAAATACATACATAATTTATTATGCGAGCCATATCATTTATTATCCTTAAATTTTACACACATAATCAATGTTGTGTAATGGATAATCAATTATCTTGAAAAAAAGACATAAAACATCACATGATAATCAATTATCATCTACAAACACACACTGACATCAATTATGTTTAATTATGTTTGATTTTTATATCTTCCATAATCAATTACAGATAAATGTGTTGAGTAAAAAAATGAGATTGTAATTTCGTAACATATTCATATGTTGTCCACCATGAATGTTTACCTTAAAGCATAAAAAATTAAGTACCACACCCTAGAACCCTCCTTCAACAAGATCCTCACATAATTACAACTCTCAAACCAATAACTCACACACAAAAATTGTTCTCATTCTCTGGTTGGGGCCTAGAGAACTATTGAGGTAACTCTTCTTCTTCTTATGTTAGTCGGTCGTGTTGCGCTCTATCTCCCTATATGGCTTCTTTCTCTCCTCTTGGTCTCCACGTAGCACGGTTCCGATGGTACCTACAAAAAGCACTCTGATCCTAAAGTCAGCAAAGGTATTCAACACTAGTTGTCAAAGTATTGTAGATTATGACGTACCTAGTTCTTGAAATACGTGTTATTTATATTACCTTAGTGAGCATTCCCTATTGGGCCGGATTAGGGAGTTGGACCGTGCTTAGGGCTACATTACCTAGCTCTTAATCACGGATTAGCTTCGTTGACTTGGTTTAAGCATAATCGGTTGCAAAGGCTCGGTCGGCCCATCTGACTAGGCAACAGTGTTAGTCGGTCCAGTGATGAGGACCGAGATACATAAGCGGTCGTTCGGATCTCACCAGTACACTTGTCCCCCAGGCTCGAGGATGATTTATCCTAAGAGTTTTGAAGAGCCATGTGACGGTCGGTTCCCCGAGGTTCGTGGTGATGGTTGGGCTTCCCGAGCGATGACATGACGTTTGGCAACGGATGGACGAGTGATGTGAAGTGCATTTATGAGGAGTTTTTAGGTGGCAAGCGGCGAGGACCATTGGATCGAGGTAGATCTAATGATTGAGATGATTGTGACGCTTCGTCTCCCGAGACTCCTTGGGTTATAAATAGTGGTCCCAACAGTGCCGAGACTCGCATTTCCAATTATGATATTTGCTCCAACTCCCGATCGTCTTTCGTCTTCTAGAGCTGCTATCTTTCATCTTTCCAAGGTTAGTCATGTCTTCTTTGTCTCGTCCTACCTCTTCTTCTTCGGCTTCCCCTTCTCCCCTTCATGTGCATCCTTCGTCTCCTTCATCTTCATCTTTATATTCTTCTTCTTCCGACACCTCCACGACTGAGCCTCTGTCGGTCGGTGCAATCTAAGTGTTGTCCCCTTAGTGGGCTTTTCTTATTGGGTCGGATTAGGGAGTTGGACCATGTTTAAGGCTACATTACCCAGTTCTTAATCACGGATTAGCTTCATTGACTTGGTTTAAGCATAATCGATTGCAAAGGCTTGGTCGACCCATCTGACTGGGCAACAGTGTCAGTCACCCCATAATGGAGACCGAGATACATAAGCGGTCGTTCGACTCTCATCGATACAGAAACAAAGAAGCAAAACTCAAAAGGAATAAGCAAAAACATGTTTTCATGCAAAGGTACTTCAAAAATATTTGCATATTTTCTCACAATCATATGCGACTTTCTTTGACTTTGGTCACCTTTCTTTACAAAGAAATAAGAGTGTAAATAGTAACATCTCATACAATTATCTGCTCTCATTTCGATCCAAATATGTGTGTCTCACACTTTTCATCTTCGGGAATATTCCATAAGTTGAACTAAATACAATTTAAGTTAAATTAGAGTAAAGTGACTACAACATTTATACATATACAATTCTCACGTCATGGTCTTTTTTTTTTTAAATTTTATATATTTATAATTTTTCTGCTGCACTGAAAAATAATTACACTTCAGTTATACATTTTTTAAATAATTAATGTAGCCTTTTTAAAATAAAAACAACAGGAAGTAAAAAAAATCCAAGTTTTATTCCTTATGTTCATGCATGTAGATTGCTAAGCCAAAATAATTTGTTCTATTTACTTTGTATCTTTAATATAAGATGGGTTGTTCATTATGTTTCATGGAAAAAAACTAGACATATTCCATTAAACACAATAATAATAATAATAATAATAATAATAATAATAATAATAATAATAATAATAGTTTAATCAATTAGTGAGTGTTTTAAAAATATTAATTGAAACAACTTTAATACTCTAATTTAAATATACTTAATAGCTTGTTTAGCAGCTTGTATAACAATCCCACTCCTTAATGCGTAACTGTTGGTAGTTTCCGTTAATTTAACCTTAATGACAAAGTTGTCTAATTATATAGATATGGTGGAGTCAATAAGTACGACAGCGGTGTTAAGTATAAGTGACGTATATCACATGGACGTAGCTGCTTCTGTTTCTCCCCCAACAGATCATGTTACCTCATGTTCTTAGACGTACAAACATTTTTCCTTATAATTTTCACCAAAAAATAAAGATTCTTTTTAATCCAATTGATCCAATTTCATAAAAAAAATTATTTAAAATGGACCTATTTTTAAAATTTTATCTGTACGAATAAATTATATCAGTATAACATGGTTTCATTATAATGTTCAGAAATCAAGATTTTTTAAACTAAAAATAATAATAATGATCCACGTTCACTTTCTTTTAATTATTTTTTGTGAAAACTTAAAGGATAAATAAAATATCACTTTGTGATTGTCTTCTAATAAATTATTTTATATAATATAACAATATTTATATTATAGATAATTTAATTATAATTTACATTATTAATTTCTTTTATCTTTTTTCATTTTGGATTCAAACTTTTAGCTTTAAATTTGTTCTAATCTTCCCACATTTAATTACTAATTTCTATATTCTTAATATGTTTTTTTTATTATAATTTCTAAAGAATTACCTAATGTTATTATTTGTTTTCTAATTACACAATATTGAGTTTTAATTTCACAATTAATATTTTCATTTAAAAAATATTATACTAAAATATAAAATACTTTTTATAAAATAATATAGAAAGTGAAGAATCTCGTGCATAAATCATGTAAACTTACATCGACTTTATTTTTATATAAAAACATGACATGAATTCAGTTTAAATAAAAAAAAAAAAAGTTATATCAAACTAAATTCTTCTATATAATACTAAATTATGCAAAACTCACACAACTTCATTTCCACAAATTCATACTTTTTCATGATAAAATTATTCATATGGATGTTGTTTTTCAAAATCTGTGAATTTTAATAGTTTATTTGTGTGAAATGACAGTAATTTAAGTTAAAAAAAGGGAAGAAAATGTAATTTTGGAAATAAAGACATAATTGAATGGTAAAAGTAAAGTTTTACTGTGAATGATAACACGAGAAGAGTACGTGGAACTATTCAATACTAATTCTTACGAAAAATCTGATGAATCTTCCCACATAATATTTATATAGATTAACTCAACTTAGATAAGATGAGCTCCACTTACAGTTTCTTTGATAGGTGCCAAAAAAGTAATAATTAAAACGAATGAGTTTGATGAACGTGAACAAGAAGATACAAAACTCACGAGTTTTATTGTTTTGTTTTTATTCGCACTTTCTATTTACACTTATTTTATTAAGTTTTCTTTCTGCCACATGATCTTAAAGTTTTGAATTTATCCTCTCCCTTAACAAGTCGTTCCAATTATAATCGTACTCGTCAAAATTTTGTGATTGTGAAGAGATAAATCTATTTTCAAAAATATTAGTGAATAAAAAAAATTATTTTCATAAAATTAAAACCCCTCACGTGGCAATAAGGATGAGATGTCCCAGCAGTAACATCCTGCAGAAAAAGATGGAGGAACGTGGAAGATTGAGCTGAAATGAACATTAATAAATGAATGGTGAAAGTATTATAAATAGAAGAAGTTATGCTCAAATTGGATTTGTACAACAAACTACAGCTTCCGTGGCATCATCACTAGCTGTTAGTACTCACAACACAACCTTCTTTTTTCCAACACCACCACTACAATCAATGGGGGACACGTACGTTTTGGCCACTCAGAAGCGCAACCGCTTCGACGATGCTGACGCCGGTGACTCCAAGAAGCTCATGCTACACGCCGAAGCGGATCCGGCGGCCGCGCTGGCCAGCGCGCGCCACGAGTTCGGGGAGCACGGCGGAGTGAACATGTCGATCGAGGCGTCGGCCACCTTCACGGTGATGGAGCCGGAGACTATGCAACGCATGTTCACTGGCGAACTTGGCCCTGACCGCGACTTCTTCATCTACAGCCGCCACTTCAACCCGACGGTGCTGAACCTGAGTCGCCTTATGGCCGCACTGGAGGGCACAGAGGCGGCGTACTGCACCGCAAGCGGGATGTCGGCTATCACCGCCGTGCTGTTGCAGCTGTGCAGCCACGGGGAACACGTGGTGGCGTCAAGAACGTTGTACGGCGGGACCCACGCGCTGCTGTCGCACTTCTTTCCGCGCACGTGCGGGATAATAACAAGCTTCGTGGAGGTGACGGATCTTGAGATGGTGGATGACGCGATGGTGGAGGGGAAAACAAAAGTGCTTTACTTCGAGTCGATTTCGAACCCGACTCTGACGGTGGCGAACATACCGGAGCTGTGCCGTATAGCGCGACGGAAGGGGGTGACGGTTGTGGTGGACAACACGTTTGCGCCTATGGTGCTTTCGCCGGCGCGTCTGGGTGCTGACGTGGTGGTTCACAGTATCTCCAAGTTCATAAGCGGTGGGGCCGATATAATCGCAGGTATATTTGTCCTCTTTCCTTTCTCTCTCACTATCTTTTCCATTCTTCCTTATTCACCACTAAATCAGTGAATTAATATTAAATAAATAAATAGATAAATAATAATATTAATAAACAATTCATTAAATAATTACTATTACATCTATATCACCCTATCTGACAGTAATATTGTTGTCCCAAGATACTCTGGTCTCTATTATACTCTTATACACAACCCAACAATTTTACGAAAAAAAATATGTAAGAATCTTTTTCCTATGACATCTTCTTTTTACCTCTTCAAACTAATATTTTTATATTTAATTATTTTAGTTGATACATTTAATATTTTTTTTATTTCTTAAAGAAGGTAAAAGCTAAGTATTGTGTATGTGTTGAAGAAGGTGTGAAGAGATGAAAAATCTATAAATATAATAAATGAGGAAAAAAACACAGAAATTTACATATGTATTGAATGAACAAATAAAGATAACAATAAGACAGAGAAAATAGAGAAAGAGAGAGAAATTTGTAGTTATATTAAATGATTACTGACAAAAATAGAATTGTGGTAAAAAAATAAGATAAAAGTTAGATGATTAAACAATTAGGCATATAAACAAAATAATCCCTTAAAAAAGATGGTTTGCGTTTGTGGTACTATGAGTTTATTAGGGGTATCTTTAGAAAACGTTCTTAAAATAAAATAATTATAAAACACTACTTTTTATGGATCACGAATCCACATAGGACAAGTAATTGAGTTTATCTTGATAATGATGTGTATCCATCTCACATGTTGAAGTATCATTGCGACTTAATAAAATATATATATATATATATATATATATATATATTATGTAGGATGAATTTTAAAAACATAATATAAATATAATTTTAGATTACACAAGATGGTATATTATTATTATTATTTATTTATTATTGTAAAATTGTAATAACTCTGAACAGTGTAGGTAGAATTAGAAAAGAAGTGATAAAAAGTAGAAAAAGGAAGATGGAGGAAAGAAAAAAACAAAAGGTGAAAATTAGGGTTCCTAACTTTGTTTGGTGTTTTTTAATAGGAATATCCTTAGCACCTCATGGACTAATGAAAGTGTATCACGACTGTGTGAGGATATATTAAAAAAATATGATAATATAGTTTGTCATTGTTCCAAAAGCTCTTTTCCTGCAGCGTTGGAAAGTTGGAAGTGGGGTCATTAAACTTTTTAAAGCAAACGGCATTGTTTTTTAAAATAATTCTCAAACATTTTCTGAATTCATAATGCATGTCAGTGTAATTATAGTTTTATTGTCAACCAGAACTGTATTGTTTTTATAATATATATTATAAAAGTAAATAAATTTAAAATATAATAATTGATGGTATATTTAAATATTTTTTATATTTTAAATTTCAAATTTTATAACACCAAATAAACTCTTCAACCCCAATAGAGTCCTATTTAGATGAATTTTGCTAAATAGTTTTAGGACAAAAAAAATGGATTAGGTTTGTCTTATACTTTATTTTATAAAAAAATTTGTTTCTAACATACGTGCACAAGTTAATTTAATTTAAAAAATAAATATAATTTATTTTACAATAATTTTAAAACAAATACTCTTTGAGAAAAAATAAAGTTAATTATATTATTGTCATAGTTTTTAGAAGTATTTAGACTTGTCTAGAAACTGAGCACTCTATTTAATTACTATATTAAATGTGAACAATTGAATTTATTATTATTATTATTATTATTAGGTAAGCAATTAGAAGAAAATTATTTCACACAACCATTCTGTGTTTGGATTTCAAATTTTGGTTGTTTTAAAATAAATTTTTCTAAGTTTCTTTATAAACTATAATTATTTGTATATGCTTAAATATCTATGAAATAATATCTCTTTTACAGCTATGAAAGTTTTTTAACAAAATTTATGCAACTTCTTATTATTTTTTTTCAAACATCTCTTTTAATTAATTGTCAAACATGTCTTATTTTATATTTATGAACTTATACAATAGTTACATCATACCTTTTTTCTTCATCTTACACCCTTTATTATATTTATTTATTTATTTTCTTTTATTCTTAATGTAACTTTTTATATTATCAATAAATTAAAATGATCATAAATAAAATTTAAAAATATTACACAATTAAATAATATTTTTATTAATTTTTATTTATTTATTTCTTATATACTCATAGTAAGTTTAGCCATAATTTTACCACTTAATATATTAAATAGAATATTCCTTTTTTGAACTGATGTGATGTCAGTGTGTCTCCTGACTACTGACCTCGGTATCACGTGAATTGGCTAAAATTTCTGCTCCCTTCCTTTTGACGTGGTACACGTGTTACTTTGCTTTTGAAAGGACTTGTTTTTAACCACAAAAAATAAAAATAAAATAAAACTTACTTTCAATGTTCATAACATTTAATATATTTTTACTTACATACAAACAAAAGATACAATTTTAGCTATTATTGTTTATTAATCTGATGTATGTAGTTTTAGAAATAATAAAATTAACCAAAAGTTATATATCTATAAATGCATCTGGTGTTGAAAATGTTAAACTATTTTGCCAGAAGCCATAAATAGAACAGCAAAAGCAATAAAAATTATAGATTTAGAAGAAGAGTAGAAAAGGAGGATGTAAGAAAAAGATTTTCATATCCTAAGAGAAGAGAAAATAATATTTTATTTGGTAATGGTTATGATTGATAATGGAATAGGGGCGGTGTGTGGGCCTGCAAGCCTGGTGAACAAAATGATGGACCTGCAACAGGGGGCCTTGATGCTCTTGGGCCCTACGATGAACGCAAAGGTGGCATTCGAACTTTCGGAGAGAATCCCACACCTTGGGCTAAGAATGAAGGAGCACAGTCAGCGGGCCTTGGTGTTTGCGAGGAGGCTGAAAAGCCTGGGACTGAGGGTGATCTACCCGGGCCTGGAGGAGCACCCGCAGCACCAGTTACTGAAGTCGATGCACAACGCTGAGTACGGGTTCGGTGGGCTTATATGCCTGGATATGGAAACGGAGGAGAGGGCGAACCGGTTGATGAACCACTTGCAGAACTATGGGCAGTTTGGGTTCATGGCGGTGAGCTTAGGGTACTATGAGACTCTCATGTCATGCTCTGGAAGTAGCACCAGCAGCGAGTTGAGCTCTGAGGAAAAGAAGCTGGCTGGAATTTCACCTGGGCTTGTGAGAATGTCCATTGGGTACATTGGCACCTTGGAACAGAAATGGGCCCAGCTCGACAAGGCCCTAACTAGGCTTCAGGAGCCTCCCTTTAAGAATTGAATCGCATTACCACCTCTCTCTTCATGCTTTCAATAATAATAACAGTACGCGTAATAAGTTAATTCTGTATTACAACTTTTTCTATTCTCTCTAATGGATATCGATTTCCTTTTTTATTTTTTCTCTCACTAAAAAATATATATTACTTTTAGTTAGATACTTTTTTAGTTGCTTCACCAGTTTATAAAAATTAAAAAATAACATTAAAAAATCATATTAATTAATTTCTGTTCTATATATTTTCAAATGTCTATTATCATCGGATTTAAATCAAATAAACAATTCTTACAAAATTTGGAATTGGATCTCTCCGGGCCCAACTCAAAAATCTAGGCAACTAACTTTAAAAAGGATAAAGAAACATCGAAAAATAAAAATAAAAACGGGGACTCATACTGTTGTGCAAGATAACCAAGGCAAATTAATGTTCAATATAACATACTACACACATATCACTCAAACACACCATACACACACTTGCGTGCACTGCACGTGGACATATAACACCCACACATACACACAAACTGCATGTGCATTTCATCCTTAAAGATTCAACATTAGATGCATGTTGCTTGAACAACACTAGCTGCATAGCTAGGAAAGATAATTAATTTAGTCCCTCTTTTGCTCGAACATCCTTTTATCGCTTAGGTGATTATTATTCCTATTATATTGTTTAAGCATAAGTGTCACGTCAATGTTTGAACAAAAAAATTTATTATATAATCCAATAATTTTTAGAAAATAATCGCATGCAATAATAAAAAAATATAAACTTACTCTCATTAAAAATATCTTTGACCTTGAGGTGTCATATTTTAACATATATAATCTCTTATGAAAACAAATAATTTCAAATTAGAAATGATAAAGAGAAAGCGATTTTTAAAAAATAGAAATTCTAAAAAAAATCAAACTAGTATACTATATTTATAAAATTTTTCATTCTTTATCTATTAAAAATCAAGATCTTACAAATTTGATTAGTCCATATACATGTATATTAAACGAAGAAGGATGACTTTATATCATGATTTTTTACCTTACCGATAACTTTTTACTAAATAATTTCATCTCAAGAATCACCAATGCCACTTTTTCCTTAACCATTTTTTTCCTTTTTTGTTAATTTTTTTTTATCTATTTAAGTATATGATTTTTATTTTATTTTCAAATTATGGTTGAGAATATTTTAAGTTTTAATACAAAATTAACATTAAAATGCACAATATAAAATACATAATAATTGAAACTAAATAAATATATATTTTGAAAAAAATAAATTTAAAAGTTAAAAGAACTAAAATATTAAAGTTATAATCACAAATAATACATTTTTATTCATAAAGTAACATTAAAATGTATATAAAAATATTATACTCACTGTATTTACGATATGCTTTAATAAATAATTTTATCAGGCTCCTTACTTTTAGCTGAATAATAACTTACTAAAACCGTTTAATTCGTTTTTCAAAACGTTTGATAAAAAGTATGCGAACACATGTTTGACAAACACACGAGGAATGATGAAAAATTAGGAATGAGAGAGAATAAATATTTGAAAAATAAAGAATTGTATGTAATTAATAGAAGGACGATGACGTAAAGAATGTGACTTATGAGGAAATGATAAATTTAATTTCTTTATATTATTTTGTGAGGAAATTGTTTACATATGATAAATTTAATGCATAATTTTAACTTATACAATATGTATGTATAAATTAATATGTAAATTTCTGTTAACTTTTTTTTTATATGTAACATGAGATTATTTTATTTTATTTTTTTAATTTTAGGATTTTTTTTCACTGTGAATAGGATAGGTGATGTTTGCAATAAATATAGAGATAGAATATAACGGTCGAAAGATGACATTAATAGAAGGTATAAATATTCATATCACATGTCTCACACCTACATAGACCTAACTATTAAAATAGTATCATGATTCATATGTATGCAAATAAATGTAGAAAAGTTACTACGGATAAATTGATTTAACCACTCAATAGTATAAAAATCACTTTTCCTATCAAAACTATAACCTAACATCAAACCATATTATTTGGTAAAGAAAATAGCTTTGATATTACTGTGGGTTGGGGTCAATTTAAGGATATGACACAAACCTGAAAATTTTGTTAAGTTTATA
The DNA here is from genome assembly GCA_013389735.1 of Phaseolus lunatus. Lineage (NCBI taxonomy): Eukaryota > Viridiplantae > Streptophyta > Magnoliopsida > Fabales > Fabaceae > Phaseolus > Phaseolus lunatus. Next base: position 14,019,366 of record CM023863.1, read on the forward strand.
ATTATAGTTTATTAAAAAATATTTTAAAAGTTATACTTAACAAAACTTTTAATTGGTTGATAGGGTAAATTTTTTTTATAGAAGAAATACATGGAAGTTAAACTCTTTATTAAAATAAGAAAAATTATGTATACATTAACATTATATAGTAACTATCATTTTTATTGGTTGCTTTTATAAAAAATATTAAAGCAATACTATATCACTACAAGAAAATTATTTATTAAAAATAAATTTTAGTGACAAAAAATAATTAGTTGTTATAGTGATCAAATTAGAGACCATTTCGAAAATTAAAAAAAATTTGGTTTCTAAATTAGTAATGATTTCTAAATTGGTATCTAATTAGCTACTAATGTTTTTGCTACCAAATTTAGAATCTAAATAATTGGTAGTTAAAACCTTGGTAACTAATAAGATACCGTATTAAAAACTATTTAACAATAATATAAATTAATTTAGAAACCAAAAATATTTTTAGTCTTCAAAATGGTCTCTAATTTGATCACTATAGCAACTACTTATTTTTTGTGTCTAAAATTACTTTCTATTTAATAATTTTCTTGTAACATATATTATTTAAAAGAATTCTAAAAGAATCCTAACATTTATTATTTTTGAGTTTTGAAAGTAACTCTCAGGCCATACATAGCCTTTTGCCTACTTGGGAAAATTATCCTATGTCTCACTAAATGGAGTGCTCACATGCTTGTGGTTCTTTTAATTTTTTTTATCAAATAATGATTTTAACTAAAAACATAAGATGTATTTTAGAATGATCCCATTTTAATATAATATAAAATTTAAATTAAGTTAATTTTTTATAGTTTGATTTTTATGTTTTTAATTTTTGCTATTATTAAATTATTAATTTTTTATGAGAAAATTATTAAACATCTTATAATAAAAAAAATTAAATAGAGAAATATGTACTGTGATTTTTTTTTATATAATCTCATTATATTTATAATTTAAAATTTCTTCCATATTTATAAATAAATTGACTATTATATTTTTATTAATATAAATATATTATCAAAAGGTAAAACTTGCAAAAAATACATATACATATATATCTATAAATGTCATATCCAAATTTCTTTGAAAGGTTATAATTTTTTTTCTTAAAATATTTCTTCATATTAGGTATCTTCTCAACCTTCTCCGATTGCATCATTCATATATTCAAATATCCATTACAATTTTGGACATTAAAATTTTTGGTACAAATTAGAATCTTTCAGACAAATTAGAATCTTTCGGATAAATTAGAATATAAATATAAACTTACACTACAATAAAATCATTAAATAGAAATCAATTTTAGAAATAAAAAATAATTAGTTGCTGTATTTACTAAATTATAGACCATTTTAGAGACTAAACAAATTTTTGGTTTCTAAATTAGTTTATATTATTGTTAAATAGTTTCTAAATTGGTATCTAATTAGCTACCAAAGTTTTAACTACCAATTATTTAGATTCTAAATTTGGTAGCAAAAACTTTGGTAGTTAATTAGATACTAATTTAGAAATTATTTAACAATAATAGAAACTAATTTAGAAATCAAATATTTTTTTAGTCTCTAAAATAGTCTTTAATTTAGTAAATATAGCAACTAATTATTTTTGGTATCTAAAATTAGTTTCTATTTCATGATTTTCTTATAGTGTTAATATATGTTTTAATAGGGTTACCTATAGTTGTTTGTTGTCTTTTTTATGTATATAAAAGATATATTTCATGAATTAAACTCATTATTTTTTTATAAATGATTCAAAATTTTAAATATATATATATATATATATATATTCTTAAACATTTTTTATTAGGAAACTTAATCCACTATCATGATGTAAAATGTATTCACATATGTTGTAGTTGTTGATATACTAAAAATAATGTATAGTAATAGGTTAGTAATGTTCCCTTCCATCAGTCACCAATCCACCAACTTGACCCATCATTATCTTCTATGGAGGCTTTGATGTTAGAGCAAATGATAGGTCTCCGCATCACCATGGGGTAGATGCAGTTAGAACAAAGAGCCACATTGGAACAGATGCAATTAGAATAAAGAGTCACATGAGAGCATATGCAAATGCAGTAGAGTGCTACTCATAAAGGAATGAAGCATCTGTATCAAGTAGCTTATCACAACTTTTCTCAAGGACAACCTAACCCTTGTATGCCTCCAGATCAGTTTGGAGCTTAAACTGCATGACTTGGGGATAAATATTATTTTTTCAGGGGGGTAGGTCCAACAGATGAAGCAGGACCATCTACCGCTGTAGATGATGATTTTAACACACAGTTGGATGAGTTGTTAAGAAAATATGATTGAGCACAAAACAGAATGAACATGGTTTTATCTTTCTAGTTATTTTTTTTTCAATTTGTTTAATTTGCCTATATTTTTATTTTATTTACTGAGTTGTTTTTCTATTTTTATTTTGTTCTTAAAATATTATTGTAAGACTTGAAATATTAATTTGAATTGTGGGAAAATTATTTATCAGACTTTGTGTTTAAGATTAAAACAATGAAATGAAATAGACACGGGTTGAAAAAGAAAATGTGTTGAATCCTTATTCAATTTTAAACAGGATGATTAGTTGGAACAGAGAATGACATGTAATAAAGAATTAGATTTTAATTAAGCCAAGTAAGTGTGTGAATCTTAAACAGAGAGTTTCACTGATGAATTGACAGTCGTGGTTGCAAAGAGCATGAAAATGATAAGGAATTTGTATTAATTAGACACCCAAGATCAAATAGGCAACTTTTGTTTAAATTATTTATATCTTTGTGATAACCTTTTTGAGCCAAGAATATTTTTAGGTATTATAATCATATTCGTCCTTATATTTAGGGTCAATATTCAATTTAATATAATGATTTTTAAAAAAATCAATTTGATCCCTATATTTTTTAAAATACATCCAAACCTCTTAATGCTCCACATTCACACCGTGGCAATGCTCCCACAACTCCTGCACCGCACTGCCGCTCTCTCATCACACCGCCCCTGCTAAAGCACCAAATGCACCTTCGCACTGCAGCGAACACCCGCAGATACTTGCCTCCTCAAAACAACACTCTTGCCTCCAGGTAGACTTGGAGCACGCACCTGACCGCCCTCTCCAAGAACACAAAATCAACAAATTTATGTTCTATAATGTTTGTGAGAAGATGAAAGGGTAGAAAGTAATGAAGGCACGTGAGAGAAGGAAGAGAAACATACAAAGGAGTGAAGGAAGGCACCTAATAATGTTAGTATTAGATAAATAATGTTTCTTATTTTTATATTTTTCTAAATACTTTTCTCTTTTACAATTTAAGGTTTAAAAACTTGTTCTTGTTTTGTATTGCTGTGGAGCAACACATTTTTATTAATGATTAATCTTTAATTATTACAAAATTTTAGTACAAATTTTCTTTCTACCTATGTTCTTTAAAAAATCAAATTTAAAATCTTGAGAATATCGTGTTTAGTTTCACTCGAATTAATCATTTGATCTGTTTTTAATTTTGATTTTATAAAATAATTATTTTTAGGATATGCATTTGATTTAATTATTTTTTAAAAAAATCACTAATGATGTTTTTTTTATAAATTTTGATCGGTAAAGATATTATTAGAATAGGATAATGTGCACTTTAAAATTATAATATTAATGAATATAAATTAATTTATCTTTTTTTTCTCACACAAAATATTTTCAAGAATTAAACATTGCAGTATATTGTGCTTATAAAATAATTGTGACCATTTTATAAGTGATTCTTTTGATTCCAAATATAGAGGCTTCAAAGAGGAAGAAGAAAAACTTACGTATTAAACCAAAAAGGAATAGCAACAGAAACAGTGATTTATCTAGTTTTGAAAAGTAATTTTAATTGTGTAAATTTTAATCTACTTTTCTTCTTCTAAAACCTTTGTACCATTTTTTTTATATGAATCTTAATATAAAGGAATAATTATACATGGTGCACGAAGTTAAATTTAATAAAATATAATATCTAATAACCTTTTATCATAGAAATAAAGTAATAATAATATATGTAAAACTTTATATAACTTAATATGTAATCAAATAATAAATTATTTACTTGTATTTTAAATATATCATAGATTATTATATTTAATAAAATTACTCACTTAAATTGACCCTTTTATAAATAATATGTTATAAATTAAGTAGAGGTATCAATGCTTTTATTTTTTTTATTTTGTGTAAAGTTTATAAGAACAATATTATTAAAATTTAAACTTCTTTTACCAAGTTTGACATATTATTATTTTACCCTATCTACATGTATGGATTAGTGAAGGAAAAATATATTGAATTACTGAGAGAAGTAGTATATCCGTGGAGAGAACATTAATTGCAGTTTGGAGAGAGAGAGAAAAGGATGAGGAGTTGAATTTCGATTTGTGTGCCATAATCTCTCAATCTTACCTCTCTTTACCACGTAAGCATATTTCTTTGTTACATAAGCATCACTTGATGCCGTAAGTTAAGACTTAACGGAAATGATTAATTTGAATACATTTTAAAAAACATAGGGATTAAATTGATTTTTTTAAAAGTCATTGTACTAAATTGAATATTGATCCTAAATATAGGGACGAATAAGGTAATTATATTATATTTTTATTATTACTATTGCATCCTGAACCATAATTGATATATTTTTCTACATGTTAGCATGTTTAAGGAAGGAGAACATAGATGCAATTTATATATAGAAAAGAGAACATTTGGTTTTAGTTGTTTGAATAATTTAAGTTTAAATAATTTATTTGTTGGGAAATAGGAATAATCAAATCTATTTCTATTTTGATTTGAAAAAAATTTTATGTTGAAATCATGAATAAGAAAAGAAAATGGTGAAAAATATTAAAGACAAAGAAATTGGTGATTAGATAGAACATATGTATTGTATTAGCATTCTAGGTATGTTCTTCTTTTAAGTGTGCATTGATATATTTTTCTACATGCTAGCATGTTTAAGGAAGGAGAACATAGATGCAATTTATACATAGAAAAGAGAACATTTGGTTTTAGTTGTTTGAATAATTTAAGTTTAAATAATTTATTTGTTGGGAAATAGGAATAATCGAATCTATTTCTATTTTTATTCGAAAAAAATTTATGTTGAAATCATGAATAAGAAAAGAAAACAGTGAAAAATATTAAAGTCAAAGAAATTGTGATTAGATAGAACATATGTACTGTATTTGCATTCTAGGTATGTTCTTCTTTTTTTAAGTGTGCATTTTGTTATTTGAAAAACCAATATTTTTTTGGAAGCCCAACCTCATTATAACCCTATAAAAGACCTTAAGATTCATGTTTTTAATTTGATTGTGATATGAATATGAAATGAAAAAGCAATGGTCATTTGTTAGGATTCAATGGAAATTGAGAGAAACATTTCCCTGTGAGAATATGAGAAGAAATTCCTTGATAAATTGTCATTTCATTATTTCAGTTCTTATCCTGGAAATTGATTGTATCTATATCTTGTTGTATTTGAAGTTTGAAGCACCATAATTTTATAATTTAATCTGCTGTTTAATAAATAAAAATTATTTTGATATTTGAACTCAAATATGATTTATTTATATTCATTTATTTTGATTGAGGACAAGCAAGATTCTAGGTCAGGAGAGTTGATAAGTGTAATAATTCAGTAATATTTCATGCAAAAAGACAGGCACTTATGAAATTTAATTGTTAATAAAGTTATAATTCAACCTCTAATTTAGGAATATGAACCTTTTTACATATTTTTGGATTATGAGACAAAGAAGAATGATTTATCCCAAATTTATGCTAATTTCAGGAACCTAGGGGGAGATGAAAATAAAAGGGCTAAAGGAGAATGAACAAGTTAAAGACAAGATGAAAAGACAAAGTTGGAGCATTGAAAACTCACCCAAACTTGCCCAAGCAAAATCACTCTAGAGGAACTTGCTCAAGACTCAGCCAAGGCTTACTTAAGCGAGTTCACTCCAAAGGAACTCGTCCAAGGCTCGCTTAAGCGAGTTCACTCCAGTGAAGTTGGACTTTTCTCATGAAACTCGCTTAAGCAAGAAATATCTCGCTTGAGCGAGATGTCACTTATCCTACATCAAATTAGGTTAAATAGAAGGTGTGAGGAAAAACCCTTGAAGGAAAGGGAGGATAACCAGAGATAGAAAACCCTAGAAAATGCAGCTGTCAAGGAGAAACACCATGAATCTTCTTTTCTTGTTTTTCATGATTGTAATGGCCAATATGAGGGGCTAAGTCTTCCCTTCGGGATTGAAAGTAATATATTCAAACTCTTATGTATTGAAGTGATATTTATTTATAATATTATGTTCTTGATTGAGATTGGTATTATCATTTTATTCTTAAAGTTTGAATCTTTATTCATGATTGTGATCATTGGATTTGACTGGAAAGTACTTATAAGCATCTGACATAAATGATAATGCTTAACATATCTGAATGTTAGGAATAAATTTGAAATGTTAATTGTTTTATAACATTTGTTCGTAATGATAAGAAAGTTTTTATAAATATGCGAGAAATCGATATTTAGGAGATAATTTTAATAATTTTGTATGCGAAGAATCGATAAGAATAGTTTTTATATGTGCATCAATGTCAATCAAGATCAAATTTTATATGTTTTTATTTATTGAAAATACAAATGAGTGACAAGGATTAACTCCTATCCCAATTTTCTCAATTGAACCATCTAAATCATTTACTTTGTTTTCATTTAAATTTCTTACATAAATTCATGATACCAACAACCTTTCAAACATACTTTGGCATATCTTTTCATATTTAGTGAATATTATACTTGAAATTTTAGAACTGTTTCTTGTGGGTTCGATATCCGTCCTTAGGGACAATTTATTACTTTTGACTCGGTGTCGAATTAAAGAGTCATCAGCTTCCCTTGATTGCTTTTGAAGATTGATGTACTGATCCAATGTTGTTCTTCTCTCTTCTGATCTCACCATTTCTCTTGTAGTTTGTGTACCCATCTTATGATAATGCTCTTATTTATAGTGCAACTTGTAATGATTTACACTTCTTTCAATTTGAATTCTAGTTTTTTGCATTTAGGTGCCACTTGAATTGAGACTTCAACAATTTTTTTTTTTTGTTAAAGATAAATCTTCCAAGTGATTGGTAAAAAGACAACTCAGGAAATTATAACCCGAAGGGTTTTTATTGGAATAGAAAGAATTAAGTTTATCCTTGCATTAAAGTCTTCATATCATGAACAATAATTTTTGTTTTTATTCTAGTAAGTGAATTTCGTAAAAAAGATTCTAAATTATATTCTATCTAGTTGTTCTTCGATTTGTTAGGTTCAGATAATGACTCTTTACATACTTTTTTATGCTATTTACTTTCTCACATGGATTGTTTGTGCTTTTATTTTTCAATATAATTCGTCTTACATGTCCACAGTGTGTCAGATGAAGTCTTTAATCTACTAAATTAGATGCACTACTTTAGAAAAATCCTATCATCTATTAATTTATTCTCAAAATATTAAATTATCAAACTTAAATACTTATTGTATAAATATAATTTTACAATTTTTGGAATGTCACAATAAATATATAATTGGATCAAAGAAAACAAAATAAAGCAATTTAATTTTAATTTTTTTATGAATTGGATTAAAACACCTATTATAATTCTTTTTAAATTTTCTCAGTATTGGTTGGGAAGAGTTCTATCCTCTTATATTTTATGGCCAAAATAAAACCCAAAGGGTTGGAGAAACAAAAAGTTTTTGAATGTATATCTTGAAAAATGATTTTACTTTGTCATAACAATAGAATAATAACATTAGATATGGTTTTAAAGGTGTTGATAAGGAAATGCAGAAGAACAGAAACATGACACATGGTAGAGGGATCATGAAAAGCCATGCAGCTAACAACCACATGCCCTTAGAAATTGAGGAAGTTTGAATTAAAATGGTAACTCCAGTTTGGTTGTTACTTACACTTGTTGAAGTTCCAGCTCATAAGAGTTGATAGTTTTAATGTCCATGCCTGGTATTCCAGCAAAAGAAGCCTCATCAAGGGACCATACGCAATTCACAATACATCACTGTGGAGGTAGTAATTAAAGTCAACATTTGCCCAAGCCACAATAACTCTCTATTTCATGCACTCCTCAACAATACAAGAATGAGTCACCAATGAACACAAGAAACCTCGTAGCGTCTTCCTCGGAGAGGTAGCATTGAAAAGGTAAAATCTTCATAAATTAATTAGGTGAAGGGAAATTGAAGTACCCATGTCTCCTATGAGTCTAAGTGGTGTGGTTTTGTTTCTTTGGGAGGTCTACCAAATCTTTTGAAATAAGTCATTCATGTCACATCACTCTGCACCAATATTGAAGTTACAAGATTAAATTGGAATCAGAATTATAATGCATTCATCTAATTTTTGTGAGACATATGGTTTGTGGTTTGGTGTGGAAGATGTTTGACTTCTGATGAGTAAAATTAAAAGCCTGCTGCAAATGCAGCTGCTGCTCTGCCATGCATGCTCTCTCTTGTTGACCTTTGCCTCTTTTAAACCTTCACCTCTCAATTAATGCTCTTATACCATGATTCAGATATATAATTTTTTATTATAATAGTACGAAATATTTAAACTTACACTATTATAAATTATTCGAATAAAATTAATTTTAAAAATAAAAATAATTATTCATTAAATAGATTATATATTATTTTGTAAATTAAAAAAATTATTTATATCTAAATTCATTTTTAGTATTAAATTTTTTTAAAAATTAATATCTAATTTTAGTTATAAATTTTGGAATCTAATTTATGAATAACTAAAAATTTAATAGCTAATTAAATACTAATTTAACAATTATTTATTAATAATTAAAATTAATTTTAAGATATTAATAATTTTTTTAATCTCTAAATAATATTTAATTTAATTAATATAGTAATTAATTATTTTTTATTTTTAAAATTAATTTTTATTTAATAATTTTTTTAGTATCATATTTGATACCCAATACGATGTCCATGAAGAAAAATTATATATAATACCATAGAGGTTGGTTTTCAATTATATTTAGAGTTTTACCTTAGAAACACTATTTAATAAAATATAAATCCAAATAAACTTCAAATATGATTAGAGAATAATATCACACTACCTTAAAACTTACAATATCTAATTATTTTACATAAGTTCTGTCCAAAGTCAAAGTCTAATCCTGATATAACTGTGTAGTCCCTCTCCGTAAATCACTTTTAACATAATCCAACATACTAATGAAAATAATTTAATATATGTTTACCAATTATTTATTAATAAAAAAACACATATTTAAAACAAACATTTTTTTTAATATATACTTCATAGAAACTTGTAAATTATCCTATAAAAAAATAATTCTTATAAAGTATGTTTTATATGAAGTAATTTTATAATTCATATGTAAAATAATACACCAAAACATCATTTAATGATTGAAAATAACATAATAATTGTCCTATTTATTAGAAGGTTAAAAATATATCTCGCCATAGGTTTTTAATTGTGAAAAAAATACATTTTAAGTGATTTTTATAAGAAATGAACTAATATCCCTCATCCTCATGAGAATGTGTATATACTACTTATTTATTTTCACTACATCTTCTACGTTTTGTTTTTACTATTTTTCAATTTTAAAAATTAAATAAATTTATTTTTATTTTCTAAATTATTAAATATCAATAAATTTTTTTAACTATATTGGATATTTTTTATGATAAATAATTTAGACAAATATCACACTACTTAAAAAACATATGTATAAGAATAATCTCTCTTAAGTATATTATTTAAAAAAATATAATCTTAAGTTGTAGACATTATGCCATAAAGCAATCCTATGACATTTTTATGCTTATTTTTTCAAATAAAATAGTAAATACAATATGAGAGATATTTTTTCTCTCCAAATATAAGATTTTAACTTAATATTATGTGATGCATAATTATTTGATACATTAACAACATGGATGTGGATGTTCAACTCTCATAAAATATTTCAAATTTACAAGTCTAAATAATAAATATTTATCAATCAAACTAATATAAATTTTATTTCATAATTAACACGAATAATTTAAAAATTTATTATAAAAAAAATTATTAAATAAAAATTAATTTTAGAACCAAAATAGTTAGTTATTAGTTGACTAAATTATAGACTATTTTATAAATTAAAAGAATTATTATTTAAAATAGTTTCTATTATTAATAAAAATTTATAAAATAATTTTTAAATTAGTATGTAATCATTAGTTTTAAAGGTTTTAGCTAATTACTATTTTATACTTTAAACTAGTCTCTATTAGTCTTTTAAAAATTAATTTATTTAAATAATAGTTAAAATTTTTGTAGTTAATTTAGATACCAATTTAAAAATTATTTTATAAATTTTTATTAATAATAAAAAAAATTGAAATATAAATAATTTTTTAATCTGTAAAATATTATCTAATTTAATCAATATATTGATTAATTATTTTTTATATTTAGTTATTATTTAAAGATTTTTTTATTATTAATTTTATATTATTTTCTTAAAATTTAACAATTTTTTTTGTAGTTGCCTCGGAATTATCGACTTCATATTAAAAAAAAAAGGAACAATAGTCTTAATTGATAGGTAGTTAGAAATGTAGTATGTGAAATAATGTATTTATAAGTGTGTATTTAATATTGACATGATTCAGTTTTAATTATATTAATCATTTTCTGACAGACTGATATATGAGTGAAAGAGGGGTGTCCTATTACTTATGCAGTTTATCATTTGCACTTCAACAAAATGGTTTGGTTTTTTTTTTTGTGTGTGAAGAGTAATGAAGTTTTTTTTCTTCTTCTTTATTTTGGCTTATTATTATCTAGATAATTTAACAATCTCACCCTAAAAGTGCTACTATAGTGTACCTTTTCATCTTATAATTATATATATCTTTGACCTTTTAAAAAAATAAAAAAAGTTTAGGATATTTTTAAAATTTATATAGTTTATTTTTTAACTAATGTATTGTAATATTAAAAAAATTTATTTTAAAATGAAGACCAATGGTTTTATTTTAGTTTTTCAAATTAAACTACATTTTCCAATAATACTTAGATATAATTAAGAAGATAAGTTAATCTGGTATTCTTTTCATTTAAAATCATAAAACAAACAAGATGTGATATGGGATGATGTATTGCTGACAAACAAGATGTGTACTGCTGATAAAAAAAGAATGGAATGATGTATTTATTATGAAAATAGTTTTTTTTTTATTAAATCTTAGCACGTGTGCTCACAAGAAAAACTTGTTATTTATAATTATTATTTATATTATTATGATTATTATAAATGTTAGTAATAAATATTGTTGTTAAAAAAACTAGACCCCAGGTTCCTTTGAATGAAATATAATTATAATACATGTCTAAAAAATATTCCATTATATATAAATCTTTAGATATGTTACATCATTGTTAAACTATTTTTGTCATATGTGGAAATCGAACTCACAAATATATTATTAATTAAATATTTTTTTTAATTAGTATGCCATAATTGAAAAAAATATTAAAAGGAGGGAATAATAAACCTTATCTTGGAGAAATAATTAAAGACTCACAGTTATATTCTTTTCCAACATCCATAATTTATAAATTTGATGAACTAATATATTCTTGTAATGTTATGCAAGTGACATAAATAAGTTAGGTAGGAATACGTTTCATCCTTTGCCTAGGATTTAATAGATGAAGTACCCTTCAGAGTGGAGAAAATGTATACATAACTCTTAGGAATCAAATTACACAGATAACAATTATTTTCAGATAGAGACAAAATTGTGTACATATATGTGAATTGATGTAATACTTATCACAAATAAAAATTGTTTTAATCTCTTGAATTTAGAATATCGGTTTTAAATTTTATATATGTTTTATTTCTGTTATTTCAATTAATTAAAATTTAAGTCTAATATATTTATCTAATATACTATTATGAAATAATTTAACATTAAAATATAATAAAATAAATACAAAGTTAAAAATTACATAAAGATATAATATATCTATTCAAATATTATCTAATTCTAATGGTCTGAATAGTGGTAGTAAGGAGAAGTTTATTAATTTTTATATTCTTGAAATGGTTTTTGAGGAGAATATTACGTTGACTAAATGTTCGGATTATTTGAAAATAAAAAATGCAGTTTTTAATCTTAATGGTAATAGTGTTCATGTCCGGACAGTTTTGGTGATGTTTTTTATCATTCTTTCTTGGAGATTATTGGGATGAATGTTTGTAAAGTTGTTCAACAGTTTTTAAAACAAAACTGGATTCTTCCTGAAATGAACTGTAATGTGGTTTCTCTAATTCCTAAGACTCTGGGTGTGGATTCCGTTAAAGATTTTAGACCAATTGTTGTCACTATTTCAAATTTAAGATCATCTCTAAAATACCGACGAATAGGCTTGTTATTGTGGCTGTTGGAACCATTTCTCCAAATCAATATGGGTTTGTGCAGGGTAGACAGATTCATGATTGTATTGGAAGTTTTTTTTTTTTTTTAATCGGCAATGAATTGTGTAGTGGACCAGATCCCAGAATGACTATTTGCGGTTTACTCCTTAAAAATAAAAGATATTGTTCCCAGTGATATTTCATGGGTATCCAGGTGGTTATTCTGTTAGGGTTTGTTGCACTCCAAGGAGATAGAATTCCACACAGTTGTGCTGTTAAGATTACACACACCCCGTAACAAAATTCTCTTTATTGAATATACTCCCGCTAGAGATAAGATTCTCATGAGAGAAGGTGGTTACCAGTGGTGACCCAATGATACTCTATAAAAGAGGCTCAAGGTCCCAGGTGAAGGTACGCAATTCTAAATACACTTTTTGAATACTGAAGCTATTTGTTTCTTATTCTTTCATAAAGTCCTTATTGACTGGAGCGTCGGAGTGTGACCGAGCGTAAGAGCGCCCTCTGTCTCAACAGGTGAAGCATCCAAACAACCAAGAGAAGTGCAGATTTCAGAGAAGACAGACGGAGCCTGAACCAGTCATCGGAGTCAACCAACGACCAAGTCAACCGGCGAGAACATTTGGCGCCCACCGTGGGGCCCGATAAAACCTGATCCCAACCACAATTATGTTTGAGTTTTTTTTACGTAATGAGGAACATGAGGCAAGGTCCACTGGGATTTGAAGGGAGAGAGGCCCCCACTTTGTAGAAAATCATGGAGACCATGAGAACCCTCCAAGCAGCAAACGAAGAAGCCAAGGCTAACCAGTCAAGTCCATACGATGGGTGTTTGGTCGGCTTCGCGTGAAATCAGGTAGAAATTGTTGAACCAAATGGAGTTCAAGGTTTTGAAGAATCCAAATCCTTTGAAGGATGATGAAGCCTCTGCTTGTGTGATGCTGCTGTGCTGCTTTATTGTTTTGTTCTGGGGTAGTTCAAAGTGTAAACCAATATTAGATTTAATCTCAAAGCAAAAAGCATCTCAATCTTTAATGAAACAAAGTGTTTTTCAAACTAAGTTGAAACAACCGATTGTTCTGTCGAGACAACCGATTGTTTATACTTAGATGTTTTGAGAAAGTTTTGAAAACTGTTTTTGATTGGAGAAAACTGTTAAGTAACAAAACAACCGATTGATTCGAGGAAACAATCGATTGTTTGTTTTGGAACCATAACAGAAAAACTGTTTTCTTTGACTGAGCTTTAAATGATTTGAAACTGTATACGCTCCAGTCATTAAATGCTTTGACCAATCTTTTTGAGAGCAATCATGGATAAACAATCTTTCCTTTTATAATCAGAAGATCTGTATTATATAAGCTTTTTTGTTTTTGAAAAAGAAGAGGATATCAAAAAGTACTAAGAACTGAAAAAGAGATTGCTGAAGTGCTTGAGAGATTGATTGAAGTATTGGGATAGGTTTTTCACTTGTATTGATTTCAGATCTCATCTGTAACAAGTGTAATTCTGTAAACTGTTGAATCTTTTCTGTATACGTTGCTGAGATTGTCTGTGTGACCTTGAGGTATTCAAGATCAGAGATCTCAGTGTTGACCAAGGAGAGTGTGTGTCTTGAAGGGTTCAAGGTCATTCTCTTGGTTGTTGTGTAAGTAATCTGGGTTTGATTGCTTAGTGGATTTCCTCAGGGTTTCTGAGAAGACTGGATGTAGCTCTGGGTTGGAGTGAACCAGTATAAACATCTGTGTACAATCTCTCTATCCCTAACTCTTTAATTTCAGTTTATTTGTTGTTTGCTGGTATAAACAACCGATTGTTTCGAAGAAACAACCGATTGTTTTCCTGGCAGTGCTGTATTGCTTGCTGTTTTGGCAAACTGAATTGCTTAATCATTTGATTTCTGAAAGATATTCATTCTAGCTTGGAAAAGTTTGCGAAAACCTCTTTAAACAATTCACCCCCCCTCTAGTTTAAAGCCATCTTTCCTAACAATTGGCATCAAGAGCTTGGTTCTTGAAAGTCATTCAAGTTGATCCTAAAATCTTTTAAAATGGCTGATAGACTACCTTTTGGGGAAGGTGCTTCAATAAACAGACCACCCTTGTTTTGTGGTTTGAATTACCAGTTTTGGAAAGTTAGAATGAAAATATTCATGGAATCTCTTGACAAAGGAATTTGGGATGCAATTGAAAATGGTCCTTTTATACCAAAGTTTGAAAAAGATGGTTCTGTCATTGAGAAGCCATGGTCTCAATGGACTGATGCAGAAAGCAAAAAGGCCAAATTTGATTGCATTGCCAAAAATATTATAACCTCTGCTTTAAATTCTGATGAGTTTTTCAGGGTATCACAATGTAAATCATCAAAGGAAATGTGGGATACTTTGGAGGTCACTCATGAAGGAAAAAATGAAGTTAAAAGAGCTAGAAAGCATGCTCTAATCCAAGAGTATGAAATGTTCAGAATGCTTAAAGGTGAAACAATTGCTGAAGTACAGAAAAGGTTTACTCATATCATCAATCACCTTATGAGCCTTGACAAGACTTTTGACAAAGAAGAGCTAAACATCAAGATCTTGAAATGTCTTGATAGAGCATGGCAACCAAAGGTAACTGCTATTTCTGAATCTAAAGATCTAACATCCTTAAGTGTTGCTTCTTTGTTTGGAAAGCTTAGGGAACATGAGCTAGAGATGAATAGACTCAATGTTCAAGAGAATCAAGATAAGCACACAAGGAGCATAGCCTTGAAAGCATCCAAACACAAGGGAAAGCAAGATTCAAGTGATGATAGTGATGAGGAAAATCTGAGTTTGCTGTCAAGAAAATTCAGCAAATTCCTAAAGAGAAACCGCAACAAAGACAACAACAAGGATAGGTATGGAAACAAGAAATCCAATGATTTAAATTCAAATAACTATACTTGTTTTGGTTGTGGTGAGCAAGGTCACATAAAGGCAGATTGTCCCAACACAAGCAAGGAGAAAAAGGCAAGCTACAAGGAGAAGAAAGGCAAGACAAAGAGAGCCTACATAGCTTGGGATGAAAATGAGGTATCATCATCAAGTTCTTCATCAAGTGAAGATGAGAAAGCAAACCTATGTTTGATTGCTGAAGATGATGATGATTCAAGCAGTTCAAGTGAGGTAAGTTCGTGTGCTTCCTTAAATGAACAAAATTATTGTGAATTGCTTGAAGCTTTTCAAGAAACTCATGATGAAGCTAATTGATTGGTGCTTTCAAACAATCGATTGAGAGATCTTAACAATGGGTTTGAAAAGAGAGTTAAATCACTTGAAGAGGATTTGAGAAAAGCAAAAATTGATTTTGAAAAGATGGAAAATCATTTCAAAAACACCTCTTGTAAGTGTGATACTCTCATTTGTGAAAATTGTGAAAATCTTGAGAAAAAGGTTCAATATCTTGTTGAAACTGTGGACAAGCTTTCAAAAGGGAAATCAAACTTTGAGAATGTCTTGGCATCTCAAAGTTGTGTTTTTGGAAAGGCTGGTTTAGGCTTCAATCCACAGAACAAGCAAGATAGGTTTTCAAAAAGTTTTTTAAGAAAACCAGAAAAACAACCGATTGTTAAGACGAAACAATCGATTGTTACATGCTTTTATTGCATGAAAAAGGGCCATTCGGTTAGATTCTGCAAAATAAGAAAGTTTTCTGTTCCAAGAGGCTACATGAAATGGATCCCTAAAGGATGTGAGGTGCCAAGTGTGAAAAAGAAACCAATTGGACCCACATTTGTGAAAGGACCAAATCTTGTTGCTTGAACTAATGTTTGTGCAGGAAAATTAATAGAAAAAGAGGAGCTGAGCCAACTGGTTAGACTGTTAAAGACAAAGGGCAATCATTGAAGCTGAATCAATGCTTTGCAGAAGGTCAATTCAATGAAAAGAAGCCTTCTTGATCAACAAGCAATTGGCTCATTGAGGAAACAACACAAGGATGAGTTTTTTCTTTTACTGTCCTCTATTTTTAGTATTAAAGTTCTTTCCTGTGTTTAATCCCTCTTTGGTCAATGTTATCTGTTGTTATCTGCTTCTGTTTTTGGTTAAAATTTCTTAAAATCAAGTTTTAACTGCTGCAGAAAAACAACCGATTGTTTCTTCGAAACAACCGATTGTTTTGGGTCTGACAGCACTGTGAGAAAATTGATTTAATTCTATTTTTGGATTTCTATTCGTTGCAGATCATTTCAAATAGAGAATCTTGGTCAATGATACTATGATTGAATGCTGAACAAGTTCAGAAAAGGAGTTACAACTATCATAAAGGAATATATTCCAAAATCTTGGAAATTCAAGTGCCTTAATGACTAGTCAAAGTCCACATGTGAAGACCATGTGTCTTTTCAGCTTTTTCTGACATGTTCTGTGCAGAACAGTCTTCTCTCTCTGAAAATCAGGTACCCATTGAATGGAATTAATCATAAATTGGTTTTCGGATGGTTATAAAATCAGGTGCAGATGAACAACCAATTGCAACATCTCTTGCAACATCTCTTGCACCATCTCTTGAGAAAAACTGTAAAGAAGAGCTGCCCTCTGTTTTCTCATCTCTGCTGTCATGGAATCAACTCCTCCCACTTCTGGAAGAATCAAAACTAGAGCTGTAAGGTCTGGAGGAAGGCTGGAAGGATGGTTTTCTGGAGATAAAGATCTCATAGAAAAATATAGATATGAGACAAGTCTCAAGAAAATCAACAACCCCAAGGTTGTAAGTTTTGATTGGCTGAAAAGTCAAAAGTTGGACAATGTGAGGAAACTTCTCAAAGATCAGTATCTCAGAAGGTTTCTGGAGATGAAGGGCAACATATATCCAGACTTGGTGAAGGTCTTCTACACCAATTTGAAATTTGAGGGAAACAACCTAGTTTCTCATGTAAAAGGTGTGGACATGGAGATAACCCATGAGGTTTGGGCTGCTGTTGCTGGACTCAAGTTTTCTGGTATGCGAATCAGCAAAGGCAATCTTGGTGTGGTGGAAGATTTCAACAAAATTCAGTTTTACAGAAGCTGTTTGAAAAACACTCAAGCTCAAGTGAGTGCATGCTCAGTTGGAGGGTTGAAACTGGATGAGAGGCTGCTAGCTCTCATTGTGACATGGATTCTAACTCCAAGGGGGAGCAACCATTCTGTTTTGACTGAAGAAGATCTGGTTTACATCTTCTGCATCACCAAGAAGGTCAAGCTAAATTGGATTCACATCATCAAAGAGCACATGCAAAAAGCAATGAGGTTGGGTGACTATCACTATCCCTATGCTATTTTGATATCTAAATTCCTAAACTATTTTGAAGTTAATCTGGAAGATGAGACTTCTGAGCTGGTCAAGTCAACTCAAGAGTTGAACAATGGATCACTCAGCAAGATGGGATTTACAAAAATAGGTGGAAAATGGGTAAGCAAGGATGGTGATCATGGTGCCTCCTCTAGTGGTGCTGCTCAAGAAGAACCTACAGATATGGATGTTGAACATGAAGATCCAACAGGAGGATTTCAAGATGCTGGACCCAGTGCAGCTGCTGAACATCCAGAAGAAAGGATTCAATCAATGTCACCTTTTGAAAGGTTCATGATGAATAGGATGGATAGCTTTGCTGAAAACCAAAGAAACCTCCATGATCTGTGTGTTAGCAATTTCCAGAGGTTTGATACCAGGTTTGACAACATAGATGCAAGGTTCATGAGCCTGGATGAACAAATTGAAGCTGTCCAGAACCAAATCTTTGATCTTCAGTTTGGAGATAAGGAAGAATGAAGAAAAACAACCGATTGGATTGTCGAAACAATCGATTGTTTTTGCTGCTGTTGAAGTTTGATTTTCTTTTCTTTCCTTCTGCTGTTGCTTTTATAATTCTGATGTAATATGAACTTTTTATGGCTTTATCTCTTATATTTGTCTATTTGTGAAGACAAATAGGGGGAGATTTTATGCTTGTTTGCTTAGATGCATGTTTAAGACTGCTTTTAGCTGTTTTTTCTGATATTAATTGTTTAAGCTTTAACTGTGTATTTTTTTCTAACCTAATATCAGAAGTTCTATGTCTGCTAAAAGTTCGTTTGCAGGAACTGCTTCAGATTTAATCAGATCAACACAAGCATCAGGGATCAAGCATCAGGGATTTGTCTTCATCAAATAGGGGGAGATTGTTGAACCAAGTGGAGTTCAAGGTTTTGAAGAATCCAAATCCTTTGAAGGATGATGAAGCCTCTGCTTGTGTGATGCTGCTGTGCTGCTTTATTGTTTTGTTCTGGGGTAGTTCAAAGTGTAAACCAATATTAGATTTAATCTCAAAGCAAAAAGCATCTCAATCTTTAATGAAACAAAGTGTTTTTCAAACTAAGTTGAAACAACCGATTGTTCTGTCGAGACAACCGAGTGTTTATACTTAGATGTTTTGAGAAAGTTTTGAAAACTGTTTTTGATTGGAGAAAACTGTTAAGTAACAAAACAACCGATTGATTCGAGGAAACAATCGATTGTTTGTTTTGGAACCATAATAGAAAAACTGTTTTCTTTGACTGAGCTTTAAATGATTTGAAACTGTATACGCTCCAGTCATTAAATGCTTTGACCAATCTTTTTGAGAGCAATCATGGATAAACAATCTTTCCTTTTATAATCAGAAGATCTGTATTATATAAGCTTTTTTGTTTTTGAAAAAGAAGAGGATATCAAAAAGTACTAAGAACTGAAAAAGAGATTGCTGAAGTGCTTGAGAGATTGATTGAAGTATTGGGATAGGTTTTTCACTTGTATTGATTTCAGATCTCATCTGTAACAAGTGTAATTCTGTAAACTGTTGAATCTTTTCTGTATACGTTGCTGAGATTGTCTGTGTGACCTTGAGGTATTCAAGATCAGAGATCTCAGTGTTGACCAAGGAGAGTGTGTGTCTTGAAGGGTTCAAGGTCATTCTCTTGGTTGTTGTGTAAGTAATCTGGGTTTGATTGCTTAGTGGATTTCCTCAGGGTTTCTGAGAAGACTGGATGTAGCTCTGGGTTGGAGTGAACTAGTATAAACATCTGTGTACAATCTCTCTATCCCTAACTCTTTAATTTCAGTTTATTTGTTGTTTGCTGGTATAAACAACCGATTGTTTCGAAGAAACAACCGATTGTTTTCCTGGCAGTGCTGTATTGCTTGCTGTTTTGGCAAACTGAATTGCTTAATCATTTGATTTCTGAAAGATATTCATTCTAGCTTGGAAAAGTTTGCGAAAACCTCTTTAAACAATTCACCCCCCCTCTAGTTTAAAGCCATCTTTCCTAACAGAAAGAACGAGGACAACCTTCACTGATGAAAACGCAGCCAGGGCCAGCACCATCAACCTCCACCGTATAGTCATGGTGCTTAGGAATGGAGCGTATAGACTAGAGACGCTGGAGGGAGAAGTCATTCCTCGAGCCTCGAATGTGGCAAACCTCAAATTGCATTTAAGCTAAGATATTCTTGCTTAACGCTTTCTTTTTAAACAATATGTGGTGAATTTGTTCTTGGAAGATGATGCATTTAGCTTTAATGGTTCACTTGAATTGGAACATGCACAAGTAAGTCAACCTGGTTCAGTGTCAATACAACCACTCGAGTATGGGCACCCCGTGAGTAAACGATTACCTAGTGACAGGTAAGACAGGGGGGCTTGTGTGCTGGACATGAGTGCTTGAGTGCTCGGGACCTCGGCTATTGGGTAGGTCACGAGTTTAGCCTAGATGTTGATCAACCCAGAAAAGGTAATTAAGATAAAATATCTAATTGTTATTATCATATGATTCTGAAGATAAAATATAAAAATATATATTATCTGTTGTGATATTATATTATATTTGTTGTATTATTCGGAAGATAGAAGATAAAGAGATATTTTATCTGTTATTTTAAAAGATAGAATATAAAGAGATATTTTATCTGTTGTGATATTATTCTGAAGATAAAATATAAAGATATATATTATCTGTTGTGATATTATGTTATATCTATTGTATTATTCTGAAGATAAAATATAAAGATATATGTTATTTGTTGTGATATTATATTGTTGAGATATTATATTTTATTTGTTGTAATATTATTCTGGAGACAAAAGATAAAGAGATATTTTATCTGTTGTGATATTATTTTGGAGATAAAAGATAAAGAGATATTTTAGCTGTTGCAATATTATATTTTATCTGTTGAGATATTATATTTTATCTGTTGTGATATCATATTTTATCTGTTGTGATATTATTCTGAAGATAAAATATAAAGAGATATTTTATCTGTTGTGATATTGTTATGAAGATAAAGGATATATTATTGCTTAAATCTTTTATCATATTATGCAAAAAATGGATATATGTAAATCTGTTATCATGTTATTCTGAAGATGACGTGAATGATTAGTTATCATTTAAATCAATTGTGATATTATTATCATCATCATTATCATGATCTCTCACACGAGAGAAATTATTCTTGTTACTGGATATAGAGCGTAGTAGTGTAAAAGTACATGTTTAGGAAAGTTCTGACGAGGAAAGACTTGGTACTTAAGTGCGTCCGTTGGTGACCCACCTCCCTTTCCTGGGAACTTACCTGGTGTACTAGTTCACTATCTACAATCATTGTTTTAGTAAACATTATTATTCACAGTGTGTTTTCAGTTATCTGATTGATCATAGGGTAAGACGACCTAACTCGGAGCAGAAGTAGATACCTGAGGATAGGCGCCCTGTGAGATTAATTGACTTGAAACAGGTGTGGTCATTTGCACTAGCACATGGTGAGACGACTTAGCTCGGAATAGATGTAGCTATTTGAACAGAATGCACGAGCAGACCTACTGACCAAACTCGCCAACTCAGGTAAGGGAGGTCATCAGAGGTTAGTTATTCAAGAGACTCTAAAGTCACCCAGGACCACCATAAGTTGTACGGGAGAGGTCTGACGTGTGAGGGGCTTGGAGGTTGGAAGAAGAGGGCACCGGTCGTTGACTCAAGAGACGCTGAAGGTTCCCAAGGTGAGCATCTATTGATTGGTAGGAGAGG
The DNA here is from genome assembly GCA_013389735.1 of Phaseolus lunatus. Lineage (NCBI taxonomy): Eukaryota > Viridiplantae > Streptophyta > Magnoliopsida > Fabales > Fabaceae > Phaseolus > Phaseolus lunatus. The sequence goes on from CM023863.1 coordinate 14,040,973, forward strand.
AGTTTAGAGAAAGCTAAGAGGACCTGGGCAGATGAGGTTCCTCGAATCTTGTGGGCCTATCACACCACTCCACAATCCACCACGAAGGAGACACCTTTCAGTCTGGTGTATGGATCAGATGCTATGATCCCAGTGGAAATCCAGGAGAACTTGCCATGGTTCCAGAACTTCGTAGTAGAGAAATCTAATGAAGGAAGGAAGGGGACACTGTTATTCCCTTACCAGGGTTTTTAAACGAGGTCACCCAATAAAAGAAAAGAATTGAGAAAGATATATTTATGTTGAACTGTAAAGTGAAGTCCTCCGCGGCCTAAGTAGCCAAGGTTGAGGCACGTAAGTGAACCTCTCCTACCTTGTTAAAGAAAGGTGGAGAATAGTATGGTTCCAAGAGAAGTCCTTCATGGCTTGAAAGCTGAGGTTGAGGCACGTAAGTGAACCTCTCCTACCTTGTTAAAGAAATGGGGAGAATAGTATGGTTCCAAGAGAAGTCCTCCGTGACCTAAGCAACCAAGGTTGAGGCACGTAAGTGAACCTCTCCTACCTTGTTAAAGAAAGGGGGAGAATAGTATGGTTCCAAGAGAAGTCCTCCGTGGCTTGAAAGCCGAGGTTGAGGCACGTAAGTGAACCTCTCCTACCTTGTTAAAGAAAGGGGAAGAATAGTATGGTTCCAAGAGAAGTCCTCCGTGGCCTAAGCAGCCAAGGTTGAGGCACGTAAGTGAATCTCTCCTACCTTGTTAAAGAAAGGGGGAGAATAGTATGGTTCTAAGAAAAGTCCTCCATGGCTTGAAAGCCGAGGTTGAGGCACGTAAGCGAACCTCTCCTACCTTGCTAAAGAAAAGGGGAGAATAGTATGGTTCTAAGAGAAGTCCTCCGCAGCATAAACAGCCAAGGTTGAGGCAGTGAGGTCATCCTTGGCTTATCAGTCGAGGTCGACAGAGATGAGGTCTTCCTTGGCTTATCAGTCAAGGTCGACAAAAATGAGGTCATCCTTGGCGTATCAGTTAAGGTCGATAGAGATGAGGTCTTACTTGGCTTATCAGTCGAGGTCGACAGAGATGAGGTCATCCTTGGCATATCAGTTGAGGTCGACCAAGGCGAGGTTCTCCTTGACTATCAGTCGAGGTCGACCAAGATGAGGCCTTCCTTAAGTTATCAACCAAGGTCAACAAAAATAAGTTTTTCTTTGGCTTGTCAAACAAACCAAGAGCCATGCCAGGGAATCCTCTTCTGAGACTTACGTGGAGAATCAGAAATATAGGTTAACAAGTACCACACGGTCGAGGTTGCTTAGAGAGGTTACTTGGGAAGCAGATATTAAAGTAAAGAGATACAGATAAGACAGGTACAGGCTTGCAAGATCGTCATCAAGGCATATTACAATTTAAGAAACAAAATACGCAGAAAAAGGACAACAGCAATGTCAAGAGAGAGCCATAGCGGCCAAGTTATATGCAAAATAGAAGGCATCAGTCATCAACATGAAAGCGTCAAGTATGCATTAGAATGGAATAAACATATATCACAATGAGAAAATAGGGCACGATGAGATGAGTTGAGCAGAAAACGTAAACAGTCCCAAGTAGTTATAAATGCATGGAGGGGCATCGCAATAGCAAAAGAAAGTCACAAATGATGAAAAGAACGTACCTTTAACAAATTGTGAGTGAAGTTGATGAAGGGTTGAGAGAGAAGAAAAGAGCGCTTGAAGGAGCAAGGAGTTTTTGAAAAGATGAAATGAGAAGAAATGAAACAGTGAAAAGTGTAGGAGGCAAAGGGTTAACATATAGGGGAAGCGCGAATCGACAAAGCACCCCAGCCGTTGAGATTGCCACGTGTACGCTTCAGGAAAAGTATGGTGAAATGTCACCTCGAAGCACTGTGCGCATCTCATCACTCAGTCTCACTGCAGTGTAGCATAGGTCGACAAGTCGAGCAGTTAGGCTTTGCGCTGAAACAAGTTCCCTCGAGCCTGGGGGGCTTGTGTAGTGGCCAGACCTCGGACGTCGGCACGTGGGTGAGAGGTCGACATGGTAGGGCCCACAGAGGGGTCCACAGAATTACATGTGTCTAGGCACGAAACCAGATTCACGGATATGCCATGCATGCAGGATGTGTTCCAGACGTAAGGCTCTGACACGATAGAATTATCCTTAGAAACGCATGGGAGGCATGTGAAGGTTTTGAGGCACGTGAGATATTAAGTTATTAGATAAGTTTGGGCTGGCGTTGCTGGGTTAGGCACTGAAATCCTAGCAGCCACACCTTAAGTTACACACTCCAGGAAAGAGATAGGCCCACGAGAGTTGCTCTCTAAGAAAGGAAAGTTACCTTTTCGGGATTAAGGCACCACAAAGGTGTTCAAAGAAGAATGTGTAAAGGAAAATGTCAAAGTTTGGCATGACCAAAGTATGAGAAAAGTGGGAGACCCACTACAACCATGAGGTTATAGAAGTTCTTATGTGAATAGCTCTGTCAAGAGCACTATTTGATTAGTAGTTGCACCAGTTACTTGAAATGCATTACCTTGCTATGTTTGGATTTGTTTTTAAGTCATGGTATTTGCATCGTATAAGTGTGAGGTAATCAAATGCATGATGGCTGTGTCTATTAGAAGCATGCATTATCACCATACTGGTCGAGGCATAGCATGAGGGCATAAATAAATTGTTCATACATATATGTATAGTATTGGAAATTGTTTTAAAGGTTACAGAAGGAAGTGCAAGCGGCAACGCTTTTTAGCCACTGATGTGGACACGTGAATGCTGGCGAGAGGAGGTCGCCGTTGGCGAGCAACTTAGTCTCTTCGTTGAGCTTGCTGAAACAAGCTCAGCTCGAGACTGGGGGGCTTGTGTAGTGGACCAGAGCCTAGAAGGACTATTTGCGGTTTACTCCTTAAAGATAAAAGATATTGTTCCCAATGATATTTCATGGGTATCCAGGTGGTTATTTTGTTAGGGTTTGTTGCACTCCAAGGAGATAGAATTCCACACAGTTGTGCTGTTAAGATTACGCACACCCCATAACAGAATTCTCTTTATTGAATATACTCCCGCTAGAGGTAAGATTCTCATGAGAGAAGGTGGTTACCAGTGGTGACCCAATGATACTCTATAAAAGGGGCTCAAGGTCCCATGTGATGGTACGCAATTCTAAATACACTTTTTGAATACTGAAGCTATTTGTTTCTTATTCTTTCATAAAGCCCTTACTGACTGGAGTGTCGGAGTGTGACCGATCGTAAGGGCACCCTCTATCTTAACAGGTGAAGCATCCAAACAACCAAGAGAAGTGCAGATTTCAAAGAAGACAGACGGAGCCTGAACCAGTCATCGGATTCAACCAACGACCAAGTCAACCGGCGAGAACAAATTGATTAATTAAAAGAAACACTTTAGGGGTGTCCCAACCCTTAAACAAATTCCTAACCATGTTACAAGCAAAACCATAGCTCATAGATGCCTATATTTACTGCATAATTCTGCAGCATAGAAAGACAATACAACTTGCAATTTATTAGCTAAAGAGCTCTTTTATGGTTGTTGTATTGACCTTCCTTTACTGTTGTAGTGGTCAGACCTCGGTCGTCGAGAACAGATAGTAAAGGGTAAGCCACTTCAGCTGGGTCCCACAGCATGGGCCAAATCCACGTGGAGTGGACCTCGCAGGCAGCTTAGATTAGCGGGTGATCGGTCATCAGTGTGTCCCCTCAGAGAGGGGTGATCATTCATCGGTGTGTTCCCTCGGAGAAGGGTGATCGGTGTGCCTCCTCAGAGAGGGGTGATCTGTCATCAGTGTGTTCCCTCAGAGAAGGGTGATCGGTCATCAGGGTTTCCCCTCAGAGAAGGATGATCCGTCATCGGTGTGTTCCCTCGGAGAAGGGTGATCGGTGTGCCTTCTCAGAGAAGGGTGATCGGTGTGCCTTCTCAGAGAAGGGTGATCAGTCCTCAGAAAACGCTAAGCTTTGACATAAGAGATTTATCCTTAGAGTTGCATGTAATGGCACGTGAAGGGTTTAAGGGCCCGTGGGAGATTAGTTTAAATAATAAGGATAGACCCCGCAACGTGAGGGTTAACAATATGCTGTGATATTCGATCATAAAGATAATTGCTTAAAGATAGAAGGTTACCGCCATACACGCCGGAGGATTAAGAGATAAAAGATATTGTTCCTAGTAATATTTCATTGATATGCAGGTGGCGGCGGTAGCACTCCAAATATACAAAGATACGCTGTTAAAGATTACGCACGTATAACAACATTCTCTCACTCACTAAATATTTTCCTGCTAAAGATAAAGTTCCATGCAGGGAAAGTTGGTTACAAGAGATAACCTAATGACTCCCTATAAAAGAGGCTTAAGGCTCCAGGGGAAGGGACGCAGTTTTTGAGACTATCACTATTTTACTATACACTTGGTGTTTTTTGCCCTAGTTTTGACTTGAGCGTCGGAGTGCACACGGCTGCGAGGGCGCCTCTCTTTCTTTCTTTGTAGGCAAGTCATCCTAACAGTGAAGGAGGAAGAAGAAGGTGCTGACGACCGTAGAGTTTGACCGACAGCGGGTCAACCGGCAAGAACATTTGGCGCCCACCGTGGTGCTGGTTAAGAAGTCAAGTGGAAAGTGGAGGATGTGTGTTGACTTCACTGATCTCAATAAAGCCTGTCCTAAAGACTCCTATCCACTACCCAGTATCGACTCCTTGGTAGATAGTGCGTCTGGCTGCAAGATCCTCAGTTTCCTGGATGCTTTTTCAGGGTACAATCAGATTCGAATGCACCCACGGGATGAAGAAAAAACGGCGTTCATGACAGAGCAATCGAGCTACTGTTACAGGGTAATGCCCTTCGGGTTGAAAAATGCAGGGGCAACGTACCAGAGGCTGATGGATCGAATACTCGCCCCAATGCTGGGCCGAAACGTCCAAGCCTACGTAGATGATATGGTGGTTACGTCCCAGCGGAGAGAGCAACATGTGACCGATCTGGAGGAACTCTTCCGCACTATCGCCAAGCATAATTTGAAGCTAAATCCAGAAAAGTGCGTATTCGGAGTGGAGGCAGGAAAGTTCCTAGGGTTCTTGCTAACAGAGCGTGGAATAGAAGCCAACCCTGAGAAGTGTTCAGCCATTATGGCCATGAGGAGCCCCGCCACGATCAAAGAGGTCCAGCAACTGATAGGTCGGATGGCCGCCCTCTCGCGCTTTATCTCAGCAGGAGGAGAAAAGGGCTACCACTATTTCCAGTGCCTCAAGCGGAACAACAGGTTCTCATGGACCAGAGAGTGCGAGGAAGCTTTCCTCAAGTTGAAGGAGTACTTAGCTAGCCCTCCGGTACTGTGTAAACCCATTCCAGGCGTCCCACTTCGCCTTTACTTTGTAGTTACAGATCGAGCAATCAGCTCGGTCCTCGTCTAGGAGCAAGACCAGGTACAGAGGCCTATCTACTTTGTCAGTAAGGTGCTACAAGGGCCTGAGGTGCGGTATCAGGCTATTGAAAAGGCGGCCTTAGCAGTGGTGTTCTCGTCAAGAAGGGTACGTCATTATTTTCATAGTTTTGCTATTATAGTGATGACGGATCTTCCCATCCGTAAGGTCTTGCAAAAGTCTGATGTAGCGGGGCGGATGGTTCGTTGGGCGGTGGAGTTATCTGAGTTTGAGATTCAATATGAGCCCAGGGGTCCCATCAAAGGTCAGGTCTACGCTGATTTCGTGGCCGAACTCACCTCGACAGGTCCACTTCAAAGTGAGGTAAGTTTCAGGTGGGTTCTTTCAGTTGATGGTTCGTCAAATCTACAGGGCAGTGGCGTTAGGGTCATACTGGAAGGCTCAGGAGGTGTGCTGATAGAACAGTCTTTGCGCTTTGCTTTCAAAGCCAGCAATAACCAAGCAGAATACGAGGCCTTGATAGCAGGAATGTTGTTGGCAAAGGAGATGGGTGCAGAAAGCTTGTTGGCAAAAAGTGATTCGCTCTTGGTGACAGGGCAGGTCACAGGAGAGTACCAAGCCAAGGATCCACAGCTGGCTGCTTACCTCAGTTACGTACACTTGCTGAGAGACACGTTCATGGAATTCGAGCTACTGCATGTACCGCGAGAGCAGAATGCCAGAGCTGACTTGTTAGCAAAACTCGCCAGTTCAGGCAAGGGGGGCAGACAGAGGACAGTGATTCAGGAAACCATAAAGGCACCTCGGACAGCCGCAAAGGAATCCACAGATACACAAATGGTAAACATTGTGCAAGAGGGGGCCAAGAGTCATAAGTCATTGACCCAAGAAACGCTGAAGGTACCCCGTATAAGTTCCTATGGCTTGACAACTGAGGTGGCATCGCAGGTCTGTGCAGTAGGGGAAGAACAAAATTGGATGACACCATACAGACGGTACCTAGCGGATGCGACGCTTCCTGTAGACCCAGCGGAGGCGAGGGTTGTGAAAAAGAATGCACCTCGCTACACCTTGATTGATGGGAACCTGTTCAGACATGGGTACTCTCATCCACTTTTGACATGTGTAAGCGGGACGCAATGCACCCGCATAGTTACGGAGCTTCACGAAGGGATATGTGGAAGCCATATTGGGGGCCGAGCTCTAGCAGCCAAAGCCGTTCGTGCAGGGTATTATTGGCCCACTATGAGAGAAGATTGCGTAAGATATGCGCAGAGATGTAAGAAATGTCAGGAACATACAGACTGGCACCAAGCACCACCAGAAGAGCTGAGGTCTCTCCACAGCCCGTGGCCTTTCCACACATGGGAAATCGACATCCTGGGACCCTTCCCATTGGCAGTTAGGCAAATGAAGTATTTGGTCGTGGCCATAGAGTATTTCACTAAATGGATAGAAGCAGAGCCAGTGGCACAAATTACGACGCACAAGGTCCAACACTTCGTCTGGAAGAATATTGTGTGTCGTTTTGGGATCCCCAGGCGCTTAGTATCTGATAATGGTACGCAGTTCGCAAGTCAGCAGTTAGGAAAGTTGTGCTCGGAGCTCGGTATCAAACAGGTCTTTGCGTCAGTGGAGCATCCTCAGACGAATGGGCAGGTTGAGTCAGCAAACAGGGTCCTACTCAGAGGACTGAAGAGGAGACTCGAGAAAGCAAAGGGGGCCTGGGCAGAAGAGGTCCTTAGGATTGTATGGGCATACCACACCACTCCACAATCCACCACTAAAGAAACTCCTTTCAGTTTAGTCTACGGATCGGATGCCATGATTCCAGTAGAGATACAGGAGAGCTCGCCCAGATTCCAGAACTTTGTGGCGGAGGAATCTAATGAAGAGAGAAGGGTGAACCTGGATCTGTTAGATGAAGCAAGGGAGGAAGCTCGCATCAAGTCTGAAGCATTAAAGAGAAGAGTAGAGTGCCAATACAGGTCGAAGCTGAGACCTCGGCAGTTTCAGGTCGCCGACCTGGTGATGCGAAGAGCTCATCCCTATCAGCTAGAGAACAAGCTATCTCCCAAGTGGACGGGCCCATTCAGGGTGACAGAGGTCCTGGGAAATGGAACTTACAGGTTGGAGACCTTAGAAGGCGGAGCTATTCCCCACACCTGGAACGGTGACAAGCTTAAGTTTTATTTCAGTTAATAGATACATGTTTAGCACAATCTTGTTATTCAGTTTAGGGGACACTCTTTTTCCCTACGAGGTTTTTTAATGAGGTCACCCAATAAAGAAAGAATTTAGAAAGACATATTTGTGTTGAACTTAAAAATGAACCTCTTCTACCTTGTTTAAGAAAGGTGAAGAATACTATGGTTCGCAGTGAAAGTCCTCTTCCTTAAATTTTTATAGTGAGGTCGAGGCGAGAAAGATGAACCTCTTCCACATTGTTAAAGAAAGGGGAAGAATAGTATGGTTCACAGCGAAAGTCCTCTTCCTTAAATTTTTATAGCAAGGTTGAGGCGAGAAAGATGAACCTCTTCTATCTTGTTAAAGAAAGGGGAAGAATAGTGTGGTTCACAGTGAAAGTCCTCTCCCTCGACTTCTTATAGCGAGGCAGAGGTGAGAAACCCCTTAGTGTGAGGCTTGAGGTTGACACATCCGGAGGTCTTCCTTAGGAGTCGAGGGGCAGCTAAGTTATATATTTCCCCTTAGTGTGAGGCTAGAGGTTGACACATCCGGAGGTCTTCCTTAGGAGTCGAGGGGCAGCTAAGTTATATATTTCCCCTTAGTGTGAGGCTCGAGGTTGACACATCCGGAGGTCTTCCTTAGGAGTCGAGGGGCAGCTAAGTTATATATTCCCCCTTAGTGTGAGGCTCGAGGTTGACACGTCAGGAGGTATTCCTTAATGAGTCGAGGGGTAGCAAAGTTATGGTCTTCCTCAATGTAGGACTCAAGGTCGGCATATCAGGAGGTCTTCCTTGACGAGTTGAGGTCGGCTGAGAAAAACAAGACCTCTCCCTCGACTTTTTACAGCGAGGCTGAGGCGAGAGAAACAAGACCTGTCCCTCGACTTTTTACAGCGAGGCTGAGGCGAGAGAAAGAAGACCTCTGCCTCGATTTCTTATAGCGAGGCTGAGGCGAGATCGAACCTGTCACTTGGGGTTAGAGATCTCGTAAGCGAGAAACAGGTTCATCAAGAACACCTTCCCTTCGAGTGAGAACACCCAACGTGAACAACAAGGTTCACCAGCTAAGTCCTCCTCAACTTATCAGTGAAGGTCGACAGAAAGAGAGGTCCTCCTCAACTTATCAGTCAAGGTCGACAGAAAGAGAGGTCCTCCTCAGCTTATCATTCGAGGTCGACAGAGAGGTCGAAAGGTCGAGCAGTTAGTCTTTGCGTTGAAACAAGTTCAAGCTCGAGACTGGGGGGCTCGTGTAGTGGGCAGACCTCGGTCGTCGGCATGTGGGGTGAGAGGTCGGCACAGGAGAGGACGACATGGTAAGTGATCCGGTCGGTCCTCGGTAGTCGATGACGTCAGCAGCAGTTGACCACGTGGACCATTCATAGGGTGACACGTGGTAGAAGAGAGCAGGTGAATCAGGGAGGAGATTACTCAGAATGGTGATCGGTGGTCAGTTGCTAAAGGACCACCATCAGCATATCAGTGTCAGATGAGCGCCCCGAAGCAGAGCGCGATGAGCGCCTGGAAGCAGAGCGCGAGAAGTAAAGAAGCATTGATTTGTCATCGGTGCATGGTCATTGGGGGTTTCTTGCTAACATGTGTTAAGCTGGGACCCATGCTCCCAGCGAGAGCGTTACGCATGCACCTCGCATGATTCCAAGATAAGGCTCTCCTTGATTTGTCAAGGTCGACTCAGGAAGAAGTCTCCCATCGCCAGAGTATAAAGAAAGAAACCTTTTAAGGCTTATCAGCCGAGAAAGGAGCTTCAAGGGCCAATTAACCAAGGAAACCAGCATGAGTCAAGAAGTAAAGTTAGCACCACGTCAAGTTAGCTCAGGAAAGGTTTCTGCTGTGGATTGAAGGGTGAGATGCACGCATCAGCTAGCACGGTTACCAAGCACAACCCACACAAGGCGAAAGTTGAGCTGTAAAGGAGGAAAGAACGTATCTTTGATTAAGTTGGAAGATGAAGGGATGAAGTTTCGAATAAGACTCAGCGCTCGAAGAACAGTTTGAGAGAACAGAGGAGTTTGAAATGCAAAGTGAAGAGGGAATGCAACGGTGGGGAGTGTAAGAGGCAAAGGTAGAATGTGAAACGACGAAGCGATCCCACCGCTGAAGATTGCCACGTGTACGCTCCAGGGAAATGTGCAAAGGGGTCACTTCTTGGTGCTGCGCACACGTCAAGTCATTCATAAATGCGACAAGGACCGGTAGAACGATGCCACATAGGTTGACTGGGCGAGTTGTAAGGCTCTTCGTTGAGACAAGTCACAACTCGAGCCTAGGGGGCTTGTGTAGTGGCCAGACCTCGGTCATCGAGAACAGATAGTAAAGGGTAAGCCATTTCAGCTGGGTCCCACAGCATGGGCCAAAGCCACGTGGAGTGGACCTCGCAGGCAGCTGTGATCGGTCATCAGTGTGTCCCCTCAGAGAGGGGTGATCAGTCATCGGTGTGTTCCCTCGGAGAAGGGTGATCGGTGTGCCTCCTCAGGAGGGGTGATCTGTCATCAGTGTGTTCCCTCAGAGAAGGGTGATCGGTCATCAGGGTTTCCCCTCAGAGAAGGGTGATCAGTCATCGGTGTGTTCCCTCGGAGAAGGGTGATCGGTGTGCCTCCTCAGAGAAGGGTGATCAGTCCTCGGAAAATGCTAAGCTTTGACATAAGAGATTTATCCTTAGAGTTGCATGTAATGGCACGTGAAGGGTTTAAGGGCCCGTGGGAGATTAGTTTAAATCATAAGGATAGACCCCGCAACGTGAGGGTTAACAATATGCTGTGATATTCGATCATAAAGATAATTGCTTAAAGATAGAAGGTTACTGCCATACACGCCAGAGGATTAAGAGATAAAAGATATTGTTCCTAGTAATATTTCATTGATATGCAGGTGGCGGCAGTAGCACTCCAAATATACAAAGATACGCTGTTAAAGATTACGCACGTATAACAACATTCTCTCACTCACTAAATATTTTCCTGCTAAAGATAAAGTTCCATGCAGGGAAAGTTGGTTACAAGAGATAACCTAATGACTCCCTATAAAAGGGGCTTAAGGCTCCAGGGGAAGGTACGCAGTTTTTGAGACTATCACTATTTTACTATACACTTGGTGTTTTTTGCCCTAGTTTTGACTTGAGCGTCGGAGTGCACACGGCCGCGAGGGCGCCTCTCAGGCAAGTCATCCTAACAGTGAAGGAGGAAGAAGAAGGTGCTGACGACCATAGAGTTTGACCGACAGCGGGTCAACCGGCAAGAACAACTGTTACCTAAGTTCATATGATTTGTGCTGCAACATGTTGGCTTAAAAGAAGAATGAATCACTAGCTTAGCCCTCCAAGAAACACCCCAATCTAAGAAATAAATAAAATTCTGCACCAAACAAACACCCAAAACCAACATCTGATCTTAGAATTGGCTTCCAAGTATAACTAAATTTTGGTCCTTAATCCTTCAAAACTGTTGTTGTATTGATACTAGAATTATGTAGCAAAAAATATGCATAAAATTGGCTCACACTTTCCAGGAAAAATTCTGCAGCAACTACACTACTTGCACCTGCAGCTTCCTTCATCCTAACTTCATACACGCGCACATCCGCCTTAGTAGATTTAGGAGGAAGCAACTGCGTGATTCCAGCCCTAGCTCTTCAATCCACCCTGCATCAAAAGCTAGACACAACTCCTTTGCTTGATAAACCTGTTCTCCAATCATGGCAGGGTACCATTCCGAGCAACTCCACCTGCAGGCTTCATTTTACAGCATCAAGCTCCATCAACTAGATTAAAATTACTGCATCAGAGTAAAGAAATCTATCCACCATTGAGCACTAGTCCAAACCAGTGCCTACCTATACCTTCCTTGACCTGCTACAACCTGTAAAGCCATGACTAAACCGCACAACTACCAGCACAGAAACCACCCTCTTAACACTACTACCAACCCCCTGCAGTACCAGAACCTGCACCACGACAGTGAGACCTGGACCCCTCTTTTCCAGACACAGCTCCACAAAACAGGTTCCAAAGAGCCCTTACTCCCCTGCCTAAGCTTACTCCCAGTTACTTATAGCTTCTAATGCATATAGACGGATTAATAATCCAATCCACAAAGGCGTAGTTGAAGGAATACACCCTATGCTTCATCCAAAGCCACGACTTGAGCTGAGTCATCTGGAAAATCTCTTCTGCATCTACAACCCCTTACTTAAAAAGAATAGAGTTTCTCTGCTCCCAAATGTACCTCACAATAGCTGCCCAGATTCCTTTCCATACCAAATCTTGCTTACAACTGACCTGAGATAGATGGAAACTCTCAAAATGAGTCTTTAGGTCACGGTGTTGAACAAATAAGATACCTATCCATTTGAAGCATAAAGACTAGACTTGTTATGCATATTTGCATTCTATGAATAGATGCTGCCTCGATTCCTCCTTGGTTTGACACAAAACACATATAGTTGAGTTCATCTACACTCCTCTTCTGCTCAGACCCTCCCTAGTTGGGATTCTACCTAGAAGAGCCCTCCAAGCTGTAGTCAACACATTGGGGAACGCTTTAGCCTTCCAAAGGCAATCAAAAGCAACATGATGGGTACCTCTGGCTTGCTTAGCTAGGCATTCATATGCTAAGTTCACAGAGAATTTCTCTGTTTCATCAACCCCCCACACCTGAATATCATTCTTGTTTCTATTCATTGTAGCCCTTGCTATGCACACAAAAAGGTTTGCTTCCATCATAGATTCCCACTCAAATCTGACCCGCCTCCATCTTAACCTCCACTGCCAATCCGAACCTACCCATTCACCTACCTCTTCCACCTTTTGTTCCTAGTTAACCGACAAGGAAAATAGTCTCGGGAATAAAGATTTTAGATTTGCATCACCAACCCACACATCCTCTAGCATCTAACCTTATCTCCCCTGCCTATTCTCCATCTTAACTCTTCTTGGAACCACCCATCTCCTCTTCCCTCCCTACAAACCTTTGATAGGTCTCTCCACCACCACGATTGATATTTCACAGGGATATGGGGACTTTCTAACACCGCCCCATACTTTGAGTCAAGCACCTCCTTCCACTTCCCCCTCTCTTAAAAAATGTAACGCCATCTCCATTTAGCTAAGAGAGCATAGTTGAACTTTCTAACATCTTTAAACCCCATACCTCCTTCCTCTTTCGGTTTACACAAGTCTTCCCAACTTACCCATGAAATCGATCTTTTCTCCTTACCCCACCCCCACGTAAACCTCCTTTGGATACTTATGATGCTCTTACATCCCGAATTCGGCGCTTTGAATAAAGACAAATAGAAAAGTGGTATTGCGTTGATCACAGATTTAATTACGCATATTCTCCCTGCCATCAATAAGAACCTCCCCTTCCACATACCGAGTCTCGCTTTCAATTTGTTAAGAACAGGCTCCCAGAACTGTTTCTTCTTAGGTTATCTCCCACTTCTAGACCCAAATATTTAAAAGGTACTTCTATTTGTGTGCAGTTCAAGGTCTTTGTATAGCAAATGCTTTCTAAAAAGTTCGAGGAGGCAATGTGGCTTACAAAGTTGATATTCATAAAGTTTTTGACATTTGAGTTGGAAGTTCTTATTTTTATTTTGACACACTTTGGTTTTTATTCCTCATTTGTTAGTTGGATTAGTACACTCCTTCGTTCAACTATGCTTTCTATTATGGTGGATTTTTTTTTCTTGTAGTAGAGGTGTGAGAAAAGGTGATCCTTTATCTCCCTTGCTTTTCTGCCTCACAGAGGAGGTTTTAAGTAGAGACATCTCTAAGCTTGTGAATGATATAAAGATTTAGCATATGGCTAACCCTACAGGTTACATCACTCTTTCTCACATTTTATACGCTGATGACATCTTTGGTTTTTGTAGGGCAGATAATAAGTCTCTTAGAAATTTGAGTATCTTCCTTAAAACATGTGGTGATTTTTGTGGTCAATATGTTAATAATTCTAAAAGTAGCTTTTTCACCATGGGTACTTCTGCAAGATTTGTTACCAGAGTTCAACGTCTTCTTTCTTGCAGTCATGGGGTGTTACCTTTTAATTATTTAGGGGTACCTATCTTTGTTGGTGCTCCAAAGTGTTGATTTCTTCAACATTTGGATGATAAAGTCAAATTGAAGCTAGCATCTTGGAAAGGGAAATCTCTTAGCATGATGGGTCGAATCCAATTGGTTAATATGGTGATTACTGGTTTTCTAGCTTATAGTTTTAACATATATAAATGGTCAGTTTCTATTCTTAAGCAAGTTGAGCAGTGGAGCAGAAATTTTATTTGGACTGGTGATATTATGAAAAAAGGCATAGCTACAGTTAATTGGGCTAAGATCTATTCTCCTCTCGAGAATGGAGGATTGAAGATTATTAATCTCCATCATGAAAATAATGTATATCTTCTTAAGCTTACTTGGAATTTTGCTTATAGTAACAAACCTTGGTCTCTTCTCTTGATATGTTAGAGTTCTCAAATCAAAGTACCAATTTAGAATGGTTTGTAGATCCTTCCCTATTTGGTCTGGGATTAAATAGTTTTATGACACTATTCTTGAACATACTTCTTGGACTGTTGGTACAGGTACTTTTATCAATTTTTGAAATGATAAATGGTGTTCCATTCCTTCTTTATCAATCATTGCAGGGGTACCTGATGGTTCTAGAATCTCATATACAGTTTCTCAATTCTGGACTGGTAGTGATTGAAGTATTCCCTTGTCATTACGGTAGATGCCCCATTTTTTTGAATATATCACGATTAGGCAAGAATAGGATATTCCTAATTGGATTCTGAAAGATTATGGGCATTTAACTCTAAAGTTGGCTAGGACTTTTTTCTTGGATTCAGGAATTCCCTATGGCTGGGGTAAACTCATTTGATCTTCATATATACCTCCTTCCAAAACTCTAGTTCTCTGGAAAGTTTTTCATGGACGTCTACCTACAGATTAACACATTTAGCATTAAAGTTTGCATATATATGTTCTATGTGTATGCTTTGTGAAAAGCAGGAGGAATGTATTCACCATATATTTTTTGAATGTCCTAATGTTATGCATATTTGGAGTTGGGTTCAGAAAATTTTCCTTACTTCTCATTTTTCTGATGTGGATGATCACCTTTCTTTTATTAAGAGTGATGGTATTCCTTTGGTTAATTTTATTAAACTTGCTGTGATTGTTAGGGTTTAGGGTTTCGTGAAGGGAATGCATGTGCTGATAAACTTGCTAACTAAAGCTTATTCATAAAAAGTATTTTTATTGGTATAATAGGTTTCCTTTTAGTCTTTTCTTAGAGTTCTTTATTAATAGGTATAAGTTACCTATGTATCGTTTTTGTTAATATATAAGTTTTGGTCTAGTCCCCCACATTTTCTTGTAAGAGCTTTAAAGAAAAACAATTTTTTTTAATATATACTTCTTAAAAACTTGTAAGTTATCCTATAAAAAAAACATAAATTTCTTATAAAGTATGTTTTATATGAAGTAATTTTATAATTCATATGTAAAATAATACACCAAAACATCAGATTGAAAATAACATATTATTGTCCTATTTATTAGAAGGTTAAAAATATATCTCGCCATAGATTTTTAATAGTGAAAAAATACATTTTAAGTGATTTTTATTCTCATAAGAAATGAACTAATATCCCTCATTCTCATGAGAATGTGTATATACTAATTATTTATTTTCACTACATCTTCTACGTTTTTTTTTTACTATTTTTCAATTTTCAAAATTAAATAAATTTATCTTTATTTTCTAAATTATTAAATATCAATAAAAAAATTTCAACTATATTGAATATTTTTTTATGATAAATAATTTAGATAAATATCACTACTAACATATGTATAAGAATAATCTCTCTTTAAGTATAATATTTAAAAAAATGTAATCTTAAGTTGTAAACATTATGTCATAAAGCAATCCTATGACATTTTTATGCTTATTTTTTCAAATAAAATAGTAAATACAATATGAGAGATATTTTTTCTCTCCAAAATATAAGATTTTAACCTAATATTATGTAATACATAATTATTTGATACATTAACAACCTGATGTGGATGTTCAACTCTCATAAAATATTTCACCTTTACAAGTCTAAATAATAAATATCTATCAATCAAATTAGTATAAATTTTATTTCATGATTAACCTGAATAATTTAAAATTTTATTATAAAAAAATTATTGAATAGAAACTAATTTTAGAACTAAAATAATTAATTACTATTTATCTAAATTCGAGACTATTTTATAAATTAAAATAATTATTAATATTTAAAATAGTTTTTATTATTAATAATAGTTTATAAAATAATTTTTAAATTAATATGTAACCATTGCTTTCAAAGGTAATTGCTAGTTTTTATTTTAAATTAGTCTATAATCTTTTAAAAATTAATTTATTTAAAATAATAATATCTAATTTAAGTATTAATTTAAAAATTATTTTATAAATTTTAATTAATAATAAAAATTCTTTTAAATATAAATAATCTTTTAGTTTTTAAAATACTATCTAATTTAATTAATATATTGATTAATTATTTTTTATATTTAGTTATTATTTAATAATTTTCTTGCAAATTTAATATTATTTTAAAAAATTTAACAACTTATTTTTGTAGTTGCCTAGGAATTATCGACTTCATATTAAAAAAAGGGAATAATAGTCTTCATTGATAAGGTACTAAGAAATGTAGTATGTGAAATAATGTATTTATAAGTGTGTATTTCATATTGACATGATTCACTTTTAATTATATTAGTCATTTTCTGACTGACTGATATATGAGTGAAAGAGGGGTGTCCTATTATTTATGCAGTTTATCATTTACACTTCAACAAAATGGTTTGGTTTTTTTTTGTGTGTGTGAAGAGTAATGAAGTTTTTTTTTTCTTTATTTTGGCAAGAGTATAAAGAATCAATTTATTATTATCTAGATAGTTTAACAATCTCACCCGAAAAGTGCTACTATAGTGTACCTTTTCATCTTATAATTATATATATTTTTGACCTTTTAAAAAAATAAAAAAGTTTAGGATATTTTTAAAATTTATGTAGTTTATTTTTTAACTAATGTATTGTAATATTAAAACAATTTATTTTAAAATGAAGACCAATGGTTTTATTTTAGTTTTTCAAATTAAACTACATTTTCCAATAACACTTAGATATAATTAAGAAGATAAGCTAATCTGGTATTCTTTTCATTTAAAATCATAAAACAAACTAGATGTTATGATGTATTTATTATGAGAATAGTGTAGTTTTATTAAAACTCAGGTTAGGTAACATTTTTTATTAAAAAAACTTGTTATTTATAATTATTATTAATCTTAATAACAAACTTTTCTTCGAGGGACTCGAACCACATGAAATATAATTATAATACATTGTGTCTAAAAAATATTGTATTATAAATCTTTAAATGTTACATCACTATGTGGAATTGAACCCAGAAATATATTAATTAAATATATTTTTAATTAGTATACCATAATTAAAATATATATATATATATATATATATATATTGAAAGGGAAGGAATCCTAACTAATTAACTAACTAACCTTATCTTGCAGAAATAATTAAAGACTCACAGTGTTATATTCTTTTCCTATATGCTGATAAAAAGAAATAAATTATTTTCCTATAATTTATAAATTTGATGAACTAATATATTGTTGTAATGTTATGCAAGTGGTAGAAGTAAGTTAGGTAGGAATACACTTGGTCCTTCAGAGTGGATAATGTACATACATTACTCTTTAGGAATCAAATTGCACAGATAATTATTTTCAGATAGACAAAAAATTGTGTACATATGTGAATTGATGTAATACTTATCACAAATATAAATTATTTTAATCTCTTTAATTTAGAATATCGGTTTTTAATTTTATATAATTTTTATTTCTGTTATTTCAATTAATTAAAATTTAAGTCTAATATATCTATCAAATATACTATTATGAAATAATTTAACTCATTAAAATGTAATAAAATAAATGCAAAGTTAAAAATTACATCAAACATATAATATATCTATTCAAATATTATTAAATTTAAACATACAACCACATATATATCAATTTCATATATTCATAAACATATATGACTTGAATACAGTATATTATTTTAAAATAGAGTAAATTTGTTCGACAAAATATAATTTGTTGTTCGATAAAATATAATTTGTTTGACAAATTCAAATATGAAATTAACTTATTACTCTTTATTTTAGATTCGTTAGACGAATTTATCAAATTTGTTTAGTAAAATAGTTCTGAAATAAATATTTGCTTTTTTGGATATGATTCAAGTAGCAATGTGAGAGATGTAGAATAGCAAGAGATATAACACTTCTATCTAATTATAATTTATCCTAGAATAAATTATTTTTTTCTCTATAAACTCTTTATTCCTTATTATTTGGACTCTATTGTGAATAATTATTAGTATTATTAGTTGTTTTTTCTTAACTTGTTCACCTTTTAACTTTGTGTGATTGATTTAATCATAAATCTAGGACGAATATGGTTATAAGAGTTTTTAACTTTCTTTTATTCATTGCTTAAACTTTAGGTAAAGAAATTTTACAATATATAAGTGGATTTATGAGTCAGTTTTATAAAATTGAGTTTTATAAGATTAAGTTAAATTTAAATTTTATTTTTTAATAAAAATATTTTTTAAAAATTTAATATGAATATAGATAGAGTAAGTCTCACTACAGTTGTTAATGTATATATTAATGTATTTATAATTTTATATTGACTCCCGTATTAATTATATTAATTATTTTCAAACGTGGAAACCAATTGGTTGTTTACGAGAACTGCAATTATTCTGTATCTTTTCATCTTAAATTTATATATATATATATATATATATATATATATATATATATTAATTTTTTAAAAGGTTTAGGATATTTTTTAAAATTTATATAATTCATTTAAGTATTGTAATCTTATTATTATTTTTTTATTTTAGAATGAAGAAGAGAACTTTTGATTTAGTTTTTTAAATTGAACTACGTTTCCCAATAATACTTTTAATCTAATTAAGAAGGTATTGTTTGCTTAAAAATGACCACTCATCGTAAAAAAACTAAGACGATAGGAAATATTTATTATAACAATATTTGAAAATATTTTTTGTCTACATTTATATTAATTAAATAGTTTTTAATCAGTATGCCATGATTTTAACAAAATTGAAAGGAAGGGAATCATAACTAATCTTATTTTGGAGAAATATGTAAAGACACACTGTGCTATCATTATCTTCATATCAACATCTACGAGTAGTTTCACGTTTTAGAATTTATAAATGTTTCTTTGGTGATACTACCGATAAACAAAGTTAGGTTTGAAGACATTTCAGCCTTTACCTAGATTTAATGGATGAAGAAGCCTTTACAATGGAGAAAATGTACGTACATAAGGAATCAAAATACATAAATATCAATTACATCCAAATAGATAAAAAAAATTTATATATATAAAGAAAATAATATTCCCTTCCAAGAACATACAAGAAGCAATTCATATTCACAATGAATAAAAAAATTAGCACAAACGAACTAAGTAGTAGATATTACACTACATATGCAAAGATGAATTCTTTACTTGAAATACAATAATAGAAAACTTTTACAAACTAAACTTTTATTTCAATTGATTGTATTTTTATAAACATAAGATAAAGACATATATACAAATTAAGGTAACTAAAACAAATCAAAGTTAGATAACTGATAACCGATAAAATAAAATAACAATATCTCCCTCAAGTTGGATAATGAATTAACATGATGCAAATGTTTGGTGAAGACAACAACTATTTGATTACAAGACCGAATGGGAAGAAGATGAAAAAGTTGAGCATTGAGCTTCTCACAAACAACATGACAAACAATGTCTATATGTTTAGTCCTTTCATGAAAAGTAGAATTGAAAGCTATGTGGCGTGCAACTTGATTGTCATAGTATAAATTTTTAGTGGCGTTAGGCTTGATATAAAGATCATGAAGGAGATGAGTGAGCCATTGAACCTCACAAGTAGTAGTGGCAAAAGCGCAATATTCAGCTTTAGAGGATGAACAAGAGACAATGATTTGCTTTATGGACTTCCAAGAAACGAAGGAGGTACCAAGAAATATGCAAAACACTATTAGTGGATTGCCTTGTCTTTGGACATTGAAGCCCAGTCAAAATCACTAAAGACCTTCAATTGAATATTATTGTCAGTAACAAAAAAGATGCCTTATGCAAGGTTGGCTTTTATGTACCAGGGAATATGTTGAGTAGCTTAATGGATTTGAATTGTTGGTTGTTGAACAAATTGACTAAGGAAATGCACAACAAAAGTGATGCCAGGGCATCTGTTGGTTAAGTAAAGAAGTTGTCCAACTAATTTGCGGTATGAGTTAGCATCATGGAGAAAAGACTTGTCTTCAAATATAACTTTGATATCACAAACCTAGGGAGTAGAGGATGGCTTGTTGGCAAGCCTTTCGCATTCATGAAGAATTTCAATAGCATACTTGCGTTGGCATATATGTATACCTTTTAATTTTCTAGCAACCTCCGACCAGAGAAAATACTTGAGTTGACCTAAATCTTTGATCTTAAAAGTGGAATTCAAAGAGTTCTTCATATTATTGATCTCATCTATGGAATTTTCAGCAAGGATGATGTCATCGACATAAACAAGTAAAGTACTGAAAGTACATGCAATCTTTTTAATGAATAAGGAATAATCTGAACTAGATTTTATAAATCTAACAGAAATAAGAAACGAAGATAATTTGGCAAACCCTATTTCAGCCTATATAACTTGGTTAATCTACAAACTTGGTTTAGTTTAGAGGTGATAAAGCCTGGATGAGGAGTTGTATAGACTTCTTCATCAAGGTCTCCATGAAGAAATGCATTGTCCACATTCAATTGATGCATATGCCAATTATAAGCAACAACAAGAGAAAGCAACAAACGAATAATGGTTAGTTTAGCTACTAGAGAAAAAGTATTTAAAAAGTGTATACCTTCTAATTGGTTATACCCTTTAACAACCAATTGAGATTTATACATCTCCATGGACCCATTTGATCTGTATTTTATCTTGTAAATTCATTTGCATCTAATAAGAGTCTTGGTAGGAGGTCACTCAATGATATACAATGTTTTATTAGCTTGAAGAACACAAATTTATTTGTTCATAGCTTCAATCCAGTCAAAGTTTCTTATGGCTTCCTTATAAGTGGATGGTTCAACATTTGAAGAAATAGCTAATGTGAAGTTTCGATGTTTGTTAGACAGAAAATCATGTTAAAATAGAAGATATAAGATATTTAATTTTAAAATTAGAATTAGAACCTTTATACATATTAGCAACCTGATGATGATAATTGACAAGATATGAAGGAGTTTTCTTTATCTAGAGAGTCTCAAATCACTTTCGATACCATTTTGAATAGTAATATTATAACCTTCAGCAGAGATAGGACCATCACTATCAACATTACTGGAACTGTTATTATAAATAATGTCTAGTGCATTGTCAACACAATATGTAATCTTTAGTACAATATTAGCACCGTGTAATTTCTGGTGTAGTGTCAACACCTTGAACAACATTATTACTTGTATAATGTGTTTTTGTACCTCTAGAATAACTAATAGGCTTAAGTAAAGAATTAACATTATAATGGATCATATTATCACTATTTTTATTGTGATAAGTATAGCAATTATAAGGAAAAAGAATTTCGTAAAAGATAACATTTATGCTAATAAAAATTTATCTACTTTTAACATCAAGCAACACATACCCTTTAATATCTTATTGTTGATTAAAAAAAAACCTTTAATATCCGTTTTATATCTAATGAAAATAATTTTTTTTCTAGATCTTGCTTCAAGTTTACTAGGATTGTTTATAAGCAAAACATAAGCAACCAAAAGTTTTGAGATTTGAATATGTAGGTGGTTGTTTATACAACATCTCATAAGATTAGAAGGAAGTTTATTTATTAAATGAATAGCATGTGTAGTAGCGTATGACTAGTAGATTTTTGACAAACCTAATTGAAAAAGAAGACTACATGTGACATTCATGATATGTTGATGTTTTCTTTCAACCATAATATTTTCTTTCAACCTTAATGCAAAAATACCATATTTCTCATACAATTCATTACATTCAAATTCCTTTATATTATCAATTCTAATAGTTTTGATGTTTTAATTAAACTTATTTTTTAACATATATAATGAAATTGTGTAACAAGTTTCTTCTTTCTTCTTTAGTTTTCATAAGAAAAATCCAAAAGTGTCTAGAGAAATCATCAACAACGGTAAGAAAATATTTATGATCGTGAATAGAACTAATAACTATAGGTCTCATATATCTATATGTATGAGATTAATGGTATTTAAAGAAATAGTATCACTTATCTAAAAAGGCAACTTATGATATTTAACAAGGTGGCATATATCACACAATTTCTCAAAATTAGATTTAACATAAGGAAATTTTTTGCAAACTTGTTCAACGTGTTTCAAAGCGTGGCCTAATCTAAAAGGCCATATGCCAATATCATATCTTTTACAGTCAAGAACATTACAATTCATCAAACATGTTTCTTTAGGTATGTTAATAGAATCATGCAGAAAAAATAATCCTCCATGCATATCAACTTAACCAATCATCTTGAAAGTAGTATTGTCATGTATCTGACAACTCTTATGGGAAAAATATTAGCTTGAAATTTGAATCATTGGTTAGTCGAGGCACAAAAATCAATTTAAATACAAAGTTAGGTATGTACACAACATTATAAATGGTAATATTATTAGCAAATTGTATAGTTCCAACATAATCAGCAATGACATGTGAATTATCGAGTAGTTTTATGAAAACAAGTTTAATTTTGAAAAAATGAATAAATTGATTTTTATCATATGTAACATGATCAATAACACTAGTATCAAGAATCCAATAAGAGTCACTTTTACCTAGCTTAGTCTAATGCATCACAAAATCATCCTTGCTAAAATTGTGTATTTGGTTTACATTACGATTTAGTGATTCTAGCTAGAGCTTCAAAATTTGTTGGACTTGTTCAGTAGTGAAAGGATTATTCTGTTTAATTTCATAATCATTGTTGTTACTATGAATTTGACTTCCATAATTTCTTAGAAGCTCAAACCCACATCCATCCACCACCACTACCTACCATTTGACCACCCAAGTTGCAACTTGCCTTCTTTGAAGGTCCTAACCCCCTAGACTATTTGTTTCAAGCTTACCAACATTTTACATTTTACCAAATTTCTCCAGAATAACAACTATTTATGGTCCCCTTCCACATGAAAGATGTTTCTCTTAACTAGTTTAAATGGATGCACCAAAACCACCTTATCACCGATTAGCCTTCTTTCACCCGTTCACTTGAACTTCGTTTCGACCTTTCCTCCTACACCAATCACCAAGCAGAACTATTCAAACTCCAATAACACACCACTGTTACAGACTATCAACCACACTTCAAAAAACTCAGCAATTGTGTTATGGGTCTGTCCTAGGATACTATCCTCAATTGTTTCATATCAGACCTTCACCCTAAAATTTGCCAGGAGCTCACCATACTTAATCCATATTTTGCTTCCCAAGCCATTGGTCTCACCAAATTAATAGAGGATAAAGTTCGTGACTCCAAGCACAGATCCCTTCACCTTTTTCTAGCAAACACCATCGTTAGCCCTCCAACCATAAATACACCACGTCACCCTCTCAAACCCCTGCACCTCACCTTCCCATCAAACGCCTAATCCCAACACAATTGCAAGAATGTCGAGCTCAAAGACTATGTTATAACTGTGATGAAAAGTTTACTCTAGGTCATAAATGTTCTGCCTTTAGGTTTTTATTGCTTCTAGATGACCTAGAGGTACCACCCACTCTATCTAATGAACCCATATATCCTACAAATACCCAAGAATACACCATCCATTTCCACTTATCACCATACATCCTCACGGGAAACCCCTCTCCCCAAACTCTTAAATTCACAAGCATCATCCATAACCCTGGGTCATAATTTTTATTGAATCAGGCAACTCCCATGATATCATGCAACCCCAAATTGCGCACCACCTACACTTACCTATTAAACCCAACCCCCCATTCACAGTAATGGTTTATCCTAGTTTTCTTTGATGATATTGTAATTTACAATCCTACATTTTCTGACCACATTACTCATTTGCGGCTTATTTTAGAATTGTTAGAAACAAAACAATCTTTTGCTAAGTTATCCAAGTGCAGTTTTGCCACCACACAAGTTAGCTACCTAGGCCATCTTATTTCACCGAATGAAGTGGCGCCTGATCCGGATAAAGTTAAGGTCATAATGGATTGGCCTCAACCATGTTCACTCATGAATTTACTCTCTGTCTCACTAAATTCTATAGAATATGTGTTCATCACTATGTCACTCTCACCGTTCTTCTCACTGATTTATTACATTTTCATCAACTTACATGGACACCGACGACTCAGAAGGCTTTTACAACACTAAAATTACATATTTCTAGGGTATCTACACAATGTTTTCCAAATTTATATAAGTCATTCAACGTGGATGTGTTGTACTCAGCCATGACAACCACACAATATCCTTTTTCAGCAAAAAGATTTTACGGTGCCTTCAAGCCTCATCTGTGTACGTTCGAGAGATGTATCCAATCACAGAAGCAATTAAAAAATGACGTTAGTATTTGTTGGGAAACCATTTAAAAATTTACACAGATCAAAATAATCTTAACACACTTCTCTCCCAAACAATTCAAACACCAGATAGAAAAGTCAACCATCATGGACGAAAGATTTTATTATGTAATAGACCCATGCGGGTAACACATGTTTTGTTACTTTTGTAGCCCCAAGCTTTTGTGTAGCACGAGACATTTGTAGGTCCAAAAATATCACCTATTAAAGTTGTAGTTCATTTGATAAATGTATGAAAAAGTTTTACCCTAATCTTAGTCATTGGTCCCCTCTATTATTCTCACTCTATCTTAATATAGTTGTAGCAAAGAGCATAGTCATTTTATATTCTCTAACATTTTTAATCCTATATATTAAATTAAAACTTAATTTTTCAAAATATTTTTTAAACGAACTTTGATTTATATGATTTGAAAACTTGATTTAAAACAATATAGAAAATTTTCCTAAACTTGATTTCTTTTCATGTTAATTTAGAAGTTTAATATAAAGTTAATGTTTTCAAAGTTTTAATCTATGTAAATGCCTCACAAAAAATCCTAATTGAATTGTCTTTTCGTCAAAACTTATGTATCTCAATTAGTGGAGATGGAACCAACAACCTCTTTATTTCTTTACATGAATATTTTTGTATTATGCGAAAACATACATCTTTTCTCAGATTAATTTGCTATCCCCATTAAATGTGAGTTTCATTTGTTGGTGTCTTAAACGCACATAATTTTCTACATTAATAACTTGTATTTCTATATATTGATTTGCTATAGAAAAGTAGTTGTCTCATGAATAGAGGTGGTTGAGTTTGTGTGCAGATGGATTTGCAACATCAATGGTGTGATAAAAGCATCTTTAAATCCATACTCATATAACAGTTCGTTCTTAGGACCCTATTAGGTGGATTATTATTTAAGGGTACATTTTCTAAGCTAACAAAAAAAAAGGTACATTTTTTAATTGTGATTGTTCTTCTTGTATCAGTATAGTATTTATTAACAGTGGTGAAGGTTTCTTAACGAGGAATCTTGATTTTTGGATACCTGTGGAATCTGGTATCTTTTCACACTCTACTGAGAATCTGTGATGTTGAAGAATTCACTTTCTCAAAATAAAAAGAAGTAAATAAATAGATTGATTTTGTAAATAAATATGGCCCTTATGTAGATTGAACAATTAATTAATCGTGTTTAAAATATGTTATTTTCATTTTTAAAACAATCGAATCCTGTTTAAAGGTTTTGCTGAGAATAATTATAACAAGAATTAAATGGTATTTAGACAAAATTTAGAAGTATTTTATAAATAATTTATTTAACCTTATTAAAATTATTCATGACCATTTTAGAAGTTCTTTTCAGTTTATTTCAATTAAATATCTAAACTATTAACATGTACGGAGTGGTTTGAATAAATTCTCTTTATCAAATAAAAATAAATAAAGAACGACATTGATTTTAAAGTAAGTATTGTCCTTTAAAACAATGAACCGATAATTAATTTTAAAAAGTAAGCTGTTGTGACAGTTAGAATTTTCCAACCCTGCATTATTAGGACAACTTCGGTGTAAACAATATATAGAAATATATATCATTATTAAACTTATCCTATTTTATTCTTATAAATAAAGTTGTGGAGTATTTTTACTATAATAAAATCATTAAATAATAATTAATTTTAAAGATAAAAAATAAATAATTATTATATTGATTAAGTTATATATTATTTTATAAATTAGAAATTACAAAATTATTGATATCTAAACATTATTAGCACTACAAGAAAAACATTAAATAAAAACTAATTTTAAAGATAATAAATAATTAGTTATTATTTTGACTAAATTAAATATTATTTGAGAGAATAAAAAATTATTAATATTTAAATTAATTTCTATTATTGACAAATAGTTTCTAAACTGATATCTAATTAGCTATCAATATTTTAGCTATTAACTTTATAATCCAAATAATTTATAGTTAAAATCTTGGTAACTAATTAGATACCAACTTTAAAATTATTTATGAATAATATAAACTAATTTAGATATTAATAATTAATGATAACAAGAAAATGATACTATGATAAGAAACAAGCAAGATAAATATTAATTTTTGTAAAGTGTTTGGAATGAATTAAAGTTGAAATTACGATAAATTATTATGATAATAACAATGTATTAATTATTAATGATAATAAAAAGAAATATCATATAATGATAATGATAATAATAATAATAGTTAAATCAAAACGATAATGGTGATAGTAGGGGGTAATAAGAGTGTAATTATAGTTATTACGGTGGAAATGATGTGGTAATAGTGATAATAATAATAATGATGATAAAAATAATAATGGTGAAAGTGATGAAGTTTTTTTTTTTACAATGATGGTGGACTTGATTGCGGTGAATCCAAAAACTTTCATCTATTCATGGAAAGAAACATAAATGACATTTTCCGAGAAAATTTCTCTCAAATCACTTATGTGTACACTTCCATTATAGCTTCTTTTAATTCTTGAAAACCTTATCTATTAATTTATGGTAAGTTATGTTGGCATTCTTGAGTTCAAAAGGCATGACCTTGTAATAGTAGTGCATGGAAATTGTGATGAATGTAATATTTTACTTATCTTGCAAATGCATCTATCTAGTTGTACCCCAGTACATGTCTAGAAAGGTCAAAATGTCATGTCTCTCCTATGAGTCTGTGTATGTTGGGAAGTGGGTATGCATACTTGGGGTACACCTTATTGAGCTCAGTGTAATCTGCATACATGTGTCGCTTCCCATTTTCCTTCTTTACCAAAATGTTGTTAGTTAGCCAAATGGTGCAATGGACTTCTCATATGAAGTTTATGTCTAAAAGCTCATTGACCTTTACCATGGCCACCAGTCTCATTTCTTCTCCCAACTTTCTTTTCGTTTGTGTTACTAGTCTCACTATTTTGTATACTGAAAGCTTATGAATATGTCAATTTTGGACATGTCTATGACTGTCCAAGAAAAACTGTTAGAATTATTTGGACCACCTCAAAGTGTAAGGGAGGTGTTAAGCTTAGTGCATTATACCTTCATTTCCCATTACAGAAGGGTTGTTTCCTTCTGAGGTTCCACTTACTCATTATCATTGATACGTGGATCAAAGTTATTCATACGGAAGGAGTGAGCGCACGTCTTCTGGTATGCATTTGTAGGTGTGATGGTGGGTGGCACAGTTGTGGTTTGACGGTGCTGCACGAAGTTCCTGGTGCAGTGCGCGGTACTGAGGGTTGTTGCTGGAGACACACGAGTCTTGTGCGGTGGTGTGCGTGTGCGTGCGCAACAAAACATTTTGTGCGATTGTGTGCGACGATGGTGCGGTGAGCAGTTGTGGTTTGCTGGTGGGGCTGTTCTTGCAGCAACTTGTTATGAAATGGCAGAGGGTTCTAAGGGTTTCCTTATTCCATGGATTTATTTGAAAAATTGTGAAGTCGCAGCTCCTGATAAGAACGTAAATGCTATGCCTAGTCAAAGGAAAACTTTTGCTCAAGCTTTGGGAATTACATGCGACATACCTTTGTCCAAGCTACCTACCCCTTGTATTAAGGGAGACATGATTGTGGTTCGGATTAATGAGGCAGATTACTTGGCTGGCCTTGAGGATTGCAAGACTCATCTTCATGGTCGGATTATTCTATCTAAGGGGGATAAACCTCTCACTCACATGGATTTAACTAAAAAGTTGCAGTCGGTGTGGAAGACTCTAGGACCGTGGAAAGCAATTCCTCTCGGAAAGGGTTTTTATGAGTTTGAGTTCGCTTCATTAGAAGACATGCGATGGGTCCTCGGGATGGGTTCCTTGAAGTTATCTCCTGGTTTCTTGAGACTGTTTGCTTGGACAAAAGACTTTGTGCCAGCTACCATGAAGAGTACTAAAACTCAGGCCTGGATTAGAATCTACCATTTGCCTTTGGAGTATTGGAAACCAAGGACGATATTTTCCATCGTCAGAGGCCTTGGTACTCCCTTATCTTTGGATGAGCATACTATGAGAAAGAATAGGGGTATGTTTGCTAGAGTGCTTGTTGATATTGATCTGTTGTCCCCTCTTCCCGATCACCTCTTGGTTGAACGTCCAGACTTTGCTTTTGTAGCTAGTGTGGAATATGAATGGCTCCCTCCATTTTGCTCTCACTGTAAAATGATTGGGCATGAGCTTGCTCAGTGCCGGGCGATCCATGATCAGGGTCGTCCTAGGCCTCAAAATAAACCTTCTAATGAATGGGAACAGGGAAGGACTGTGGTTCCTAAACAACGTAAAGAGTATCGGAAGAAAGATTCGCAGCCGAAACTCGTGGAAAACCCCATGGAGAAATTGACAGTTAATGCTCCTAGTGGGGCTAAGGCAGGATCACCCTTGAGTCACCTTGCTTCTGATAAAATAGGTGGTGTGGAGGATGATTTCGCAGATATGCCTCTTCTCGAGGATGCCTCGGATAATGATAGGTCCTCACCTAGGCAGGGGTTGTCCACTTCCACTTTGGATTTCCCAGAACCAGGGATGCTAAGGAATTCATTTGCTGTTATGCAAGCTAAGGGATCAAAGTCACATTCAGTTACGACTCTTATTGATGATCATCATGTGGAGGTCTCTGCTCCTATAGCTGTATCTTTGCGTCCTACCTCTCCTCAGAGGGCTAAATCACATGCAGATGCACCAATTAAGACTCCTATTGATAGTCCTAATGTGGAGGTCTCTGCTATTGTTACTGTACCTTCTCCGTCGCCTCCTACCTCCTCTTAGAAGGCTAAATCGCTTGGAGATGATGTTAAAGCACTATCATTGGTCCTGCAAAATCATTTTTCCTCTCTTGATGGTTTGGAAACTACTGATGTGAGAGGTGATTCTTATATTGGTGCATCAACTATTCCGACTGCCATTGTTGAAATTAATTCGGATCATATCACTGTTGAAAATCAGGTGGTTTCAAAATTTTGGGTTAATCCTAATGAGATGGAGGAGGATGCCAGTGATACT